>JBBDGP010003863.1:0-147104 GCA_037952835.1 Lithobates septentrionalis
GCTCAGGCACACAGTGTGCGGCTGTACTATTACAGGGAAGAGGATGAGAGAGTGAGCTCTGCTTGGCTCAGTGTGCGGCTGTACTATTACAGGGAAGAGGATGAGAGAGTGAGCTCTGCTTGGCTCAGGCACACAGTGTGCGGCTGTACTATTACAGGAAGAGGCTATGAGAGTGAGCTCAGCTTGGCTCAGGCACACAGTGTGCCGCTTTACTATTACAGGGAAGAGGATGAGAGAGTGAGCTCTGCTTGGCTCAGGCACACAGTGTGCGGCTGTACTATTACAGGGAAGAGGCTATGAGAGTGAGCTCAGCTTGGCTCAGGCACACAGTGTGCCGCTTTACTATTACAGGGAAGAGGATGAGAGAGTGAGCTCAGCTTGGCTCAGGCTCACAGTGTGCGGCTGTACTATTACAGGGAAGAGGATGAGAGAGTGAGCTCAGCTTGGCTCAGGCTCACAGTGTGCGGCTGTATTATTACAGGGAAGAGGCTATGAGAGTGAGCTCTGCTTGGCTCAGGCTCACAGTGTGCGGCTGTATTATTACAGGGAAGAGGCTATGAGAGTGAGCTCTGCTTGGCTCAGGCACACAGTGTGCGGCTGTACTATTACAGGGAAGAGGCTATGAGAGTGAGCTCTGCTTGGCTCAGGAACACAGTGTGCGGCTGTACCTCGGTGTCAGAATCTCTTTGTATTGAAGTTTCTCCACACGTGAAGCTGCCACCAGAGACATTGGAATGACGATGTTGTCGATGTCATAGGAGTTCTCAAACCTTTTCCGTTTAAGAGCCTGAAATAAAAAGCAATGATAAAAAAAAAGTTACAGCACCATCTTCATCATACTAAAGGCTCGTTCACACGGGCATACTATTCACAGGGGCATACTATAGCGCCACCCTTTGGCAACCAGGGTGACGCGACATCCTGGGGTGCCTTAACAAAATACCTAAAAATTGCCCTAAATTGTCCAAGAACTCAAGTGGGTGGATCAGATCTGCCTTTTTTTTTTTTAAAACAAAGCCACAGGTTTTTTTTGTGCAGCACTAGAACTTTGGGCACTGTGTGGGCCAGATGCCAGCATCTAAGAACCAATGACATCATAGGTGGACGTCAGGGGCCTGAGGACACAAAAGTTTGCCCCTCTTTCAGCACTGCGGGAGAGAAACAGAGCGAAGAGAAACACTTGGGCTCCGTTCACATCCTGGCGTTCCGAATAGGGCTGCAACTAACGATTATTTTCATAATCGATTAGTTGGCCGATTATTGTTTCGATTAATCGATTAATCGGTTGATAAGCTTAAAAAAAAAAAAGTGTTGTGTATAATTTAGTTAATATGTAAAGTTTTAAAAAAAGGCAATTTATTCTTAAATATCTCTATGCAGTGGTAAATATAAATAACTATATGGTTAGGGAGCAACATATCTAATCCACTCTGATAACAGATGGAAGAGATATACTGTATATACTATTAGAGGAGAGATATACTGTATATGCTATTAGAGGAGATATACTGTATATGCTATTAGAGGAGAGATATACTGTATATGCTATTAGAGAGATATACCGTTATATAGATATAACGTTTGTTCGATTTTCTAATCGTTAGTGGGGTCAAATTGACATTCATTTTCAACCACGGTCACAATTTGGAAATAACAGAAAAACTTCTTGGTCAAAGGAATTTTCAGACGGTGTATGTGGTTTTTGTTCATTTTAAAAACACAATGTTAAAAACAAGTGAAAATTTCAAACATTCTTTCATTCAGCGAATGTACAAAGATTTTTCGTCTGAATATTCTCTTCTGAAAATTGATCCGCGTGGCCAGCATAAGGCTCGGTACACACCTATGCAGTTTGCTTTTGATATGTTTCTGCAGTGCTTTTTGCTGTGCGTTTTGATTTTTGCACACGTGATTTTGCTGCAATTTGCATTTTTTTGCATTTTTTGGCCAATTTGTTGTTGGGCAGATTAAAAAACACAAATTGCTACAAAAAACGCATGCTTTTCTGCAGCTTTTCCATTGAAGTGTATTGAACCAAAAAAGCACAGTTTTGCATAAAAAAAGTCCCTGACCCTTACCAAATACGTAGCGGCTGAAAAAAAGCATAGATGTGAATGTGTCCCATAGGAAACCATGTAAATGAACTGCAGTGCCTTTCTGCAAAAAGCACCAAAAAGCACATAGATGTGAACCAGGTCTAAGACGTTTAGTAACATAATGGGGTTAAAAAAAAACTAAAATTAGCCTTTTATAGTACAAAAATCAGATAATCTCTATTGTAAGGGATTCATTTTTTTACTGTAGAACTGTGAAAGTAACATTTACAGTAGCGATTATTTGCTCTTTTTGTACTATAAAAGGCTCAATTTAATTTTTTTTAACCCCATTATGTTACTGGCCGATTAATCGATTATGAAAATAGTAATCGATTATTTTCCTAATCGATTAGTTGTCGATTAATCGATTAGTTGTTTCAGCCT
Source organism: Lithobates septentrionalis (assembly GCA_037952835.1). NCBI lineage: Eukaryota > Metazoa > Chordata > Amphibia > Anura > Ranidae > Lithobates > Lithobates septentrionalis. The sequence continues at coordinate 2,481 of JBBDGP010003863.1, forward strand.
AGTTCCGAATCACCACAATTTTGCCCACGATTCGAAAGAGCGGCAAATCGCAGGACATCCGTGCGTTCCCTGTCACTTTCAATAGCACCCCAAACGCGGCGCAATTTTGATGCGATTCTATGGGCGACAATCTCTGTAAAACTGCGCAAATAAGTACAAGAGCTCCTTTTTGGTGACAGGCGCCCCGCGATTCTGTTTGCACAATTTTACCACGATTGTCGCTCGAGGCACCAAGATGTAAACGGAGCCTTAGGCTCCATTCACACAAATGCGTTTTTTCATGCCTTGTAGGGCATCTTTTATCATGGGTTCCCATGGAATATGTTCACATCAATCCATTTTTGTGCCTCTGTGTTTTTGGAAAGGGCCAGGGACTCTTAAACCGCAAAACTGCTTTTTTTTTGGTTCAATAGAACAGCTGCAGAAAAGCATGCAGTGCGTTTTTACTGCAATTTTTCTTTTTTAGATCTGCCCAACGGCAAATTTTCACCTTAAAAAGAAAAGAAACCAAAAAAAAAAAAAAAAAAAAAAAAGTAAAAAAGAAAAGAAAGTAGTGAGTGTCTGCAAAACTGAAAAGTAAAAAATGCATCGGTGTGAACCAGGCCTACTAGTCAGTACCAGCGTGCAAAAGGTGTATTTGCTTTGGAAGAATAAATCATTGCAATTTTTTTTTTTTTATGCCGCACGATTTTTGCGCAGCATTTTTTTCAAAACTAATGAATTAAAAAATTGGTTAAAGTGTATTTTTTCCCGTAAAAATAGTTTTGAAAAAAATGCTGCGCAAAAATTGTTCTTACAAAGCAATAAAAGCCAAAATATATACCCCTCCTAATTTCTTGTATATTATAAAACATCATTTACATATGTGGGCGTGACCTACGATTGCGTTCACCACTGTGCGTGGGGACAGGGGCATTTTAAAAGGTTTTTTAAAAAATGTATTACATTTATTTAATTTTTACACGGTCCCCTTCAAAAATATTTTTTGATCGCTTTCATTGCTATCGCAAGGAATGTAAACATCCCCTGTGATAATACAGCATGACAGGTCCTCTTAATGGAGAGATCTGGGGTCTCTACCTTTAAAAGCAAAATATAAAAAAAAAACAAAAAAAAAAAAAACACATTTTTCGTCTTTTATTTTTTAAGCAAAAAGGCCTGGTTTACATATGGCTGGAACCAGAAGTGATGTCATGATGCCGCTCCGGTCCTCCTAGGGCAGTGATGGTGAACCTTGGCACCGCAGATGTTTTGGAACTACAATTCCCATGATGCTCAACTACACTGCAGAGTGCATGAACATCATGGGAATTGTAGTTCCGAAACATCTGCGTGCCAAGGTTCACCAATTCCCATGATGCTCTTGCACTCTGTAGCATAGTTGAGCATCATGGGAAATGGAGTTGCAAAACATCTGGGGTGCCAAGGTTCACCATCACTGTCCTAGGGCATAGAGATGAGCGGAGGCCATCTTTCCTTTGCTCATTTCTATGCCCAGCCACCGCTCGTGCCAGATTGGTTCCCAAAGCTACCAGCCAGGTAAGCCCAGGAACCACCGAAAAGCATGGAAAAAGGGGGCAACGACCCCTGCCACCGCTTCTAAGGTTGACCCAGCGGCCTTTATTAAAAAGACCGATGCCCGAGGGAAAAAATACCAGGGTTACGGCATCTAGCTGAAGCCAAAACTCTGGTATTTAACATCAAAGAATTGCTGTATCTTCGGCAAGTGGTTAAAGAGTCATTGAAAAGCCAACTCCTCCCACATTTCTCCAAAGATAAACGCTCAGTGTCTGTAGGCAGAACCTCATTCCAACTATTATTTAGAAAGATTTTATTATGAACATTCTCTGTGGTTTTCCTATGAAAAGTCATGATATGATCACGTTCCTGCAGTATTTACTCACCGCTGATGCGCTGTTCTGCTGACTGGCAGAAGGGGGCGTATCGGTAAGGGAGGGAAGCTGGTGAGCTGCTGGGTTTGGTCTTGGTGTAACTGCAGAGGACATATGAATGCTGGGACCTGACATTCCTTTGTATTGCCTGTCGTCCCGGAACATCGACCCTGAAAGAACAAAAGCGAGAAGTCATCTACCTGGAAGGTCTGGTGCGCTTAACCAGTTTTACAGCTAATAATCCTCCAAATACCGATCACTGGGAAAGACTAAAATCAGACATCCATTAGCACCAGCAGAACCAGTCTGGGTCCTGGCAAGCCCAGAGAACATGTAAGGACTTCCTGATGTAGAAGGCATGCCCAACATCACTGGATATTTTCGGGCATAGCTTGTGTGGCTTGACAGCTTCCAAGACCCAGACTAGACCCCCATCACTTGCCATACAGTCCTATCACATGACTGTCAGCCCATTTTTTGCACGCAAATCTGTGAGCCCAGAGCAGGAAACCTACAACTTGGGAAACGTGGAGAGTTCCTGTTCTGCTTTAATAGCTCATTCATTAGTTGCAGTATCTGTCAACTACAAATCCCAGGCTCACACAGCAGCCCAGCCTCGCGGCTCACACAGCAGCCAGCCTCGCGGCTCACACAGCAGCCAGCCTCGCGGCTCACACAGCAGCCAGCCTCGCGGCTCACACAGCAGCCAGCCTCGCGGCTCACACAGCAGCCAGCCTCGCGGCTCACACAGCAGCCAGCCTCGCGGCTCACACAGCAGCCAGCTGGTAGGTTAATTAGACCCCCGTCTAAAAATTGGCCAAAAATATGTGTATGTGTCTGTAAGCGCATCGGGACACCAATGGGGTAAAGGACCACGCTATACCGCAGATGGACAACGGCGGCAAAAGCGCCCTGAAGCGATTCAGTTTGCATAGGTAGCGCTATACAAGTCACTCATTCATTGCTCAGTGTTGGGTTCTGCAGCAGCAGCACACGCACCTCGTATTCCCCCAGCAAGAAAATACTCCCAGATATAAGAGTGCGCCAGTTTCACTCGATGTGCCAGCACTGGTGCTTGGAAACTGGACCAGTGCTGTGACATTGTGGGAGGGGGAAGTAGTAATGTGAAAGAACAGTGTAAACTATAGCTCAAGATTCAACTTAGTCTCCTACAGGGCTGTCTTCTCTCTCTCTCACCAAAAAAAAACAAACAAACTGGGAACACTTCAGACAGCCTACCACAATAATAAAAGGCTAATTGGGCTTCAACCAGTCGTGCGCCCTTATGGAAGTGCACAGGACAGGTGTAGCACTCCCTGCCCCACTCCACGCAGTTCCGTACAAATCCCAGCTGTCAAAATGACAGCCGGAGTATGCTGTGCAAAATAGAGTAGCTGTAGAAGCTGCTGCTGTGTAAAAAGCTGACCGTCAGACATCATTTATAAACGTTCAGACGTGACAGATACAAAGTAACATTGTATGTAAACCTTGTTAAGACAGAAGATAGGGATACAAAGTCACATGATTTATAACCCATGCTAATTTGTATCTCCATCTCTCATCTGATCAATGTTTATAAACACTGACCGACACTGACTGATCATGCTTATGGCTGGTCAGTTTAAGTGCCTCCATCATCCTGCTCTCTCCTCAGTGTCTTCCCCCTCCCTGGCTTTTCTGATGTCTGTATGTGAACTGTGAAGTCGATGTCTTCCCCGTCCCCACCCCTCCTGCCTTGATTGAGTAGCAGCTGCTCTTCCCCTTTGGTAAAGTGGTTGTAAAGTAACATCTATTATATACTTTTATCTTTCCCCCAAAATGGACTTCAATGGACGTCCTCCCGGAATGCGAGAGCTGCGCTGTAGAGGTCTTTTGGCTATAGCGCGGTAAGGAAGTGGAGTTGGGCTTCAAGAACATGATAAATGAACCCCTTTGCTACATAGACTTTTGCAACTAGTTCTTCCTGCAGATACTTTCTCCCTGGGCAGGAAGAACGGCATTCTTTGCTCCTGCAATTCAATGCGGTTGGCTGTGATGTCATACATTCTGGTATTGTTCTGTCAATTCTGCATTCGGTATTGAACCGGCCTTTCCCTATCACTTCCAGCATAAAAAGGAAACCTGTCACCTGAGCTCCCCTTGTGGCAGGACAAACTCCAAGCAGAGTTCGGATTTATTGTGTCCACACAAAATCTGATCTGGCCGTTTTTTTTTTTTTTTTGCAACAGCCGGATGTGTATGGGCCCGTCTGACGCACTAGATCTAAGGCAAGACCCCGTTAAATACAAGACGGCATTTTTTCAAAAGCGTCGTTTGACAACTTACTGCCGGAATCCTGGGGTTTCTTGGCGAGCTGCGAAAGCTTCAGGATTTTCAGCTTATTAGAGACGCGGAACTGCCTGTCCTCTTTCAGCAATGATTGAAAGTGCAAATGGAAGGGCGTGTCTGTAAAAAAGCAAACAGCCAATCAGAGAAAGCAGACCAATACAGGGATGACAAATTTGATTATACAATTTCAGATATAACATTGTAAATTATTAAAATTAGTACTATAGGCAAAAGTAGACATTTCCAACGCTCTGCCCTGTAGCAAAGCTACAATAATTTGTAACCAATTTTTGACCCTGAAAGATGTGGTCAGGTGACCTTTTTTGCACAACCTTGTGTTAATATTTTTTTTGGGGGGGGGGGGGGCTGTACTGTGCTCATCACCCACTACATAATCAATGAAGGAATGCGCAGTCCTCAGCCCCTATACATATGCAGTGGAACCTTGGTTGACGAGTAACGCCGTTAACAAGCGTTTTGAAAGACGAGCAACTTTTAAAAATTTTGACTCGGTTTGCGAGTGTTGTGTCGCAAAACAAGCAGAATTCAAGCTAATGGGGTGTGCAGTACCGCATTTGGCCAGAGGTGCGGGGGCGCCGGTGACACTCGGAACGGTTCAGAGCTGTTCGGAAGTACTCCGTTCCCGAGTTTAGCCGAGCTGAGACTCTCCGGCGCCCCCCTCCCCACATGCGGTATTGCATGCAATAGAAGTCAATGCAGAACGAATGATCTTCGTTCCCATTGACTTCTATGGGGAAACTCGCTTTGATATGCGAGTGCTTTGGATTACAAGCATTCTCCTGGAATGGATTATGCTCGTAATCCGAGGTTCCACTGTACTGATCCAGCAGAACAGCACAGAGACAGGAGTAAATAAACAGGGCCAAGAGAGGCTTAATGCAGCCAGCGCCTGATAAACAGATTACTGGGGAAAAAGCACATCGTTTACGCCAACAGCTCAGCATCGCCATGCAGCACTGCACGCCACGTTGTCTCCATGGGAAGACAGAGCTGATCTCCAGCTTTGAGCAAAGTTTAACCCCTCGTGGACCGCCTCACCTGTGCTGAATCACATATCCAATACAGGATCCAGCACTTCCAGGTAAGTCACAGCACAAGCCAATCAGCGGGTCCCGGCTAAACGATTGATCACCAATGAATGGTTTGCGCATGCAGAGTAGCATGCGTTGCGGCTCCGCCCTATACGTGACGTCATCAGGGGGCATGACCAGCTTGGTTTTGGGACAACTAACTACACACGTAGACTTGAATGTTACGCGATTCTGCCTCGATTTTGACGCCATTTTTTGTGGAATGCCTGTGTCTCTGGACCCCAACTTGCATCCGAGTCGGACCAAAGTAGTACAGGGACTACTTTGAAGTCGCACAGATATGACCGGTACTCATTTGAAATCATAGGGTACAACTTGTCATGCGACCTTGCAGTCCCACGTCACAGGACAAGTCGCACAAGTGTGAAAGGGGCCCTTATTAAAACTTTGCTATTCCCATAGATTCACACGATGGAGAGTTTTTTAATCTCTTTGCAGAATCATACTGGCACGGGATGTCATTGTATACGGACATGTTGGACATAGTGTGGTGTACCTGTCTGATGAGACCCCTAAAAACCTGATTTGAGGTTCTGTGGAGCCGTCAACAAGCGCCTTACGCTTTTCCTTAGTGTGGGACACTGAAATCTGGTAAGCCCCCACCCCCCACTCTTCATACACTGTGGTGGCTTACATGGTGGTCCTAATGTTGAGATGTTTAGAGGCTTTTTGGGATTCACATTTCTACTTCCTCTGTCATATACAGAGAAGACTATCCCTAGCAATTTCTAGTTCATTGGGACTTCTATATAGATTGTTTGGTTTATATCTATGCACGTATATGGTTTTAAACCACTTGCTGACAGCTCTATCAGTTTTACTGCTACAGGGCGGCCACGCTGTGCACACGTGATCCTGCACTTCCAGGTAGCGGGCGTGAATGCGTGCCTCCGGCGGCTTGCTCCCGCTGTGTAAAGTCTTACACAGCAGGTCCTGTAGAACACTAATAGAATGGCCATTTGCCCTGTTTACATAGGCAGAACGGTAATCTGCCTATGTAAACAGGGCAAATGGCCATTCTATTAGTGGGGAAGGCATGGATCCTGTGTCTCCGCAAAGCAGGAGCATGGACCTTTGCCTTAACCCCCAGTAAAAGCACCTCCCCCACAGTTCAAAAAACACTGGCTAGGCACACAGTTAATCCTTTGATCGCCCCCGTTAACCCCTTCCCTGCCAGTGTCATTAGTACAGTGACCGTGCATATTTTTTAGCGCTGATCACTGTATTCGCGTCACTGGCCCCCAAAAAAGCGCTGTGTCAGTTAGTGTCCCGTCTGTCTGCCGCAATATCGCAGTCCAGCTATAAGTTGCTGATGGCCGCCATTACTAGGTTTGTAGCTGCTATAACTTTTGCGAAAACTAATCAATATACGCTTATTGGAATTTTTTTCACCAAAAAATCTGTAGCAGAATACATATTGACCTAAATATCAAATATCACTATTGTTTTTGTAGGGGGGGGGAGGAGGGACAAATTTTATTTGGGTACAACGTCGCACGACTGCGCAATTGTCAGTTAAAGTAACGCAGTGCTGTATTGCAAAAATTGGCCTTGGTCAGGAAAAAGGGGGAATCTTCCGGAAGTCAAATGGTTAAGGCCTGGAAAGAGCCCCTATGCAGAACCCAGTGCCCGAAGGTCCCATTCCAAGCCATCCTCGCCATGACACTGCACGAGTCTTCAGAGGCCGGGTCACACAAGAGGCTGTGCCACAATTCTGGACCTAGGGGGCGCTCTGGGGAGAACAGTACAAAAGAAATCTGGAAAGTGCCACAAAGCAGAGCTCTGTGCCAGAAGGTCGCATTCCAGGCTAATCCTGCAATTTCTAAGTCTGGAGGGGGTCTGCCTCCAAAGCTGTTGCTAAGGATACACCAGCTGGCTGGATAGCTGCTGTGTAGAGACCAGCTCAAGCACGGATCTTTGAAGTCTTAATAGAAGTCACAAAAAAAATAAATAAAACCAGAAGAAAAAAAAAAAAATAGGGAGTTTCTCAGCAGAGCTACAGAAGATGTCCAATTGCCTAGAACAGTGATGGCGAACCTTGGCACCCCAGATGTTTTGGAACTACATTTCCCATGATGCTCATGCACTCTGCAGGTGTAGTTGAGCATCATGGGAAATGTAGTTCCAAAACATCTGGGGTGCCAAGGTTCACCATCACTGGCCTAGAAGTTAGCAAAAGATCTGAGAGGCGGGGTTTTATAGGGCCGGCCTAATTTATTTTTTTTTTTTATTGTCAGTGTCCAAACTTCCTGAAGGTGGCAGTATACTCCAAACCTCTAAGAATGATCACAATCCTGTGTCCCTCAATGAATAATAAAATAAATCAAATCATATACATAGACAGATATCTATACATCTCTATCAATAAATATAGCTATCCATCTCACACTACGAGACATTAAATGCGTTTCAGGGTTCCACACTTACCATAGGGGAAGGACAGGATGGGGTGGTAGCAGGGGTCCATCAGGGCGATCTGCTCATTCAAAGCCATGGTGCTGGGGTGTGATGTCTTTGCATATGTCTTACAACCACACAGGATACATGTGGTGGGGGGGTCACATCCACACTTCGCAGACAATGGCTTCTGTGGCTAAACAAAGCACAAAATATATAAAGAAGTATATCATCTATATATTCTATTAGTATCTTTAGCTGTTGATCGGGTGTCTTTAAAGTGATAAAGGATCGTTTAGATTTTTTTTTTTTTTTTAAACAAACATGTTATGTTATATTTGTCTCCACTCTGCACCTCGTTTTGCACAGAGTGGCCCCGGACATCCATTTATAGGGTCCCTCAGCGACTCCTCCCCGCACCGGATAACCCCCTTGGAGAATCGCTCTCCCGAGTCCAGCATTTGGCATCCATAGAGACCAAGTGCAGGACTTAGCCCCGGCACCCACGTCATTGGATTTGATTGACAGCAGCATGAGCCAATGGCTGCGCTGCTATAAATCTATCCAATCAAAAGCTGGGAACCCGTTGAGAGAGGGACGGCGGGGACGCGCCGACGTAAATTCAGGGCTCGGGTGAGTAAAACGATGGGGAGGTCTGGTGACTGCAAGGTGTTTTTTCACCTTAATGCATAGGGTGCATTAAGGTGAAAATACACAAGCTTTTACAACCCCTTTAACTGGTCTGATGTCAGTAAAATGTGCTCTGATTGGGGAGTTTGGGGTTGCTGTACACTGTACCTAGTATATAGATTAGCCGCAATGGGGTCACCCAAGAAGTGGAAGGACCATGTGTCGGTTAAATAAAACCTATTTGGCGTTGAATCTGACTTGCATAACAGATGTGCTCCATGAGCCCTCTGCCACCAGGGACGTGACAGGACGGGGACACACGGGACGAGGTCATTACACCCAATTTCTGCATATAAAATCTGGCAGTGCCCAGCGGTAAATGGCAAGGTGGCGGTAAACTCACAAGTCTCCTAATGTGTAAAAGCAGGATGCCAGTCAGAGGGAAGAAGCCCCGACACAGACTGGACATTTCCTCCCGGGTCACAGGACGGACCTCTTACCTTTCTACTGAGGGAGGACACATCACTGGACCGGACCAAGCTGCGCTTCTTGTGCCCTCGCAGGGGCCGCGTTCGAGCCGCCACACAGGTGGAGTCAGAAAGTGCTGGTGATGCAGATGGGGTGTCCACACGACGCTTCTTACCCAACACCTCATCTGGATCCTCCGCAGAGCCATTACAAGACACACGCACACTGCAATCACAAGGACAAGCTGGTTAGACAACCGACAAAGTCAAAGAATCAGCAACATTGCATGGATTACAATGAACAAATGATTAGTAGTTTGGTATGTGAAGATAATGGCAACCTGCAAAAGTACGAGAAAAATGTCTGACCTGCTCATGATCGATTTAAGGAACAAATGACACCCAGCCGTGGCCCCGCCAACCCAGCCGTGGCCCCGCCAACCCAGCCGTAGCCCCGCCAACCCAGCCGTGGCCCCGCCAACCCAGCCGTGGCCCCGCCAACCCAGCCGTGGCCCCGCCAACCCAGCCGTGGCCCCGCCAACCCAGCCGTGGCCCCGCCAACCCAGCCGAGGCCCCGCCAACCCAGCCGAGGCCCCGCCAACCCAGCCGAGGCCCCGCCAACCCAGCCGAGGCCCGGCCAACCCTGCCGAGGCCCGGCCAACCCTGCCGAGGCCCGGCCAACCCTGCCGAGGCCCGGCCAACCCTGCCGAGGCCCGGCCAACCCTGCCGAGGCCCGGCCAACCCTGCCGAGGCCCGGCCAACCCTGCCGAGGCCCGGCCAACCCTGCCGAGGCCCGGCCAACCCTGCCGAGGCCTGGCCAACCCAGCTATGGTCATGTTGCATTACTCCTCTTGCACACAATACTTTTGTTTGAGCATCTACCTTTTTTGGTGCGAATTTTCGCACACATTTTTTGCACTGATATGTGCAAACCTATTCTCGCTTTTTTTGCAGTATGTAAATGGGCATTTGCACACATTTGTGCGCATGAGGCATAAAATTACTGGACCAAAAATGCAGGAAAAAAAACCCAAAACAAAACAGCTGTACTGAGCTTTTTCAAGCTGCAGTGTGCAAGAGGCCTTAAAATGATATTAAACCCAAAAGCAAATCTAATACTGCAGCTTAACAATTAGATGTGGTGGCTGCATTAGTTTTCTTTTTTTAGGCCCTTTCATTTTCAACTGGTGATCCAGCCAGTACATCTGTTTTCAACAGGACAAGCGCTCCAACAGAATGCATCAGTTTACAGGGATGAGACAAACCATTTACCGCTGACAGGGTTGCTTACAATGATCAGCTTTTATCTATCTATCTATCTATATATATATATCTATATATATATATATATATCTATATCTATATATCTAAACACACACCCCCCCCCCTAATGCTTGAGGAGTAAAAATTTCCCCCCTTAAAATTTTTGTTTGTTTTTAGTTTACACAGCAAAAAAATAAAAACTGCAGGAGGTGATCAAATCACACCAAAAAAGCTAAATTTGTGTGTGTGTGTGTGTGTGTGTATGTGTGGGGGGGGACAAACTTAATTTGGTTACAGTGTTGCATGACTGCGCAATGCTGAATAGCAAAACATGGCCTGGTCATGAAAGGGGGTAAAACCTTCAGGAAGTCAAGTGATTAAAATCACCAGAATTGGATCAATCCCAGTAAGAAAGGTTGTAAACGTTCACGCTGGTATCTGAAGTCATCTCCCTAAACTGCCCTCAGGCTCCTGGATCAGACACACCCCCCTTAATGATTTACTTCATCTAAGAGATTGTGTATGTGGATCCCATCAATAAAAGGCTGAATAGTAAGATGCCATCCATTGGCTCACAAGCTTCCTAGACTTACATTTAGCAATCCTAAGTTCAGACATCTCAAATCTCCCGCAAGTCGCGGGAATCTCCCGCATTTGGGTGCGGGCTCCAGGTCTCCCGCGAGCGCCGGGCGATCTCCCAGCTAAGCCCGTCACTCAGCCACAGACAGAGCAGCCCGAGCGGCCGAATGGTGTACAGACGCTCGGGCTGCTCTGTCTGTGGCTGAGAGACAGGAGGCAGGGCCGGATTGGCCTACCGGGACATTTCCCGATAGGCTGACTGCCCTGGGGCCGCTTTGGGTTAAGCTGTGGCTGCCTGTAGCGCTCCCCTCCCTCCTCCACTATGTGTCACACACAGCGGTCAGAGCGGAGTGTAAATAAAACTTTGGCCACGCTGTGACAAAAGTCCCACCCTTCTCCTAGACCAGCTCGTGTGATAGACAGGACGCCGCCTCTACAGACAGGACGCCGCCTCTATCACACGAGCTGATCTAGGAGGAGGGCGGGACTTTTGTCACAGCACGGCCAAAGTTTTTACATGAATTCGAGACACAGCGGAGGATGCCTGCTGTGTGTAATCCAGGCACTGACCGTAGTGAGGCAGAAACGACGGGCACGGCGAGGCAGAAACGACGGGCACGGCGAGGCAGAAACGACGGGCACGGCGAGGCAGAAACGACGGGCACGGCGAGGCAGAAACGACGGGCACGGCGAGGCAGAAACGACGGGCACGGCGAGGCAGAAACGACGGGCACGGCGAGGCAGAAACGACGGGCACGGCGAGGCAGAAACGACGGGCACGGCGAGGCAGAAACGACGGGCACGGCGAGGCAGAAACGACGGGCACGGCGAGGCAGAAACGACGGGCACGGCGAGGCAGAAACGACGGGCACGGCGAGGCAGAAACGACGGGCACGGCGAGGCTGAAACGACGGGCACGGCGAGGCTGAAACGACGGGCACGGCGAGGCTGAAACGACAGGCACGGCGAGGCTGAAACGACGGGCACGGCGAGGCTGAAACGACGGGCACGGCGAGGCTGAAACGACGGGCACGGCGAGGCTGCATTTAATGGGGGGGGGGGGGATTTCAGCGGCGGCACAAAACCTCCCTGTAATGAGATTTTGCAGGTTGAGATGTCTATAATTTAGAAGTCTGCCGGTGATAAATCACTCCGATGTGAAGATATTATAGAGTGAGGACAGGTAATCTCCTCTCACAGCAGATGTCCACACAAAGCCACCATTGTGGGAGGACACGGTGCTGACAACACAGCGACCACTTCCTGTTGATTCAGAGATTCTGGAACCCGGACAAAAGACAAATGTCTGGAGATCACAAAGATCCAGGTACAAGAACACCGCACACTAATCCTACTACACGGCATTTAAAGTGATTGTAAAAAGGTTTTCTTCATCTTACAGCATTCTTTGCATTAAGGAAAAATTAAATGAAATAAAAATAAAAACACCACACACCTCACAATAGCAGCCCCCCCCCTTTTAACTATTGCTGCCAGAGCAGTTTTCACACGTTTAACCCCTTCAATACTGGGCACTCCCCCCCCATTCCTGCCCAGGACACCGATGACTGGCACTCATGGGGCGGCACCGATGGATACTGATAGCCAGCACTGATGAGGAGGCATTGACAGTCATTACTGATGGGCACTTCTGATGGGGGTTGCGCTGATGATCAATGCTGTCAGGAGAGCCGCCGATCGGCTCTCCCTGTCAGCGCAAACCGAGGAAAGCGGATTACCGGCACTTCTTGGTTACAGCTGGTCACATGGTGAAGAGCCTACTTCATAGGCTCTTTATCATGATCGGAGATGCGGTGTGTCAGAGCGACACACAGCACCACTGATCGCCGCACACGAGCGGCTTATTCTGCTGGACATCATATGACGCCCGGACAGGATAACAGAGCCACCCTGCGGACGTCAATCTGCTGTAGGCTGGTAGGGAGATGGTTAATCATTTTAGCCCTGAAGATTGCATAAAAGTTGTCTCATCAGAAAATGGTATATTTTCTGATGAGACATCCTAGAGAATAATTCAATTTTTTTGCAACATTGCAACTAGCAAACAAAAATTTCAGAAAAAAAAAAATATGACTACATTTGTGGTCATGTGCCCTAAAATTATAATTACCCAATAAATATAAAAGATGAGTAAACCGATACCCAACACATCTAGCCTTTAAAATTGCGCGGCAGTGAAATGGCGACAAACTTCAGTACCCCATGTTTTCTAGGCGTGTCAACATTTTATTCCTTGCCAAAAATTCCTAAAAACGTGAAGAATCCTCCAGTGAGGCCGTCCTATCCGGGATTGTGCGCTTGATAAGTCTTGCCAGTGAAGTACAAAAGGTTACCGTCACACTTCAATAAACCATCCATCTTTTCACCATTCTGAATGGAGTGAATATGATGATGAATCGCTCCGGGTTTCCATGGATGTTGAGTATTTGTGTTCCAGTATCCCTCATAACAGGCTACAGGTAACAAGAGATTTGTTTGGAGGGAACGAGTTTGAACATAAGGAGTAGAACTAATTTTAGCACTTTTGGAATTCATAGCACCACGCAATGCTTTTAGCTTCAGCGAGTCTCACTACCTCCAGGTGCAGGGCATGGCAACGGGGACAACTTGTGCCTCATCATGTGTCAAGGTGTAACCTGAAGGCGTGGGAACAAAAAGTCTCTACTCATGTGAGGCGGGGTCGGTGTACCTGGGCCATATTATTTCCTGGCACGGGTACATAGACGACACAACATTTTCCTTATAGGGTCAGGAACTATGTGTTGTAAACCCTCGTGCATCCTAGGCATTAAGGTGAAAAAACACCTGGCAGTGAACGGCCCCCCCCAGCCACTCCGTTTTACCTACCCAAGCCCTTTCATTCACTCGGCGGAGATGCGCTCTCCCTGTCTCCACTAAGTTCTCAGATCTTGACTGGATAGATTGATAGCAGCACAGCCATTGGCTCCTGCTGCTGTCAATCAAATCCATTGACGTGGCAACAGGGGGCCGAGTCCAGGATTCGTGTCTGACGCAAATGCTGGACTCGGGAGCGCACCCGCAAGGTAAGCATCACCCCCCCCCCCCGCCCCGGGAGAGCGCTTCTCCTAGGGGGTTATCTGGGGAGGAGCTGCAAGAGCCGCCGGGAGACCCCAGAAGATGAGGCTCGGGGCCACTCTGGGCAAAACGAGCTGCACAGTGGAGGTATGATATGTTTTTTTTTTTTTTTAAAACAACAAAGGGAGGGTTTACATTCACTTTAACGGTTTAAAGGAATTTGTTATTTTCCTGAATTTTAACCACTTCCTACTGGTACGTCGCTGCCTGCTTCCGGGTCTAGGGTGTGCCCCCCCGGAAAACGCTGCAATTGTACACAGGGGAGCCAGTCACTTATTCCCAGTCAATGATTCATACCTGGGGCCTGCAGTGTCCAATTATAGCCCAGAGCCCTGTGTTGACAATCAATACAGGGCTCTGTACAGAGGGAACAATCTGATCTTTAGTAAAAAAAGCAACACACATTGCTCATAGTTAAGCACACATTTAACCCCTTCCCCACTAAATGTCAGACTGCCCGTCGCCGTCTCATAATACACCAGGTTTATGAAACCTTCAATGGTGAATACGATTTTGGATGCCCAATTCATATCCAGAGCCTTTAGTTGACAGGATCTCCTACAGGTTGATACCCCAAGGCTCCGTTCACATCTAGGCGTTGACGTTTTTGCAGCGTTTTTGTACAGGCGTTATGAAGTTCAAAAGGTCACCAAAAATAAATAAAAAACGCCTGTAACCTGCCAAAAAAGCAGCTCATGTACTTTTTTGACCGACGGGTGTTTTGCTTTAGGCGACAGGAGTGCTCAGATGTGAACAGGGGTCATTGAAATAAATGGGATTTGTCTTGTTGAGTGTTTTTAGAGTTGAGGTTTAGAGCAGAAAAATGTCCAAACACGCCTAGATGTGAACGGAGACTAACTGACCGAGGAAGCATAAAACTTAACAATCATAGCGCTGATGCAGTAGAAAACGAGCCTATCGGGCAAAGAGCAACTTTAAGGGATTGGCTCTTAGATTGCGGTGAGACTGATCAAAAGTTTAACACGACTCGGCTTTACAAAACAATTCAACAGTCGGGATCCGGATATTTTGCAAGATTCTGTCCAAACACCGACACTTCCTAAAGAAGAAACAGAATCTCCAAGTTTGACAAAAAGTGTCACACTAAAAAAGAAGCACTTCATTGTTTAGATGATTAGGGGGGAGCCTTGTGTACGTCATCCAATAGGCACCGTCAGCTGTGAAAAATTCATACAGAAATTTATAAAAGTTGTCCAAAGTAAAAGGCTATAATCCAATGAATTCCTTGTAATGTAGTAGGGATCATAGTTAATAAGCAAATGTAGGGAATTTTAAGTAGGAAAAACAAGGCAAGTTCTGCAAGAGAATATGAACATACCTTTCACACCCAAAAGGGCATTTTAATAAATTCCTCCTACAAAAATAAACCAAATGGATATTTGATTTAGAAACTCTGAATCCACCTGGTTTCAAAGAGAAATATGGCCAAAGTTTTACTGGATCACAGAACTGCATTTCTACACCCGTGCCCAGATTCAGCTGGGTCATGGATCCGGTCCAGATTCTGCAGGGATCCCAACAATGTCAGGATCCACACAGATGCCTGACCAGCAGCTGCATAAGTCCCTCTTATAACTGGGGATGTAGCAGTGTTCAGAATTAAAGGAAACACATTCAAACTCATGTTAAATAGGAATCAGTACACACCTGCCACCATTTAAAGTGCCTCTGATTAACCCCCCCCAAATAAAAAGTTCAGCTGTTCTAGTAGCTCTTTCCTGACATTTTCGTTCCTAGAGCAAAAGCCATGGTCCTCAGAGAGCTTCCAAAGTATCGGGAGGGATCTCATTGTTAAAAGGTAGATATACCATGTAACACAGTGAAGACAGTCATCACATGAAGAAAATACGGCACAACAGTGACATGAGCAAAAACTGGACATCCCTCCAAAATTGATGAAAAGATGAGAAGAAAAACTGGTCAGGGAGGCTGCCAAGAGGCCTACAGCAACAATAAAGGAGCCGCAGGAATATCTAGCAAGTACTGGCTGTGTGGCACATGCAACTACAATCTCCCGTATTCCTCATATGTCTGGGCTACGGGGTAGAGTGGCAGGATGGAAGCCTTTTCTTATCAGGAAAAAAAAAAAATCAGAGCCCAACTAAATTTTGCAAAAAAACATCTGAAGTCTCCCAAAAGCATGTGGGAAAACGTGCTATGGTTTGATGAAACCAAGGCTGAATTTTTGGCCATAATGCCAAAAGACCTGTTTGGCACAAAAACACCACTGCACATCACCAAAAAGAAAACCATACCCACTGTGAAGCATGCTGGTGGCAGCATCATGCTTTGGGGCTGTTTTTCTTCAGCTGGAACAGGGGCCTTAGTCAAGGTAGAGGGAATTATGACCAGTTCCAAATACCAGTTCAGCTTTCCAGAAGTAGCCTGAAGGTTTTGTGCCAATATTAACTGGTATTTGGAACTGTTCATAATTCCCTCTACCTTGACTAAGGCCCTGTTTGAGCTGAAGAAAAACCACCCCAAAGCGTAATGCTGCCACCACAATGCAGAAGGGGAACTTCATCTTTCAGCGTGACAACGACCTAAAGCATACATCCAAAATTAACAAAGGAATGGCTTCACCAGAAGATTAAAGTTATGGAATGGCCCAGCCAGAGCCCAGACCTGAATCCCATTGAAAATCTTTGGGGTGATGTGAAGAGGGCTGTGCACAGATGTTCTCACAATCTGACAGATTTGGGGTGTTTTTTGCAAAGAAGAGCCAAGTCAAGATGTGCCATGCTGATAGACTCATACCCAAAAAGAGTGCTGGAATAAAATCAAAAAGGTGCTTCAACAAAGTATTAGTTGTAAGGGTGTGCACACTTATGCAACCATAGGTTTTTAGTTGTACAGTTTATAGGTCACATTAAAAAGGTGGAAAAAGTTCTGAAAGTATTTCCTTGTCAGGTTTCTGTGATTTTAAAAAAAATTAGACATTTTAACGGGCGTGTAGACTTGATATATCCACTGTAGGTTTTATTGACATCCTGCACTTCCTCTTTAAATTAAGATACACTTTTTTGCCATTTCTGTAGAGGGGTGTTATTTTTCACACCCCTTTGATCCACAGTTCTTTTTTTGTGTAGAATTTTGAGCAAATTGTTAAGGCCTATGGTGGGAGGTAGAAGGGGGAGGGAAGGAAAATAATAATGTTTTGCTGCCCCCCTTCTTACCCTCCTCTCTTCTTCCCCCTTTTACCAATCTGTGTGGCCACTTAGGGTGTGCCTGCAGGATTTTCCCGCCAAGTGTGCATTCACTCTGGGATATTGTGTCTCCCGGAAGTAGGTGGAATATGCCATCATAGTACAGCAGTGTCTGTAAATCATCTTCCTGCACAAGATGCGGGGCGGCATCAAAGAACAGGGGAAGGGACGCACCCAGGGGCAGAGGAGATGGGATTGATGGGCTGTGAGGCAGGAAGAGCAGGAGAGGGAACATCCCTTTTTTTTCCCGCACATGTGCGGTAGCTACGCTGTGTCAATGGACACGCACAGCCAGGCTTGGGAGCCACCCCGTGGGTGCGCCAACATGGGAAGCAGCTTCTTATGGGGGTGCATTGAGAAGAGAAGCAGCCTAGAGCACCAGTAGGGGGGGGGGGGGGGGGGGACGACGACCCCAGAAGGAGGTGGTTCAGGGCCGCTCTGTGCAATGCCACGTAGGCATAACATATTTGCTATAAAACCCTGAGGCTTTACAACCACCTTAAATTTTGTGGCGGCGACATGTATGCCAAGAATACAA
Source organism: Lithobates septentrionalis (assembly GCA_037952835.1). Classification (NCBI taxonomy): domain Eukaryota; kingdom Metazoa; phylum Chordata; class Amphibia; order Anura; family Ranidae; genus Lithobates; species Lithobates septentrionalis. Next base: position 20,031 of record JBBDGP010003863.1, read on the forward strand.
TGCAAAGATAAAAACAGGAATAGGTAAGAAGAGTACTATATAATGCTAATGGCTATTTTAGAGAATGGAATGTGCGATTATATGAAAGCTTTATTCAAATTTAATGCCGATCTCCAGGTTTACTGTCCTTTGAACAAGTTCATTTGGGCCAATCTATTTTCTATTAACAATTGCACGCTCTGGGCATGCAGTTTAAACCTCGTGGAGCCTCAGTAACATACAGCGATGTCCGAACTTCACGTCTCGTATCACAAGTACTTGGGGTGTAATTTGACAAATATTTCACTAAAACTTCTTTTCTTTGTGAGAGGTTCTCTGAGACCTTTTACTACTTAAAGCGGAGTTCCACCCACTTTTAGAACTCATCATCAAAATCATTCTTGCAGCATATAGATTGTGCAATGGAAAGTTTTTTTTTTTTTTTTTTCTGACAGCTTACCTGGCTAGCACTGTTTTCAATTGAGTTTCCTGTCTCTGCCACCCGCGGATATGTCCATCATAAATCGGGCGGCGCACCGTCTCCTGGGAGCTGTGCGTCATAATTCCCAGGAGTTAGTGTGGATGGCCGCCGCTCGTCATCGCGATATTCCGAAACCGGAAGTGACGCGATGATGTGCCTTTACAGTTTTGCTTATCTTGGTTGCCATCACAACGGGGCGGGCACTTCAGATGACGCCGTCTGTTGTGATGGTAACAAGAGAAGTTTCCTGCGCTGCGAGCTCTTCATATTGCGCTTGCGCGAGAACTGGGCGGTGCATATGCTTGTCATTCAGCTGCACCATATTCCGGAACTAAATGCTTGCGGGTATCACATGCCCACAAGCAATATGGGGACTTCATACACAGCGGAATATAAAGGTATTTTTAGATCAAATATGTTTATTAGAGCGGCAAATTTTCTTAAAATCCTGAGTGGCATTAATGTATGTTAGGATCCTAAGTTTGGTTTTTAAAAAAAAAAAATAAAACATGTCGTTGGAACTCTGCTTTAAGGGCCGGATTCAATCTATATCTACATTCACCTGCTAATTAAGAGAATAATCCTAACATAGTAATATTAACAGTACAGGTTTACCTCACTTTAAAGGTGCTTCACTAATACAAAACCAGTTCACTGAGGGAGAATATGGCTGAGGATTCAGATTTTACTGCCCCATCCTGGCACCCAAGGGTGGCCGACGCCAGCCAGCATGGTCTGAAAATGGGGTTCATGCCCTTAGGTGAGAAGGGGTCCCTAATAGGGTCCCCCCCAGCTATCGCAGTGTCATCTGCCCCCCTCCCCCCATATCGGTTTTCTGTGCCCCCCCAAAGCATTGTCCCCTGTACCCCCAAAGTGTCTCCTGCACCGCAACACACAGTGTAGGTAGAACTCTCCTACCTTACCCAGGTGTACAGCAGAGCAGAGCTTGGCATCGCAGGGCTGGATGGGGGCGGGAACTGCTGAAATTAACTTTTCACATTTACAGGCTGGCGATTGGTTGCCAATGTAAAAAGTGAACTCCAGCGCTTCCCGCCCCCATCCAGCCCTGCGATACCGGCCGCTCTCCAATGAAGAGGATTTAGTCACGGGCACTGACGGGCCGGACATTTAGCGGTGGCGGGCCGGGTGCATCCCGCAGGTTAGGCCTATAATAATGCTTTCCTGTAGGTACCGTGAAGATCTCCTAAACTTACACCGTTTAGGAGATATTCACTGTATCGGCATGTGTTGACGTCATCGGCGCATGCACACTGAAGAAAGGGCTTGCTCGTGCCGTTTCTTCAGTAGCTGTGCCATTACCAGCAGCTCCCGTGCGCATGCTATGCATACTAGCTCATTATGTCTTTGTCTTGCGGATGTCGTCCCCCCCCCCCCCCCCCTTCCCCCATGGGTTTACAACCACTTTGAGTGCTGATCACGCTACATTAGCTTCTTCCCTGACTGCACAGCCAAGGAATGCGACACCAGAAAAGAATACTTTTTGCTTCCAGGTTCTTTGCAGCCAGGGGTGATCATCGAACAGAAGTTCGCTGCTCTCCCACGTTCTGTCCCATGTCACCCACCATGTAACTACTGGGCCCAGCGGTGCCCGGGAAGCACACATCCAAGGGCCAGTAAAAGTGATCGGGTGGCTGTACAGCCACTTCACTACTCCAGCAATATTGGTCGGCTGTAAAAGGGGTTATAATTCGATAATAGAAATAAAGACATTCTGCAGGAAAGTAGGGAGAGGGGGAAGAAGAAGTCGATTAGGGCAGTTTAGGTTGAACTAATAAGGGGATAATGAGGGGAAAAAAATTGTCAGATTGTTCTGACAAATGCAGAGTGAAGCTCCCTTTGATCTGCTGATGAATAAAACAATACAAAAATAATGTTATGTTGTATCCTTCTCACCTCTGAACAAGGTTTATAAACACAGTCAGATGTTTTCTTCTTCTACAGCAACTCCCCATCTGTCATTCCGACAGTGTAAAGGGGGAAGTGGCCAGGAAACAAAAACATCTGTCCATTGTTAACTTGTTAAATTAAACATCAAGCTACATTTTCTATGAGCACTGTTGTCAGAATTCAGAGAGTTGCTCACAGTTGGTGGGAGTGTGCTTCCTGTAGTTGCTTCCCATTCCTCTACTCTGCGTATACAAAATAGAAAGGTTGGTATCAGATCGTCAACAGTATTAAACATGGATCAGTCAGGCTCTCTGCATGCAGGAGCCAACAAGGAGCCAGCAGTTTTTGACTCTGGAATACTGCCGCCACCCCTCCTCCAACACTGCAAACTGGTAATCAAAAAAACAGATTCCAGATCATGGACATAAGCTGGACTGTATACCGCTAGGACCGCATGCAAGGGAAGCCACGGCAAGGAAGGTCGCGTTTCCTGAACACATTTCAAGGCTTCATTTTCAGTTATGACTGAAAGATTCACAACAGATTATAGTTTTCACAGTGTGTACAGCAACATTCTCCAGTCTGTTTTTTTACAGACACAAGAAGCAGCATTACTGGTTAAACTGGTTTGCTAGAAGTCAAAACAAAGCATTGTGTGCTCTATCACCACACCTCGGAGAGAGGGCCCACACATTGTATGCTCCATGATCACACCTCGGGGAGAGGGCTCACACATTGCATGCTCCATGATCACACCTCGGAGAGAGGGCCCACACATTGTATGCTCCATGATCACACCTCGGGGAGAGGGCTCACACATTGCATGCTCCATGATCACACCTCGGAGAGAGGGCCCACACATTGTATGCTCCATGATCACACCTCGGGGAGAGGGCTCACACATTGCATGCTCCATGATCACACCTCAGGGAGAGGGCCCACACATTGTATGCTCCATGATCACACCTCAGGGAGAGGGCCCACACATTGTATGCTCCATGATCACACCTCGGAGAGAGGGCCCACACATTGTATGCTCCATGATCACACCTCGGGGAGAGGGCTCACACATTGCATGCTCCATGATCACACCTCAGGGAGAGGGCCCACACATTGTATGCTCCATGATCACACCTCAGGGAGAGGGCCCACACATTGTATGCTCCATGATCACACCTCGGAGAGAGGGCCCACACATTGTATGCTCCATGATCACACCTCGGGGAGAGGGCTCACACATTGCATGCTCCATGATCACACCTCGGGGAGAGGGCCCACACATTGTATGCTCCATGATCACACCTCAGGGAGAGGGCCCACACATTGCATGCTCCATGATCACACCTCGGGGAGAGGGCCCACACATTGTATGCTCCATGATCACACCTCGGAGAGAGGGCCCACACATTGCATGCTCCATGATCACACCTCAGGGAGAGGGCCCACACATTGTATGCTCCATGATCACACCTCAGGGAGAGGGCCCACACATTGTATGCTCCATGATCACACCTCAGGGAGAGGGCCCACACATTGTATGCTCCATGATCACACCTCGGGGAGAGGGCTCACACATTGCATGCTCCATGATCACACCTCGGGGAGAGGGCTCACACATTGCATGCTCCATGATCACACCTCGGGGAGAGGGCCCACACATTGCATGCTCCATGATCACACCTCGGAGAGAGGGCCCACACATTGTATGCTCCATGATCACACCTCAGGGAGAGGGCCCACACATTGCATGCTCCATGATCACACCTCGGGGAGAGGGCCCACACATTGTATGCTCCATGATCACACCTCGGAGAGAGGGCCCACACATTGCATGCTCCATGATCACACCTCGGGGAGAGGGCCCACACATTGTATGCTCCATGATCACACCTCAGGGAGAGGGCCCACACATTGCATGCTCCATGATCACACCTCGGGGAGAGGGCCCACACATTGTATGCTCCATGATCACACCTCGGAGAGAGGGCCCACACATTGCATGCTCCATGATCACACCTCGGGGAGAGGGCCCACACATTGTATGCTCCATGATCACACCTCAGGGAGAGGGCTCACACATCGTATGCTCCATGATCACACCTCGGAGAGAGGGCCCACACATTGTATGCTCCATGATCACACCTCGGGGAGAGGGCTCACACATTGTATGCTCCATGATCACACCTCGGAGAGAGGGCCCACACATTGTATGCTCCATGATCACACCTCGGGGAGAGGGCTCACACATTGTATGCTCCATGATCACACCTCGGAGAGAGGGCCCACACATTGCATGCTCCATGATCACACCTCAGGGAGAGGGCTCACACATCGTATGCTCCATGATCACACCTCGGGGAGAGGGCCCACACATTGTATGCTCCATGATCACACCTCGGGGAGAGGGCTCACACATTGTATGCTCCATGATCACACCTCGGAGAGAGGGCCCACACATTGTATGCTCCATGATCACACCTCGGGGAGAGGGCTCACACATTGTATGCTCCATGATCACACCTCGGGGAGAGGGCTCACACATTGTATGCTCCATGATCACACCTCAGGGAGAGGGCTCACACATCGTATGCTCCATGATCACACCTCGGGGAGAGGGCTCACACATTGCATGCTCCATGATCACACCCAGGCCTGTGCTGGCCATCGGGACTACCGGGAGATTCCCTGGTGGGCCGATTGGCAGCGGGCCACTACACCAATGACTCTCTGACTGTGTCACTGTCTCTCTCCGTCCGAGCGTCGCCGGGCGGCTCCGCTCCTGCACCCGGCGGGCGGGCCGGCCGCCGGAGTCACAAAAGAACAGGCATTGACACTCCCCCTAACAGCTATCAATATAGCCATTTGGGCGGCCTCTTTGTCCCGGCGCCGTGACGTCACTCACGGACGGAGGCGGCCCGGGGACATAGGAGGAGGCGGAGCCAGGGCGATGTCACAAGCAAATGGAGATGGACAAGAAAAGAGGAGGAGGGGCCGCCGGGGGGGAGCAGCAGCAGCGTGACATGAGAAAGAACTTACTACAGAGGCTGCCTGTGCTACTCTGCATGTGAAGAAAACAACAAGTAAACGCTGTGCCCTGATTGTACCTGATGTGCCCTGATTGTACCCCATGTGCCCTGAATGTGCCCTGATGTTCCCTGAATGTGCCCTGATTGTACCCCATGTGCCCTGAATGTACCCCATGTGCCCTGATGTTCCCTGAATGTGCCCTGATTGTACCCCATGTGCCCTGATTGTACCCCATGTGCCCTGATTGTACCCCATGTGCCCTGAATGTACCCCATGTGCCCTGAATGTACCCCATGTGCCCTGAATGTACCCCATGTGCCCTGATGTACCCCATGTGCCCTGATGTACCCCATGTGCCCTGATGTTCCCTGAATGTGCCCTGATTGTACCCCATGTGCCCTGATGTTCCCTGATGTACCCCATGTGCCTGATGTTCCCTGATGTACCCCATGTGCCTGATGTTCCCTGATGTACCCCATGTGCCCCGATTGTACCCCATGTGCCCTGAATGTGCCCTGATGTTCCCTGAATGTGCCCTGATGTTCCCTGAATGTGCCCTGATGTTCCCTGAATGTGCCCTGAATGTGCCCTGAATGTGCCCTGATGTTCCCTGAATGTGCCCTGATGTTCCCTGAATGTGCCCTGATGTTCCCTGATGTACCCCATGTGCCTGATGTGCCCTGAATATGCCCTGATGTACCCCATGTGCCTGATGTACCCTGAATGTGCCCTGATGTTCCCGGAATGTGCCCCGATGTGCCCTGAATGTGCCTGAATGTGCTCCATGTACCCCATGTGCCCTATGTACCCTGATGTGCTGTACCCTGATCTTGCTGTGTTGTGTTGCCCCGAAGTGCGCTGTGCCCCGATGTGCTGTGCCCTCATGTGCTTTTACCCTGATGTGCACTGTGCCCTGATGTGCTGTGCCCTGGGCCATTCTGGATAAAGTCCAGGGCCACATTTTTGTCCCAGTCCAGCCCTGATCACACCTCGGGGAGAGGCCTCACACATTGCATGCTCCACGATTACACCTCGGGGAGAGGGCTCACACATTGTATACTCCATGATCACACCTCGGGGAGAGGGCTCACACATTGCATGCTCCATGATCACACCTCGGGGAGAGGCCTCACACATTGCATGCTCCATGATTACACCTCGGGGAGAGGGCTCAAACATTGCATGCTCCATGATTACACCTCGGGGAGAAGGCTCACACATTGTATGCAGAATGATCACACCTCGGGGAGAGGGCTCACACATTGCATGCTCCATGATCACACCTCGGGGAGAGGGCTCACACATTGCATGCTCCATGATCACACCTCGGGGAGAGGGCTCACACATTGCATGCTCCATGATCACACCTCGGGGAGAGGGCTCACACACTGCATGGCTCCATGATCACACCTCGGGGAGAGGGCTTACACACTGCATGCTCCATGATCACACCTCGGGGAGAGGGCTCACACACTGCATGGCTCCATGATCACACCTCGGGGAGAGGGCTTACACACTGCATGCTCCATGATCACACCTCGGGGAGAGGGCTCACACACTGCATGGCTCCATGATCACACCTCGGGGAGAGGGCTTACACACTGCATGCTCCATGATCACACCTCGGGGAGAGGGCTTACACACTGCATGCTCCATGATTACACCTCGGGGAGAAGGCTCACACATTGTATGCAGAATGATCACACCTCGGGGAGAGGGCGCACACATTGCATGCTCCATGATTACACCTCAGGGAGAGGGCTCACACACTGCATGGCTCCTTGATCACACCTCGGAGAGAGGGCTCACACATTGCATGCTCCATGATCACACCTCGGGGAGAGGGCTCACACATTGCATGCTCCATGATCACACCTCGGGGAGAGGGCTCACACATTGCATGCTCCATGATCACACCTCGGGGAGAGGGCTCACACATTGCATGCTCCATGATCACACCTCAGGGAGAGGGCTCACACACTGCGTGCTCCATGATCACACCTCGGAGAGAGGGCTCACACATTGCATGCTCCATGATCACACCTCGGGGAGAGGGCTCACACACTGCATTCTCCATGATCACACCTTGGGGAGAGGGCTCACACACTGCATGGCTCCATGATCACACCTCGGGGAGAGGGCTCACACACTGCATGCTCCATGATCACACCTCTGGGAGAGGGCTCACACACTGCATGCTCCATGATCACACCTCTGGGAGAGGGCTCACACATTGTATGCAGAATGATCACACCTCTGGGAGAGGGCTCACACATTGTATGCAGAATGATCACACCTCTGGGAGAGGGCTCACACGGCCTTTACAGAAAGCCAAAAGAGTTTACTAATGATGGGCTCTAACAGCAGGACACCAAAAAATACAAAGTCCCAGAAAAGAGAAAATGTTTATAAATAGGATTTCATCATCTCAACAAATGCAATGCTAAAGTGGAAAGACTGAGATGAGAAGCCATCTAGGTGTTCCTTAGTATATACAAAAGAGGAACAGATTCCATTATGAGTGGGATGTTAATTTTGGAGGAAGTTATTCATGATGGGGGAGATTAAAAAAAAAGGGAGGGTTGTGGTTTCCTCCTTTCTCCCTACACCTACAGCATTGTATTGAATTACAATGACATTGTGGAATTATGCAACTACGTATACCAGACCAATGCCTGGAATTATCTGTAATGAAATCTGCTGACTTTATGCTGATGTCATTTAACTAAAATTTGTTATATGGAGGTGAGATACAACACCGGACCATACTTTGGGAGTATAATGTCATAGTAGTCTATAGATGCATGACTTTTTTTTTTAAATATAAGAAAAACAATCTACTTTAACATTTCTGGCCCAGCTGCTGTCGGATTTGCCTGCTGGAAAATCAGCGGCCGATCGATATCATGGGGGCCCCCGTACTGCTTTGCAGCCATAGCAGAAGTTATATCCCCTACCAGCAAGACCCATTCAAGTAAATAAATATCTGCACCTCCACAGTGAGTGATTGGTATTGATCGACACTATTCATTCAGGACGGTGAGCCCCCCCCCCCCCCCCCCCCATCCTGAAATATCCCTGCCTTTGCTGTGTGGGGAGATCACTGTATTAACAATCCGACCAGAGTGGTCAGCTTTTTTTTTTCGCTCAAACTGCTGGGTTAAAAACAGAAAAAAAAAAAAAACTAAAAAAAAGGTGTGTACCAGGGTTTAGGCTGGCCATCCATTATACAATTCTTTATTAGATTTACCAAAACCATACAATAGGTCAGGCCTAAACACTGTGTATGCAGCCAGGCCGGCCCTTGTGCTACAAATAATCAAATAAGAAAATTGTATAATGTATGGCCAGCTTAACAATGGGTAACTCAGTATTTTTGAAACCTGGGAAAGGTGTTGACAGAAGATGAATGCCGGCCTCGAATCACACATGAAGGCGGCTGGCTATCCTCCTCCTCCCCCCCCCCCCAGGCAAGCGATTCCAGAGAGAAGATACAATAGAAGGAGAAGCAGGATTTACGAGGGAGCGATCCACATAGCTTTGCTTTCCCAAAACAAAAAAACAAAAACAAAAAAAAAGAAGGAACATTCATCAGGAGAAGGAGGAGGAGGGGAGGAAAACACGAGGCGCTGAGCTCAGCACAATCCCTCATCACATACACTTTATATAAAGAAGGAAGCTGAAGGCGCTCACCAATTGATGAGTCCATTGACTTGACGAGATGTTTTCTGGGATCCGGGGGAGTCACACACGGGTGTGGTGGGTGGATTTTGACACGCGACATTTTCAGACTGTGTAAGGCGGGAACACTACAAGATATAAAAGGAGGGAAACATGATTTCATAATGCAGCAAGAAATGGGATACACAAAAAAAAAAAAAAATAAATAAAATTATTCATTTATTAATTCAATAGAGAGCAAAAAAACAAAAACCAGACCCTCCCAGGAACGGAGCTCCTCCCCCTGCGGATGAAAGTGGTGGTCACCCTGGATCCATGTGAGGTGTGACTATATGTACCGGGGACAGAGCACCGAACTACAGTACTATACATTATCCTCTTCTGTTTTATGCATTAAAAAGCTGCACAGTATTTGAAAAAAAAAAAAAAAAAAAAAAAAAAGGAGAGAAAGGCTTAAAGCTGATCTCCAGGTTTCAATGATGTTTAAAGTTGATTGGGACCAAGCTGGTTCAAAACGATTCCCTTTACTAAACAGAAGCGGTGGCTTGGCGTGCAAGCTGAGGGCTGTGTGTCTATAGACACAGATAGTGTGGCTCAGCCCCCCCCCCTCCTCACTAGATTTGATTGACAGCAGCAAGAGCAAATGGCCAGTGAGGAAGGACAGTGAACAGCAATGCTGCTCTCAGGCATGCCGCTGGATCCAGGTCAGTCTCAAGTAATTATTCAGGGGAACGAATTTAAGAAGTGTTTTTTTTTTTTTTTACCTTAAAGTGAATGTAAGCCTCTGACACGAAGTCTGAACAAAGCATATCCCTCTATAGTTTGTGTACGTGTCTCAGTCCAGAGCACTAAGTGTCATTTCTGTCTGCTACCTCCTTCCTCTGCTATAAACAGGAATCACGTCTGACAATTTTTCCTGACACCAAAAGAAAAAAAAAAAAAAAAAAAGGGAACAGGGGAGGGCGCTCCAGCACACAGCCTGTGATTGACAGCCTTAGCTCTGTTACTGTGTGGAGGGGTGTGTCCACCTTTCCTCCAATCAGCTCTGTTTGCCAAGCTTTGCAGAGTGTGACTTCAGCTCCCTGCCCCCCCGCTTTCAGAAAGCTCAGACAAGCTGCATAAATTCTGGACTTCGAATGGCTGTAGAAGAGAAAAGGCTGCAGATAGACAGGTACACCTTCTATATAAGAGGATTTGTTTCATCTTTGTATCACCTGAGGCCAGTCACTTCACTGGGTATATCACCTTCAGTTAAAAACATCCTTTACAACCCCTTTAAGTTAAATGATCTTTTTTGTCTCCATAGGTCCGGCATGCTGTTTGTTACCTGAAACAGACCACCAAGCAAAGATAATAAATGCAGCCAATAAGAGGACAGCATTTCGTAGTTCAGCCTTTGCTCTGTCTCACCTGCTTAGTGAATAGACCAACATGAAATTGTGGTTCATTGAGCAGGCTGTATGGGTGCTTAAACTGCGCGCCCTCCAGCTGTTGCAGAACTACAAGTCCCATCAGGCCTCAGCCTTTGGGAGTCCTGCTTGTAACGGTCAGCCTTGCAATGCCTCATGGGACTTGTAGTCTCACAACAGCTGGAGGGCCATAGGTTGAGCACCCAAAGAATGGATGACATGGATTAGCTGCATACAGTGCCAGGAACACAATATTTATCACATTAGCGCTCTATGGAAGGGCAACTAAATCAGTGCATAGAGGTGAGGTGCGAGAGATCTACCGCCATCCAAAACCAAACCCACCAATGGATGCAAAAGGCATGGGACGGGGCGGAGACCAGTTACTATAGGGAGGCGGGGCTTAACCAATTGTCAACCGCGCCAATTCTGACACTTCTACATATAAAAATCTAAATTTTTCGGTAGAAAAGTACTTATAACCCCCAAATGTTATAATAATACACACACACACACACATTATATATATATATATATATATATTATACACACACAATTTTTTTTACATTTAATATACATACAATCATATACACACACTTTTTTTTTTTTTTTTTTTTTAACAGGGACCCTAGAAAAAAAAAAAAAAAAAAGGTGGGTTTTGCAATTTTGTGGGTCACACGGTGTTTGCGCACGTATTTTTGGAATAAAAACAACACTTTCATGAATTTTAATTGCACACAAACACCAACTTTTTTTTGTAAAATGTAAAAAATGATGTAATGCCGAGTAAATAAGATACCCAACATGTCACACTTTAAAATTGTGTATGCCAGTGGAATGGCGCCAAACAGCGGTACTAAAAATCTCCATAGGTAACGCTTTAATATTTTTTGCAGGTTAACAGTTTAGTATTAGAAGGTCGCTTTTTTTTTTTTTATTTCATCTAAAAATAATTTTGAACACAGTTTAAAATTTTCTCTTGTATCAACTTTATTACTATCACAAGGGATGAACATCCCTTATGACAGGACCTCTTTATAAAGAGATGGGGGGGGGGGGGGGGGGGGGTCTATTCGATCCCAAATCTCTCCCCTGACCTCCAATGCAGGCAATGCACAGATCGTTCTGATTGGCTACTTTCTTGGCAGTCAGGTAAACCGAGGCGGAACCCTAAGGGATGAAATTCTTGTTGCTTACAGGGTCCCAGAGAGGGGGGGACCCCGCTTGTTCCTTCTCGGCTGTTTGGCCGCCACCGCCGGTCACATCGCTCCCAGGCTCCGTGATTGGGGTGGCAGAGCCCAGGAAAGGCTGCAGTGGGGGAGGGCGACCACATTCTACCACCTGCAGAAGTCATCAAGTGGCTGTTTAGCCTCTCTAATCACTTTTGAATTAGAGGGAACCGCTGGCTGCAAAATTTTAATACCAAGGTGATGCCTGTAGCCATTATCCAGGTATATCAACTGCAAACCGCAGACGTGGCATGGCACCCTACGGTTGAAGCCAAATTCCAGGTATGAGGCCCCCCCCCCCCCCACCGAGTTACTTTGGTCTAGCTTGAACCATTATACATGCGCCAGATCTAAACATAAAATAAAAAATTCATACCCAGAATTCAGAGTCATCACCTCCCTTACACAAGCTTTTATTTTACATTAATGGAGACTTAATAGGATCCACTTTGCCAAATATCTGAATAGTGTTTGGCACCACCAAGCTTTTTTATTTTTATTTTTTATCCCCTCCCAAAAAAACAGCTGGCAACAATATAGTTCAATAAAAAATAATTTTATGAGCCTATATTTATAAAATGTTTTGGCTTCATGTTGATTTCTCAAGCAGAGATAAACGACCTTCTTTATTACAAGTTGGAGGAGACGATTCATCACACTTGGAAAGTTTGCAGTCACCGAGATTCCAAAACCAGCCGCGTAATCCGCATTCCATCCGGTCTCCATATCCACCGGATAATGAAAGCAGAATGTCAGCTTTCGGGGAGGGAAGGCGAACGTTTTACTCCCTACAGGGTGTAAAGTGCTGTGGGGTCCCTTTCCCTCCATAGCACCCAAGACTGCAGTCTGCTAAACATTCGATCTCCCTTCCCCCATATCCCAACATTCTGTGGGGCGCTCCCCGACATCAGCAGTAGGTTCTAAACCTCCATAGGAATACATGGAGAGCAAATGTCCCATTCACAGCCACCTCAAGTCCAGTCCACCACTGAGGGGATAGGAGGGCTTCTATCCTCCGTTTCCAAACACAAGTGGTTGCCAAGGGAAACAACGTCAAATCAGTTCTATGCAGGCCTTTTCCATGGTAACCACAATCACTCTGGAGAACATGTGGTGACCAATGTACGGGGATAAAAAGGTCTGCAGGTACTTTACTACCTCCAAAACCCACGAGGTCTGATGGCAGGTGGCACCTATTACCATCAGTCTTCCTTGTATAATATAATGTGTGTGTGTGATAGATAATATATATATATATATATATATATATAGAGACCCTAGGGAATAAAATGGCGGTGATTGCAATTTATGTCACACAGTATTTGCACAGCAATTTTTCAAATGTGATTGAGAGGTGAACGGACTTCTAGCTCGGCGGAGCCCCGGGGGAAGTGGGAGCCTCTTTTTAGAGGGTCTCCGCTCCCCCCTAAACAAATGACATGCCAAATGTGGCATGTCGGGGGGGGGGGGGGGTCACCTTCTCTTAAAGCGGAAGTTACATTTTTGGGTGGAATTCTGCTTTAATTATTGCCTTGGGTGGAGTTGCAGAATACGGCAATCACTGAGCAGCAAATGATATCACCTGGGATGTATTTCAGTTATCTTGCAAACCTGGCCTGTTAGTGGGCCCTGAGGACAGGAGTTGAGAACCACTGCAGTAAAAGTTAGCCCAATTTTTTTGTACAATGTGAGATGTAAATAGATATCCAACATGTCACGCTTTAAAATTGCGCACACTGGTGGAATGACGCCAAAAACTTTGGTACTTAAAAATCTCTATAGGCGCTTTGAATTTGTTTACAGGTTACCCAGTTTAGAGTTACAGAGAAGGTCTAGTGCTAGAATTATTACTCTCACGATCGTGGTGATATGTCACATGTGTGGTTTGAACGTCGTTAACATATGCGTGCGCGACCTATGTATGCGTTCGCTTCTGCGTACGAGCATTGGGGGACAGGGGCGCTTTAATTTTATTATTGTTTATTTTATACTTTCCTATAATTTTAAAAAAAATGTTATCACTTTTATTCCTATTACAAGCAATGTAAACATAGCTTGTAATAGGAATAGGGCATAGAGAGATCTGGGGTCTATAAAACCCCACATCTCTTCTATGCTGGAAAGCCGGAGATAGGAAAAAAAAAAACAAAAAATAAAAAGCCCACAAACCCGATCTCCGCTTTCCAGTGTTTACAACCGCCAGGGCCAGACATGACGTCCTAACGCTGCGCCCGGCCTCCAAGAGTCAGATGACCGGTGACCATTTGGTCCCCGGTCAGCTCTATGGTCAACTTCCGTCACTGGCGGATTCCTTCTCTGGCTCCAATGAGCAACACGGTAGAAGCACCGGAGGGGGGGGTATGGAAGTCCCCTCCCGCCGCCTGTAAAAACAATCAAGCGGCTGAACGGAGAGAGATAGAGAATGTATGTATGGGTGTATATATATATATACATACATACACACACACACATATACACACACACACACACACATGCCTTACCACTTAAAGACCGACTGCCCTACATCTACTGCAGCAAGGCGGCTCTATTGTGCAAAATCCTGTACCTGTACGTGATTTTGTTCAATAGCCACTGGGGGGCGCACGCTACCAGAGCAGGGAACGCGCGCCGATTGGCCACAGGTGAAGCGAATCAGCGGGGCCCGGCGGACGCGATGTCTGCCGGCCACCCGTGATCGCTCCCCACAGAGACAGAATGGCGGTCTGACGATGTGAACAAGCAGACCGCCGTGCTGTCAGGCATGGACAATGATCCTGCGTGTCCATGGAGTGCAGAAAGTAAAAACAAATAGTTTTTTTCAAAATTGTTTTGTTTATAGCACAAAATAAATAAATAAAATAAAAAACACAACCACAGAGCTGATCAAAAACCACCAAAAGAAAATCTCCATTTGTGGGGGGAAAAAAAAAAAATGACAAAGTTTATTTGGGTACAACGTCGCACGACCACGCAATTGTTAAAGTGACGCAGTGCCTTACCGCTAAAAAAATGGCCTGATCATGAGGGGGTAAAACCTTCCAGGGCTGACGTGGTTAAAATTTGTGTGCGCCCGTGAAATGGCGACAAACTTAAACACCCTTTTATTTTCTACAGGCAACGGTTCAAAAAGCCCCCTATAGAATTATTGCTTTAACGCCGACGTGCATCGCAATAGACGTTTTCACGCACAGGCGCCCCCAACGCATTTGTTTTTGTTCAGACGTATATGTTGGGGTGAGGGGCCCCAAAAAATTTTAAGGTGGGAGGGGGGGGGGGGATTTTGTACTTGGGTGTGATTTTTTGCAAATAAATGAAGATTTAAAACTTAAAGTACTAAAAATAAACCTTTTTTTGTTTTGGGTGGAGGGATAAGAGCCCCTGCCAGGTGTTTATTGCCGTTTGTGTCCCCTGTTTGGAGAGATTCACCCCATTTGTCCTATTTACCATTGAAAGTGAAATTAAAATCACAAATTTGGGGTTGTCCTCAGAAAAGTAAGAGAGAGGAAATCTTCTAATAGTTCCAGTTCTGGTGTCCTGGGAGGTCCCAAAGGATTCCCTTAATTTTCTGGGATTTCCTCTCATTTCCTGTTTGGCTATGGGACAGAAAGTGATGGGAAATCTCCGCAAAAATCGGGCAAAAATAAACCTTGCAGGGGTTTTAACCTTCCCTTACTCTATCCAAAAAAAAAAAAAAAAGTTTCCTTATTTTTTTTCCATCGCAGAGGGGACAAAGTGTCCCCCATGTGATGATTATCAGGTGACAGGTTCTCTTTAATGACACATGCAGGGACTGAAAAGACCCCCCCAATGTCTCCTTTGGACTCCACTGAATGTTTTGCAATACAGATCAGATGGCCGGGACTTGAACGCGACTGACTGTTGCACAACTGTCACTTTGAAAACATTAAGATGCGACTTGAGAAATAACATTGCAGTCTATGGCACTCGAGTCCCACGATAGTGCAGGTATATTTTTAAAGTCGCTGCGCCTTTAAGACACATTATTATGATCGTCGTCAATTGAAATACACGGGCTGCGACTTGTCATGTGACTCCGTGCTTCCAAAGTTGCACACGTGTGAATGGAGCCTTTGGGTAAAAGGCGGCGCTGTGCACGAACGTTGCAGCCAAAAGGATTGTATTGACAACCGGCGTTGTGCAAGAGAGACGGAGCTCAATTCTGCCGGTATGGAGGGCGGAGCTCAGCCCTTCTCGCACAACACCAGCTGTCAATATCAATAAAGTTACATTCATGTAGTTGTGACCGGGTGACTTTAAATAGTGCACAGAATCTGCCAACAACCCAAATCCCGGAGATAGAAATCTTTATGTACAATATATACACTAAAAAATATTCTGAGGAAGTTGAATAGCAAATCTATCCGCTCATCTACCACAACAGGTGCCGGCCGGCCTCTGACACGGTACACTGACAGATGGTTTGTGTAATGAATATTTATTCACACGCTGCTCACGGACATCGCACTGGTATTACCATCACCGGGGCCAACCAAGGTTACCGAACTCCGAGGAGCAAAACAAAAAAAAGAAGATTACTGCGGCTGCAATTCGCACCGACCCTCATTCACCCCAATGGTTTGGCCTCATTTTACCAATAGATTGATCAGTGCGTCTTTCTACAACATATTACACCTACATAGTCACAACCCCTCATCTCACACAATGAATACACCAGAAGAGATGGAAGAGCTCATCTACACTTCAACTTCACCACATATTAAAGTGCCTACCGCTTCAACGTGCTTTTCTGATACTTAGTGTGGCTTTAATGAAGCTTGGCAAACGCCCTGTGTGTTGGTTTTCTATTTGTTGTAAAGGGGCCCAGTAGAGCCCCCACTTATTAGAAAGCCCCCCAGCTCTGCTGATCCCCCCAACTCAATAGCAACCCCCAGCTCTGCTGATCCCTCAACTCAATAGCAACCCCCAGCTCTGCTGATCCCTCAACTCAATAGCAACCCCCAGCTCTGCTGATCCCTCAACTCAATAGCAACCCCCAGCTCTGCTGATCCCTCAACTCAATAGCAACCCCCAGCTCTGCTGATCCCTCAACTCAATAGCAACCCCCAGCTCTGCTGATCCCTCAACTCAATAGCAACCCCCAGCTCTGCTGATCCCAACTCAGTAGCAACCCCCAAGCTCTGCTGATCACTCAACTCAATAGCAACCCCCAGCTCTGCTGATCACTCAACTCAATAGCAACCCCCAGCTCTGCTGATCCCTCAACTCAATAGCAACCCCCAGCTCTGCTGATCCCTCAACTCAATAGCAACCCCCAGCTCTGCTGATCCCTCAACTCAATAGCAACCCCCAGCTCTGCTGATCCCTCAACTCAATAGCAACCCCCAGCTCTGCTGATCACTCAACTCAGTAGCAACCCCCAGCTCTGCTGATCCAAACTCAGTAGCAACCCCCAGCTCTGCTGATCCAAACTCAGTAGCAACCCCCAGCTCTGCTGATCCAAACTCAGTAGCAACCCCCAGCTCTGCTGATCCAAACTCAGTAGCAACCCCCAGCTCTGCTGATCCAAACTCAGTAGCAACCCCCAGCTCTGCTGATCCAAACTCAGTAGCAACCCCCAGCTCTGCTGATCCAAACTCAGTAGCAACCCCCAGCTCTGCTGATCCAAACTCAGTAGCAACCCCCAGCTCTGCTGATCCAAACTCAGTAGCAACCCCCAGCTCTGCTGATCCAAACTCAGTAGCAACCCCCAGCTCTGCTGATCCAAACTCAGTAGCAACCCCCAGCTCTGCTGATCCAAACTCAGTAGCAACCCCCAGCTCTGCTGATCCAAACTCAGTAGCAACCCCCAGCTCTGCTGATCCAAACTCAGTAGCAACCCCCAGCTTTGCTGATCCTCTGGTTTTCTGATCCTCCTCTCCAGTCAAGGCTCACCTCCCGCTATGTTGCTCCTGTGCTGAGCATCACGTGTAACATTGCTAGTTTCTCCTGCTCCAGTCCCCCAGCTCTGCTGATCCTATGCTGCTCAGTCCTCTCTCCTTCCTCTGCAGTGATCCCATGTTGCACACCACATGTGCCATCTACTAGTTGCTTTGTTCCAGTCTGGACCCTGCTCACCGTCCTGCTGCTCCACACCAGATGTGACGTCTGCACCAGACACTCCCAGAATATAGACACATGAACCCGGAAGTGACTGCTGATGTCTTCTTTCCGGTTCGCTCGTTTCCCAGTGCATCCTGGGATATCTATACTTGTTTAACCTCCAAAACAAAGCAAAGCCAATCCTGAATAAAACCCTCTCAAGAGCTGCAGGTGCTGTTAGCGAACGTGGTCAGACTTCTATGGAGGCTTTGAAGACACTTTGAAGCACCACAAAAGTGACATGGGGATAATTTTTTAAGCAAAGCAAACCCGGCATGTGACCAGGACTGTAAGATAACCATTTTATTTAGTGACAGGAGCTTTGACTGGCATTCAGAGTGCTTTTGAAAAAGGTGCGACCAATGCCACATTTTGAAGCAAAAGTGTAAACGAGCCCTAAAGGATTTCTGAGGGAAATGAGTTACCTATAGAGCCTGTTCTCAGGTGAGCCTCATGTGAATGAAGCCTCAGAAGAGGTGTCAATCTATCTGAATTTAATCGTCAGCTCCTGAGCTCTGCACCTCTTTTAAAAACACAAAGTGGGGCAAAACGAAACCCAGTGTGCTGGTGGGATATACAATATCTCACAAAAGTAAGTTCACCCCTCACATTTGTGTAAATCTTTTCTGGTATCTTTTCATGTGACAACACTGAATAAATGACACTTGTCTACAATGTAAAGTAGTGAGTGTACAGCTTGTATAACAGTGTAAATTTGCTGTCCCCTCAAAATAACTCAACACACAGCCATTAACCACTTGACGACCGCTCACTGTATATGTACGTCATTTTTTTGAAGATGGATATCTCGGTAACGGCAGCAGCAGCTGCCACAACCGAGGTATCCATCTTTACAGTGAGCGGTTCAGTACACGATAACGGTGGTCTCTGCGGCGGGTTCGCCGCGAGATCACCGTTATCGGCGGCGGGAGAGGTGCCACCCCCCCTCCCGCCGCTCTCCCGCGCCCTCCGCCGCTTACCGGAGCCTTCGGTAGCGGCGGAGGCGATCGGGTCCTCTCACCTCCTAGGTATGGAGACGAGTGAGGCCAAGATGGCCCCCACCCGTCTCTATACCATGTGACGGCCGGAGCGTCGTCATTACGACGGCTCCGCCCACTTCTCTTAAAGGCACAATTTTTTGTGTAATTTTTTTAAACGACTTTTTTTTTTTTTGCATTTTAGTGTAAATATGAGATCTGAGGACTTTTTGACCCCAGATCTCATATTTAAGAGGTCCTGTCATGCTTTTTTCTATTACAAGGGATGTTTACATTCCTTGTAATAGGAATAAAAGTGATCCAAATTATATATTTTTTTTTAAAACAGTGAAAAAATAAATAAAATAAAGTAAAATAAATAATAAAAAAAAAAAAAAAAAATTTTTTTAAAAGCGCCCTGTCCCGACGAGCTCGCGCGCAGAAGCGAACGCATACGTGAGTAGCGCCCGCATATGAAAACGGTGGTCAAACCACACATGTGAGGTATCGCCGCGACCGGTAGAGCGAGAGCAATAATTCTAGCCCTAGACCTCCTCTGTAACGCAAAACATGCAACCTGTAGAATTTTTTAAACGTCGCCTATGGAGATTTTTAAGGGTAAAAGTTTGACGCTATTCCACGAGCGGGCGCAATTTTGAAGCGTGACATGTTGGGTATCAATTTACTTGGCGTAACATTATATTTCACAATATAAAAAAAAATTGGGCTAACTTTACTGTTGTCTTATTTTTTTATTGAAAAAAGTGAATTTTTTCCAAAAAAAGTGCGCTTATAAGACCGCTGCGCAAATACGGTGCAAAAAAAAAAGTATTGCAATGACCGCCATTTTATTCTCTAGGGTGTTAGAAAAAAACCCATATATAATGTTTGGGGGTTCGAAGTAATTTTCTAGCAAAAAAACCTGTTTTAAACATGTAAACACCTAAAATCCAAAACGAGGCTGGTCCTTAAGTGGTTAATGTCTAAACCGCTGGCAACAAAAGTCAGTACACCCCTAAGTGAAAATGTCCAAATTGGGCCCAATTAGCCATTTTTCCTCCCCGGTGTCATGTGACTCGTTAGTATTACAAGGTCTCAGGTGTGAATGGGGAGCAGGTGTGTTAAATTTGGTGTTATCGCTCTCACTCTATCATACTGGTCACTGGAAGTTCAACATGGCACCTCATGGCAAAGAACTCTCTGAGGATCTGAAATAAAGAATTGTTGCTCTACATAAAGATGGTCTAGGCTATAAGAAGATTGTCAAGACCCTGAAACTGAGCTGCAGCACAGTGGCCAAGACCATACAGCGGTATAACAGGACAGGTTCCTCTCAGAACAGGCCTCGCCATGGTCCACCAAAGAAGTTGAGGTCACGTGATCAGCGTCATATCCAGAGGTTGTCTTTGGGAAATAGACGTATGAGTGCTGCCAGCATTGCTGCAGAGGTTGAAGGGGTGGGGGGTCAGCCTGTCAGTGCTCAGACCATACACCGCACACTGCATCAAATTGGTCTGCATGGCTGTCGTCCCAGAAGGAAGCCTCTTCTAAAGATGATGTACAAGAAAACCCACAAACAGTTTGCTGAAGACAAGCAGACTAAGGACATGGATTACTGGAACCATGTCCTGTGGTCTGATGAGACCAAGATAAAAACTTATTTGGTTCAGATGGTGACAAGTGTGTGTGGTGAGGAGGACAAAGACAAGTGTGTCTTGTCTACAGTCAAGCATGGTGGTGGGAGTGTCATGGTCTGGAGCTGCATGAGTGCTGCCAGCACTGGGGAGCTACAGATCATTGAGGGGACCATGAATGCCAACATGTACTGTGATATACTGAAGCAGAGCATGATCCCCTCCCTTCAGAGACTGGACCGCAGGGCAGTATTCCAACATGATAACCACCCCAAACACACCTCCAAGACCACCACTGCCTTGCTAAAGAAGCTGAGGGTAAAGGTGACGGACTGGCCAAGCATGTCTCCAGACCTAAACCCTATTGATCATCTGTGGGACATCCTCAAATGGAAGGTGGAGGAGCGCAAGGTCTCTAACATCCACCAGCTCTGTGATGTCATCATGGAGGAGGGGAAGAGGACTCCAGTGACAACCTGTGAAGCTCTGGTGAACTCCATGCCCAAGAGGGTTAAGGCAGTGCTGGAAAATAAATGGTGGCGACACAGAATATTGACACTTTGGGCCCAATTTGGAGATTTTCACTTAGGGGTGTACTGACTTTTGTTGCCAGCGGTTTAGACATTAATGGCTGTGTGTTGAGTTATTTTGAGGGGACAGCAAATTTACACTGTTATACAAGCTGTACAATCCCTACTTTACATTGTAGCAAAGTGTAATTTCTTCAGTGTTGTCACATGAAAAGATAGAAGAAAAGATTTACACAAATGTGAGGGGTGTACTTACTTTTGACAGATACTGTATGACTGCATTATATTCATATGCAATATTGCAGATTTACCTAATCCTTCAGTCCTGGTTATAAAGGGAATCTAAAACTACAATATTCTACATCTCCTAGAAAAGCCATCATCTTCCAGCACTCTGTCCTCTGATGTAAGTGTGAACATGTAGGAGGAGTTTGGCATTTCCACATTACGGTTCTTCAGCACAACAGCTCTCACATTTCCAATATGTAGATCATGTATAGAGAGAGTTATTTCCAGGTAACAAAACTTGCATAAAAAAAAAAAAAAAAAGTAAAGTAATGCCTAGGTAATGAAAGTTCCTACATGTAAGAGCCATTATATTTAATGTTCACAGACCAGGATACAGAAGCAGAACAAATGTGAAACCGTTAACCACTTGCGGACCGTTTGCCAGCAATGTGCTGAGAACGGGCGGCCCGCACATGCAGAACGACATACCCATATGCTGCTGCCTGCTTCCGGGTTTAGGACGTGCGCATGCAAGATGGCATCACCCCCACATATGTGTATAGAAGTCGCAGCACAGCGCTCTGTTAACCACGGCATACTGTTTGTCCTGAATAAAGAGCGTCACTGCGCATGCAACGCCATCGGCAATTGCTGATGTCAATATCTTCTACACTGTGCATGTTTAGGAGATATTGTGTCTACAGCAGAGCTGCACAATTAAATCTTTAAAAAAAAAAAAATCGTGATCTCGATTCAATCCCCCTGATGATCTCTATTGCAGAGTTTTCAGATTCTTTCATATAACAAGTGGAGAGACTTATCTGCTCACTCAGCTGTCAAAAGAAAACATCCAGGCAGTCTGCCAAGTTTTTAACTTGAAACATTGTAACTAACTCTTCCTTCTTAGATCAAAGGGATAAACTTCTGTGTGGAAAAAAAAAATCTGGGCAGTCTGCCAAATTTTTAAACAAGGTGTAAAAGCAGGAAGTTTAACCACTTAAAGTCTAAATCTTTTTCTGACACTTAAGTTAAAATCAATATTTTTTGCTAGAAAATTACTTGGAACTCCCAAACATTTTATATCTTTTAGCAGAGACCCTAGGGAATAAAACGTCAATTGCTGCAATATTTTATGTCACACTGTATTTGCCCAGCGCTCTTTCAAACGCAATTTTTTGGGGAAAAAATAAACTTCAATGAATAATAATAAAAAAAAAAAAAAAAAAAACGTAAAGTTAACCCAATGTTTTTTGGTTTTAATGTGAAAATTATGTTACGCCGCAAGAATCGTGATCTATCTTCTAAGCAAAAAAAATTGTGATTCTCCTTTTAGTCGGAATCGTGCAGCTCTAGTCTACAGGTAAGCCTGATCGTAAGTACAACTTAAAGCGTTCTTGAACGAAAAAAAAAAAAAATATATATTGATCCTGTTCCCTTAAACCATGTTCTACGAACAGCACTTTTGCTGTGCAATTTGGCCCTCTCTATCACCTAAAATACCTGGCTAATCCTGCCTGGCTATGTCCTCCCCTCTGTAAACTGAACACGGTTTATCATGGCTGCTGAGCCCCAACAACGTGGCCAGTTTAAGTCATGTCCTCTCTCCCCGCTCCCTCCCTGCCTGTCTGCTCCTGTGTCAGTGCCCACTCCCCCTCCCCTCTTGCTTCTAAAATTTCATACCAGCCTGTCCGATTACTACTACTATGTGCAGCTGTCAGACGGGGAGAGGAGAGAGGCGGTGGGTCACATGAGTGGCGTTCGGTGCTCTGAAAACTGGTAAAGTACGAATTTTTTTATAAAAACACAGGGGATTATTAAACAGAAAGGATGGCGTAGAGAGCATAAAGTGGCTCAACAACCACCAAGACCCCCTTTTACACTGGGACGGTTTTCAGGGCTTTTAGCGCTGGAAATAGCCTCTGCAAAGCGCCCGAAAACCGCCTCCCAATTCATTGCAGTGTGTCTTTTCACACTGGGGCGGTGCGCTTGCGGGACGTTATGAAAAAGTCCTGCAAGCAGCATCTTTGGGGTGGGTTGGGGGCACTGTATTTAGCACTCCCAAAATGCCCTGCCCATTGCAATGAATAGGCAGTGCTTCCAAAGTGCCACAAAATGGGAGTTACCATTTGGGTAAAAACCGCCCCGCTAGTGGTCGAAAATCGGCGCAAAACCGTAGCCAAGACAGCGCTCGCCAATTCACCCCAAAAGCAAGCAGCCCTTAAGCACCAATAGTCGGGCGGTAGAGCTGCACAATTAATCGTTAAAAGATTGCGATCTCGATTCAACCCCCCCCCGACGATCTGTATTGCAGTTTCCTGATTCCTTCATGTAACAAGTATAGAGAGTTCTCTTCTCATTCTGGCAGTCCGCCAAACCGGGCAGTCTGCCAAGTTTTTAACAACATTGTAAACATCTTAGATCAAAGGGATAACACTTGTGTGTAAATGCAGGAAGTTTAACCACTTAAAAAGTCTAAACCTTTTTCTGACACTTAGTTAATATCTGATTTTTTTTGCTAGAAAATTACTTGGAACCCCCAAACATTATATATATATTATATATATATATATATATATATATTTTAACAGAGACCCTAGGGAATAAAATGGCGATTGTTGCAATATTTTATGTCACACTGTATTTGCCCAGCGGTCTTTCAAAATGCAATTTTTTGGGAAAAATACACTTCAATAAATAAAAAAGAAAAAAAAAAAAAAACAGTAGTTCGCCCAATTTTTTTGTTTAATGTGAAAGATGTTATGCAGTGAGAATCGTGATCCATCTTCTAAGCAAAAAAAAAAAAAAGTTGCGATTCTCATTTTAGCCAGAACGGTGCAGCTCTATTGGGCAGCTCAGCGTGAAAGTAGTCTAAGATACCGACTTTAATAAGACCAATAGGGCAGGAGTTTCCAAATTTGACCAAACAAAAGTGAAATGAAGAAACCCTCCTTCTTGCTGGGGGGTGGACTTACCTGTTTATCTACACTCTGAGGAGGAGGGGTGGGAGTGTTACAAGGATCGTCCCCCGAGGGAGCTTTTGGGGTAGTCTTGGAACAGGAGGAAGGCACTCGGTTGCCTCTTGCATTCAACACCAGAGAGTTGGCTGTCTGCCGAGCGGTCGAGTCTTCACAATGAGGAGCGTCCCCGAGCACAACACCTCCCTGTAACCAAAGAGTCAAGGATACATTACTATGAACGGACCATGTGCTCTCAGCTCTTCTATCTCAGGACTGAGGAATCATTAATAGCTTACTATCTATAGAGCAGAGAATACAGAAACGTGTGCAGCTAAGCAACTACCTGGTGGCAGAAGTCTCATTTGATTCATCTATATAAAAAAAAAAAAAAAAAATACACAAAAGCAAAAAAGAAACCAATCTGCCCTATTGGAGCTCCAGAACTTTGAGCTTCAGACGTTTGGTTTCAGACAACTTGGCGCAGTGAACGGTCTCTATAGAGAATGGATTGTAGCTTCAAGCTACAAAACCGCTGAGATGTGAACTGGGCCCAAACCTTTGAGGAGGTTTACTAGGGATGCATCGATATAATCGGCCGCCCAAAAAAGGGTTATCGGCATTTTGTCAATAGGGAAAAATTAGATAAAAAATCAAATGCTACCCAGGATAATGTTCCTCTCCATCTGCCAGGATCCGGATAAACGGTACATTGTCCCCTGCATTCCATATCGGGACACGACAAGGATGCCCTCCATCTCCCCTCCTCTATGTCCTCACTATGGAACACTTATCCGTAGCCTTGCGGCACAACCCTATGAGGGGGTATTAAGACAGGCCCTGTACACACCAAACTTGCACTCTTCGCAGAGGACTTGCCGATGTTTGTGACCCAACCCCCACCTGACTCTGCCCTACATCTTTCAGGAATTCGGTATAATGAGCAACTTTAGGTGAACCACGGCAAGTCAGAAATGCTCAATATCTCCTTGTCGGGGGGGCGGCTTTAAAACAACTTTCGTCCTCATTCCCTTTCAAGACTGGCTCCACTTCTATCCGATATCTAGGAGTCAATATCCCCCCAACAGACGCGTCCCGGCTCTTTTTGGCGAATTTCACTCCCCCCTTCTTAAAACTCAGGCAGATCTGTCATCTTACGCCACCAAACGGCTTTCTTGGTTTGGAAGGATCAATGAACTGAAAATGGATGTCCTACCCCAGTTTCTCTATTTATGCCAAACATCTACATACCGACCTCCTACTTTAGGAAGATACCCCTCATCTAAGGCGGGGGCTGGATTCTCAGATGCTTCTCTTTACCACAAAGCAGCGGTACTTACACGGTTGGTGGACTGGTTTCATTCACCATACTACAACCAAACTATGGGTCCAATTAGAGGGTCACTTACATACGATTGAGCTCCGCACTCTACCACGGACTCCAGCGGTCTGTCGTAAAGATACTCCTCCCTTGGCTAATCTTACTCGCCAGAGACTTCAAATATGGGATCAATTGATCTCAACTGGTACCGTGTCTAAAACAGTTAGGCCCCATGACTCTATTCTTTGGGACTCCTGCCTTCCCACCGGCTGTGAGTTGGAATGTAGGAGACTTGCCCAAGTCCTCAGTGTAGACCCATCTCTAATGACAGAGTCCTCTTCCCAAGCAGAGGAGACGCGCCCTATCCTATGCCCGTAGTTTACCTTCCCTGTCAGATTTCCTATCTGAACCGCGGGGATTTGAAGATATGCTTCTGCAGGCTGATCCCCCGACCCATGTAGTTTCCCAACTTTATTCA
This sequence comes from Lithobates septentrionalis, assembly GCA_037952835.1. Classification (NCBI taxonomy): domain Eukaryota; kingdom Metazoa; phylum Chordata; class Amphibia; order Anura; family Ranidae; genus Lithobates; species Lithobates septentrionalis. Next base: position 45,987 of record JBBDGP010003863.1, read on the forward strand.
ATACTACTCCAAGTTTCCTCTCCTGATCTCCCGCTGTACACGCGTCAGACGTGCAAAACCTCCACCTTAGACGCTCTAAGCCGCTCACCTCAGCGCCAGGGCCCCCAAGTCAACCAAGGGTCAAACAGGCTTTCCCATAAAAGGTGTAAATATCTAGGAGCGTGGTCACAATATTCTCCCCGGTGCAGACCTTGTAAGAACGCCAGATGGATTCATGAACGGACATGCCACCAGGGTCATGGATGGTTTGAAAATCACCAGTATTCAGACATAAAACCACATTGGGAGACGGCCGCGGGTGATGCAAGATATAGCTCCTCTCCTTCCGTACGCGTTACGTCCCGAGGGGGGGAGCTACGTCTGATGTCACCCGCAGCCATCTCCCCATGTGGTTTTAGGTACAAGTGCTTGTATGCAGGCACTAATTGAAGTGCTTCTTTTGCAAGTGCGATTTTTTTATTACTTATAAATTCGATAGAGAGCACTAGATGTTTTTTTATCTTTATGGTAGGGATCCTGGTGATTTTTAACCATTCATGACCCTGACGGGATGTCCATGCGTGAATCCATCTGGCGTTCTTACAAGGTCTGCACCGGTGAGAATATTGTGACCACGCTCCTGGATATTTAGCCCTTTATTGGAAAGCCTGCTAGACACTCCTAAGACACACCTCAGCACCAGGACCCCTGAGTCAACAAAGGGTCAAAGGTGAAGGTTTTGCACGTCTGACACGGAGTTCATTGATTACAAATCACGTTGTCACTTTATTGGGAATCTGTGTCTTCCTATATGGATTCCCTCTTCATGAATTTTTACTAGCGCTGCACTATTTTATATGGTGTTGTAAATTTACCTAGAGTGTTCAGCTCCTATCTGTATGTGCTTATGATATTTGCGCTGGTATATTACTGCGATCGCCATTACTAGTAAAAAAAAAATCAATAAAATGAAAAAAATCCAGGTTAGAGGCAGCAATTTTAATTGGCGATATTTCATGCAATGTGTGTATTCCAAGAAATATTTGCGGCACAGAGGTCATCACCGTCTTCCAAGGTCACCTGTGGAAACGTTCTGTGTGTCCTGGGATGGCTCCATTCCTCTCAGTATTGTATAGATACCGTGCCAACACAACACTGGGTGCTGCCAGCATGTATCCAGGACACCGCACAACTCTAGCTGCTTAAAGAAGACAATGAAGGGAGTTGCTGCAGAGGAGCTCAGACAGGAGGATGAAGACGCTCTACTAGCCAAGTGTAAACAGTGCCGTAGCTCATTATACAGTGAGGGAAAAAAAAAGTATTTGATCCCCTGCTGATTTTGTATGTTTGCCCGCTGATGAAAAAAAAAACGATCAGTCTAATTTTAATGGTCAGTTTATTATAACAGTGGAGGGACAGATTAAAAAAAAAATATCCAGAAGAACGCATTTCAAAAAAGTTATAAATTAATTTTCATTTTAATGAGTGTAATAAGTATTTGATCCCCTATCAATCAGCAAGATTTCTGGCTCCCAGGTGTCTTCTATACAGGAAACGAGCTGAGATTGGGAGCACTCTTAAGCCCCGGTTCACACAGGGGCGACTTGTCAGGCGACCTAGCCGCCTGACAAGTCGCGCTCCGTTCTGTACTACGGAACCGGTCTAATAGGAGAGACGCAAGTCGCTCTGACTTAGAAAAAGGTTCCTGTACTATTTTTGGGGCGACTTGCATCGACTTGTATACAGAAGTCGTTTTGCAAGTCGCCACTGAAGTCGTGTGCAGGTCGCCTCTGAGTCGGCCTGCAAGTCGTGCCGCCCCTGTGTGAACCGGCTGTAAAGGGAGTGCTCCTAATCTCAGCTTGTTACCTGTATAACAGACACCTGTCCACAGAAGCAATCAGATTCCAAATCTCTCCACCATGGCCAAGACCAAAGAGCTGTCCAAGGATGTCGGGGAGAAGATTGTAGACCTACACAAGGCTGGAATGGGCTACAAGACCATCGCCAAGCAGCTTGGTGAGATTATTCACAAATGGAAGAAACACAAAATGGTCAATCTTCCTCGGTCTGGGGCTCCATACAAGATCTCATCTCATGAAGGTTCAATGATGATGAGAACGGTGAGGAATCAGCCCAGAACTACACGGGAGAATCTTGTCAATGATCTCAGCTGGGACCATAGTCACCAAGAAAATAAATCGGTAACACACTACACCGTGATCGACTGAAATCCTGCAGCCCCTGCAAGGTCCCCCTGCTCAGGAAATCACATGTACAGGTCCGTCTGAATGATTCAGAGGAGAACTGGGGGAAAGTGTTGTGATCAGAGGAGACCAAAAACAAGGTCTTTGGCATCAACTCAACTCACCGTGTTTGGAGGAGGAGGAATGCTGCCTATGACCCCAAGAACACCATCCCCCACCGTCATACATGGAGGTGGAAACATTATGCTTTGGGGGTGTTTCTCTGCTAAGGGGACAGGACAACTTCACCGCATCAAAAGAGACGATGGACGGGGCCATGTACCATCAAATCTTGGGTGAGAACCTCCTTCCCTCAGCCAGGGCATTGAAAATGGGTCATGGATGGGTCTTCCAGCATGACAATGACCCAAAAACACACGGCCAAGGCAACAAAGGAGTGGCTCAAGAACAAACATATTAAGGTCCTGGAGTGGCCTAACCAGTCTCCAGACCTTAATCCCATAGAAAATATGTGGAGGGAGCTGAAGGTTCGAGTTACCAAACGTCAGCCTGGAAACCTTAATGACTTGGAGAGGATCTGCAAAGAGGACAAAATCCCTCCTGAGATGTGTGCGAACCTGGAGGCCAACTCCAAGAAACGTCTGACCTCTGTGATCACCAACAAGGGTTTCTCCACCAACTACTAAGTCATGTTTTGTGAAGGGTTCAAATACTTATTTTACTCATTAAAATGCAAATCAATTTATAACTTTTTTGAAATGTGTTTTTTCTGGATTTTTTGTTATTCTGTCTGTCGCTGTTCTAATAAACCGACCAATAAAATTATAGACTGATAGTTTGTCAGTGGAAAAACCTACAAAATCAGCAGGGGATCAAAATACCTCCCCCTCACTGTATATGGAAAGGATTCGTTACTGAACATCCGGCACATTCTGCTGGCCACAAAAGACGACCATTCTAATCAGTCCTCCAGAGTACAGTGTCATATGGCGACACTGGAATACTCTGATGAATGGCAAAAAAACAAACAAAAAACAAAAACAAACACAACACACACCTGGACTTTGCACAGTGGTGTAGTGGGTAGCACAGTGGTGTAGTGGGTAGCACTTTCGCCTAGCAGTAAGAAGGGTCGCTGGTTCGAATCCCAGCCACGACACTACCTGCCTGGAGTTTGCATGTTCTGCCTGCGTGGGTTTCCTCCCACACTCCAAAGACATGCTGGGAGGTTAACTGGATCCTGTCTAAATTGTCCCTAGTATGTATAAATGTGAGTTAGGGACCTTAGATTGTAAGCTCCTTGAGGGTAGGGACTGATGTGAATGTACAATGTATATGTAAAGCGCTGCATAAATTGACGGCGCTATACAAGTATCTGAAATAAATAAAAAATAAAAAAATAAAGTCCTCCGCTGGACATGGGGGAGCGCTGCTTTCCAGAGGATCGGGTGAGTAAAGCTTTCCCTTGCGCTCCTGGACAAAAGGAGACCGACTGCAGCAATCTAATATAACTATATTTTGTGCAGTAGAAGAAAAATGTAAGTCCAACTCATTTCCTGGCTAGGAGGAAATCCATCATCACTTTAGCACTTTCCTTCCCAGTCTGACTGTCCCTGGCCCCGCCCCTTTTGTTCACTGGATTTCAGTCCTCTCAATAACAGCGGCTCATTATCACATGTGGGCATCACCCTAGGGTGGTATGTCTAGGGCAGGGCTTGACAAACCCATGGCGACAAAAAAAAAAAAAAATCGCATCCTGGCGCCTGGGCCTCCACCCCAAATGCTACACACACTGCACGCCCCATCCACCCCCCCCCACACACACTTGCCCATCTGCCGGCATAGTAGGTATTGGTCCGTCACCATTTCATGGGCGCACGCCGTATTTAACCACTTGCTGACCAGCTCCAGTACATATATGGCGGCAAGATGGCTCTCCAGCGCAAACCACTATATGTACGGCGGCTCCTTTAACCTCCCTGGCGGTATGATTATGTTAGATTTTTGATGCTGAAAGCGGTGCAATTATTTTGCATGGAAATTTGGAGTTTTATATTGTAGGCCGGTAATTCTTAGGAAGAACTCCCTTAAATCTGTCCAAGAGTCCAGTAGACATCCCGGGTGTGATAAAGTTTGAAACACGAAATCAGAAATATAATAAACTATAAATAATTAAAATATAATAAAAATTATTCAATAATGTAATCTAAGCAAAGACACTGAAATTTGCTCAGTTGCAGAATTGTTGCCGTCGTTACTTTTAGTCTTTGATGACGGATTTCTCCATAAATCACGATCGCTCAATCCTGCAAGAGATTCTAATTTATTAGTCGCTGTTTTCTAGCTGGTCTAAAACCGCTTTTGACGTAAAGGGACACTTTTTGGTTGCTATGGACAATCTCCAGTTTCCAGGCAGAAAGAACAGTATATATAATATAAAACTGCATGCAGGGGGGCACAGGACAGACCACTGGGGACAAAAGGGAAGTGAAATAAATTGATACAGTAATGTAATCTGTAAGACTACTGTATAACGTATATGTATTTTTTTACTTTGAGTTTGGCGCTGTTCTCCGTCCCCTCAACGCTCACAGGGAATGGAGCTCGGCACTGCGATAGATCCGGTGGAGGACACGGCTCGCACACACAGCAGGGGGGGGGGGGGCTGGAGACATCGCAGGAACCTGGGGACAAGGTAAGCAACTTTGCCTGGATCCTGTAATGCGATCCCGAGTGTGGCTCGGGGGTTACCGCTTATGGTACTGAAAAACCACCCCGAACCACACTCGAGAATACTGCCAGGGAGGTCAAGAGCCATAGCAGGTGTGTGCCTGCTGCACGCTGGCGGGGCCTGGCTGGCAGGCCCAAGTGCATTTTTTTTTTTTTAACATATCATACTTACCTCCACTGTGCAGTTCGTTTGGCACAGAATGGCCCCAAACACCAAATTCTGGGGTCCCTCGGTGGCTCTCGCAGCTCCTCCTATCAGATAACCCCCTAGGAGACGCGCTCTCCGGGGGTGGTGGGGGGGTTACCTTGCAGGCGCGCTCCCGAGTCCATCATTTGCATCCATAGACACGAATGGCAGACTCGGGGCCCCCCCCCCCCGCATCATTGGATTTGATTGACAGCAGCGGGAGCCAATGGCTGTGCTGCCATCTATCCGATCAAAAGCCGAGAGCCCCGGGCAAAGGAAGAGCGCGCCAGGTGAAATTCCAGGGCTCAGGTATGTAAAGGAAATATGATATAGGATTTGGGAGGGGGATATAGGATAGGAGGGGGGGGTAGTGTAGGATATATGATATAGGATATATGATATAGAATAGGATGGGGGGGGGGGGGGGGGATAGGCATACGATGCATTAATACGAGGGTTTACGAACACCTTTAATATTTGCATAACTCCTTCCAGGACCCAGTCCACAGCTTGTATGAGGACTGAGGGCTCCTGAGAAGTACTGAGGCCGGGTGCTGTACACGGCTTCCTGAAAACATCACAGCTCCCTGCCCCAGTACTCCTCTTAAGAGTCCTCAGAGGGCGGGTTCTTGGGCAGAGTTATGCAAATATCAAAGTGCCTTGATGGATGGGCGTCCCTAGGGCATGCAATGGGCGACGGGTGGGTGCTCCTAGCTCACCCTCCATGATAGGGAAAAAAAAACTGAAATCCAGTGAATGAAAGTGGGGGGCCAGAGACACAGACTGGGGGAGGAAAGTGTTAAATGTTGGATGTCCCCTAGCCAGGAGAGGAAGAGGTGGCCTCACCTGCACTGTAGAGAGAAGCATAGAGACCCAGTGATGAGATGAATGGGTCTAATGAAAATGTAAAAGCTTTTATTTAAGAAGTGCTGGGGGGGGGAGGGGGGTGTAGAAGGGGAGGGGGAAAGAACCATTGAAGACGAAACATTAGTAGAATAAACTTCAGCTTTATTGCGATGCAAAGACTGCTCAGTGTGCGTTTACAAATGAAGTCCAATCCTGCAGAGGGGGGGGACAGTTACCTTGGTGCAGCGGATTTGTTTGTAGATTTCTGTCTGTTGTCTTATCCGAAACTCCAGGTCAGAAACCTGAGCCTGCAACCAGGTCCACCGACAGATAATGGCCGCTCGCTCCACCGCCCACCTCCATTCCGAATGCCGGGGAGACCTGGAGAGAAAAAGAACAGTCGGTTTTATATTCGATCTACCCTACCGAGACATACAAGAAAGTCAATATATACACACAAAGCAATGACAGAGGGGCGCCCTGTACATGGGGGATGGGAGACACATGGGGGGGATGTGCCCTGTACAATAACCAGCATATGGGGCCGTTCTATAGGAAGACAATAAAAAGTCAAACAATTGCCGTTCATTTCTCAGGGATCATGCTGGGAAATTATGAAACTAGTGATGGAAAAAAAAAAATCTTCCACCAGCCACACAACGAGGAGAAAAATAAAAATAAAAAAAAGGTAGAAGAGTCATCACAAGACTCCGCACAATCCCGGGGGAGGTCACGAAACTCGGAATCCCCCCTCCCCCCCCCCCCCACAGAGAGCCTGACCCAAAGTCATGTTTACATCTGACAGGAAACAGACAAGATCTCTGGTAGAACTGAATGCAGATTCAACTCTTATACAGTGCACACTCCATACAGCGCACCGATCACTCATCTAACCACTTGAAAACCCGGCAATTTCTGAGACTTTGTATACATGTGAAAATTTATTTTTTTTGCTAGAAAATTACTTAGAAATTTATTTATATATATATATATATATATATATATATATATATATATATATATATATATATATATATATAATATATATATATATATATATATATATATATATATATATATATATATATATATATATATATATATATATATATATATACACACATACATATATATACATATATACACACACACATACATATATACACACACACATATACACACATACACATACACTTTTTAAAGCAGAGGCCCGAGATGAATAAATTGGGTTTTACACTTTGTGTCACATGGTATAAGCGCAGCAGTTTGTCAAATGCAAGTTTGGGGGGGGGGATGCTCTTTAACCCCTTCAATACCAGCCACTTAGACACCTTCCTGCTCAGGCCAATTTTCAGTGCTGTCGCAATTTGACTGACAATTGCGCGGTCATGCTACACTGTACCTAAACATTTGTTTATCATTTTGTTCTTACAAATAGAGCTTTTCGTTTGGTGGCATTTGATCACCTCTGCGTTTTTTTTTTGCGCAACAAATTAAAAAAACAAACAAAAAAAAAAAAAACAAAAAACAAAAAAAAAAAGGTTGAAAAAAAAGTTTGTTAAAAAAATGTTGTAAATAAGTACGTTTTCTTCTTCAATTACGAGCACTGATATGGCTGCACTGATGGGCATCACTGATGTTGCACGTTATATAATGGTGCCTGTCAGCACACATATGTGGGCAACTGATTGGGCATAATTTGCACATGTGGATAGCCATGGGGTACATACCTGGCAATCCACGTGTTGCCCCCTTCCCTGGTGGTCTAGAGTGGGCATCCGAGGGGGGGGGGGGGGGGGGGGGCTACACTGATAAACAATCAGGAGAGCCACCGTCAGGAGAGCCGCCGATCGGCTCTCCTCTACTCACGTCTGTCAGACGCAAGTGAGGAAAAGCCGATCAACGGCTTTTCCTGTTGACATCGGGATCAGCCGTGATTGGACACAGCTGATCATGTGGTAAAGAGCCTCCGCCGGAGGCTCTTTACCAAGATCGGTGGTGCGGTGTATCAGACTGACACACCGCACCACCGCGATGAATGAATGAATGAGATATAGAGATATAGATATAGATATAGATATAGATATATATATATCTCTCTATCAACCATTGTATTCGAGAGGGTGAAAGAAAAAAAATACATAAATGCTGCCATGGCATCACGTGACACTACCACCCGCCAAAACACAACAGGAGGTAGAATTCCTGACAAGGCCACACCCCCAGACACAGTCATTGCAGTTTAAAGGGGAGCACACAGCTCAGACATGCGCAAAGCCCCCCCCCCCCCCCCCAACCACAAAATGTAAACACTTAAAAAGTGGTAGTAAACCCTCCGTACACACAGTGAAGTGACTGGCCTCAGGTGAGAAATGAAACCAATCCTCCTACATACATTGTACCCGTTTTTCTGCACCCCTCTCTCCGCTACATCAGTGGTTCTCAACCTCAATCCTTAAGTACCCCCAACGGGCCATGGTTCGGGAACTTCCCTTAGATAAAATAGCTCTTAATACCTTGTCATCGATATTGATCGAAAGAAGCTGTGTAAAGGAAAACCTGAAAACATGGCCCGTTGGGGGTATTTGAGGGCTGAGGTTGAGAACCACAGCACTACATCCATGCAAAGTTACAGCATTTCTCAGCTTCCAGCAGAGCAGGGGGGACCAGGGATCTGATATAAACACCATGCAGAGCAGGGAGCCGAGTGTAATCTGAGACCTGAGTGGAGGGAACACCCCCACTCTACAGAATCTCATAGGGAAACATGCACAGCTGAGGCGGTCATTCATTTGCGGTGTACTGGGAAGGGAGGAGGCGGCAGGGATGTCCGCTTGGTGTCCGCATACACCGTCAGAAGGGACTCGTGCAGATTAGAGGAATGAGAGTACAGACAGAAATCACACTCTGTGGTTTGGATTGAGGCAAGTACACACTATAGAGGGAAATGCTTTGTTCATTTTAGAAGAAGTTTACCACTTTAAATTAGTAAAGTCAAGGAATGCATAACAGCCAGGAAGATGTCCAATCCCCAGCCTACACCCCCCCCCCCCCCCCCGAAATGATACTGGAGGACGTATTTGCCCTTCATTGATATTTATGGAATGCAACAACCCAGCATGGAGTACCCGGTGTTCTGTCAAAAGAGCCAACTCATGAAAATCTCCAATCTCCTCAATTCCGGCGACTCTCCAGCAGCAGTAATTGCAGATTGACGATTTGGCTCACAGAACACCGGCTGAGGAAGAAGAGTTGTTGCTGCCCTGGAGGCGGCCATGTTGTTGGTTAGTAGCGGGAAGGCCAACAAAGTCCACTCATTACATCGTGTACTGTAGTATATACGCTGCCAGTGTGAAAACAGCCAAGTTGTCGAAAGAGTCACCAGACGCGGCGCGGGCGGACGGACAGTCACCGGACGCGGCGCGGGCGGACGGACAGTCACCGGACGCGGCGCGGGCGGACGGACAGTCACCAGACGCGGCGCGGACGGACAGTGACGAGTTTGCTCTTAGGACATCCTTTTCCTATACAATCGGTCACATGAACCTCGCTGACTCTTCAGCTCCTGCGGCTCTCACCTGAAATGGCACCTCTGATGAAGGTGATGTCCTCCCCCACACACACAGACACTGGTTGTCGGGTGTGAAATGAATACTAATCCTGGCAGTTCTATTTCCTGGAAAGAGCGGCAGCTTTATAAATAAACCAGAAAGCGGTGGGCGGAGCCATCCCTTGTACTGGAGTCTGGTGTGCTCTGATCATTGCAGATAGAGAACCCTTCCATGGAGCGTACCATCTGTTCATGAAAGGTTACTTATCACACCCCGACCCGTCCCGACCACATAGATATGAAAACTGCTGATCACCAGCCCACAGCACCTCTTATAAAGCAGCTTCCTGAGAACCTTGCACCATTCCTTCCTTCCATTAAAACAAAAACAGAAGAGACAGTTAGGAGCAGCCGCTCTCTCAGGGTTCCTCCAGAGGTTATTAGGGGTTCCTTCAGCATTGGGCCATTTCTGCCTCTCGGATAAGTTCCCACCAACACCAATGATCTTTTCAGCCATCTGTGAGGAGGTAATTCTTCCCAAGGACCACAAGTGTAAGGACCATTCTTCCCACTGACCACAAGTGTAAGGACCATTCTTCCCACTGACCACAAGTGTAAGGACCGTTCTTCCCACGGACCACAAGTGTAAGGACCATTCTTCCCAAGGACCACAAGTGTAAGGACCATTCTTCCCACTGACCACAAGTGTAAGGACCGTTCTTCCCAATGACCACAAGTGTAAGGACCATTCTTCCCAAGGACCACAAGTGTAAGGACCGTTCTTCCCAATGACCACAAGTGTAAGGACCGTTCTTCCCACGGACCACAAGTGTAAGGACCGTTCTTCCCACGGACCACAAGTGTAAGGACCGTTCTTCCCACGGACCACAAGTGTAAGGACCATTCTTCCCAAGGACCACAAGTGTAAGGACCATTCTTCCCACTGACCACAAGTGTAAGGACCGTTCTTCCCAATGACCACAAGTGTAAGGACCATTCTTCCCAAGGACCACAAGTGTAAGGACCGTTCTTCCCAATGACCACAAGTGTAAGGACCGTTCTTCCCACGGACCACAAGTGTAAGGACCGTTCTTCCCACGGACCACAAGTGTAAGGACCGTTCTTCCCACGGACCACAAGTGTAAGGACCATTCTTCCCAAGGACCACAAGTGTAAGGACCATTCTTCCCAAGGACCACAAGTGTAAGGACCATTCTTCCCAAGGACCACAAGTGTAAGGACCATTCTTCCCAAGGACCACAAGTGTAAGGACCATTCTTCCCACTGACCACAAGTGTAAGGACCATTCTTCCCACTGACCACAAGTGTAAGGACCGTTCTTCCCACGGACCACAAGTGTAAGGACCATTCTTCCCAAGGACCACAAGTGTAAGGACCGTTCTTCCCAATGACCACAAGTGTAAGGACCGTTCTTCCCACGGACCACAAGTGTAAGGACCGTTCTTCCCACGGACCACAAGTGTAAGGACCGTTCTTCCCACGGACCACAAGTGTAAGGACCATTCTTCCCAAGGACCACAAGTGTAAGGACCATTCTTCCCACTGACCACAAGTGTAAGGACCGTTCTTCCCAATGACCACAAGTGTAAGGACCATTCTTCCCAAGGACCACAAGTGTAAGGACCGTTCTTCCCAATGACCACAAGTGTAAGGACCGTTCTTCCCACGGACCACAAGTGTAAGGACCGTTCTTCCCACGGACCACAAGTGTAAGGACCATTCTTCCCAAGGACCACAAGTGTAAGGACCATTCTTCCCAAGGACCACAAGTGTAAGGACCATTCTTCCCAAGGACCACAAGTGTAAGGACCATTCTTCCCAAGGACCACAAGTGTAAGGACCATTCTTCCCAAGGACCACAAGTGTAAGGACCATTCTTCCCACTGACCACAAGTGTAAGGACCGTTCTTCCCACGGACCACAAGTGTAAGGACCGTTCTTCCCACGGACCACAAGTGTAAGGACCGTTCTTCCCACGGACCACAAGTGTAAGGACCATTCTTCCCAAGGACCACAAGTGTAAGGACCGTTCTTCCCAATGACCACAAGTGTAAGGACCGTTCTTCCCACGGACCACAAGTGTAAGGACCGTTCTTCCCACGGACCACAAGTGTAAGGACCGTTCTTCCCACGGACCACAAGTGTAAGGACCATTCTTCCCAAGGACCACAAGTGTAAGGACCATTCTTCCCACTGACCACAAGTGTAAGGACCGTTCTTCCCAATGACCACAAGTGTAAGGACCATTCTTCCCAAGGACCACAAGTGTAAGGACCGTTCTTCCCAATGACCACAAGTGTAAGGACCGTTCTTCCCACGGACCACAAGTGTAAGGACCGTTCTTCCCACGGACCACAAGTGTAAGGACCATTCTTCCCAAGGACCACAAGTGTAAGGACCATTCTTCCCAAGGACCACAAGTGTAAGGACCATTCTTCCCAAGGACCACAAGTGTAAGGACCATTCTTCCCAAGGACCACAAGTGTAAGGACCATTCTTCCCAAGGACCACAAGTGTAAGGACCATTCTTCCCACTGACCACAAGTGTAAGGACCGTTCTTCCCACGGACCACAAGTGTAAGGACCGTTCTTCCCACGGACCACAAGTGTAAGGACCATTCTTCCCAAGGACCACAAGTGTAAGGACCGTTCTTCCCACTGACCACAAGTGTAAGGACCGTTCTTCCCAATGACCACAAGTGTAAGGACCATTCTTCCCAATGACCACAAGTGTAAGGACCATTCTTCCCAATGACCACAAGTGTAAGGACCGTTCTTCCCAAGGACCACAAGTGTAAGGACCGTTCTTCCCAATGACCACAAGTGTAAGGACCATTCTTCCCAAGGACCACAAGTGTAAGGACCGTTCTTCCCAATGACCACAAGTGTAAGGACCGTTCTTCCCACGGACCACAAGTGTAAGGACCGTTCTTCCCACGGACCACAAGTGTAAGGACCGTTCTTCCCAAGGACCACAAGTGTAAGGACCATTCTTCCCAATGACCACAAGTGTAAGGACCATTCTTCCCAAGGACCACAAGTGTAAGGACCATTCTTCCCAAGGACCACAAGTGTAAGGACCATTCTTCCCAAGGACCACAAGTGTAAGGACCGTTCTTCCCAAGGACCACAAGTGTAAGGACCGTTCTTCCCAAGGACCACAAGTGTAAGGACCGTTCTTCCCAAGGACCACAAGTGTAAGGACCGTTCTTCCCAAGGACCACAAGTGTAAGGACCGTTCTTCCCAAGGACCACAAGTGTAAGGACCGTTCTTCCCAAGGACCACAAGTGTAAGGACCGTTCTTCCCAAGGACCACAAGTGTAAGGACCGTTCTTCCCAAGGACCACAAGTGTAAGGACCGTTCTTCCCAAGGACCACAAGTGTAAGGACCGTTCTTCCCAAGGACCACAAGTGTAAGGACCGTTCTTCCCAAGGACCACAAGTGTAAGGACCGTTCTTCCCAAGGACCACAAGTGTAAGGACCGTTCTTCCCAAGGACCACAAGTGTAAGGACCGTTCTTCCCAATGACCACAAGTGTAAGGACCGTTCTTCCCAAGGACCACAAGTGTAAGGACCGTTCTTCCCAAGGACCACAAGTGTAAGGACCGTTCTTCCCAAGGACCACAAGTGTAAGGACCGTTCTTCCCAAGGACCACAAGTGTAAGGACCATTCTTCCCAATGACCACAAGTGTAAGGACCGTTCTTCCCAAGGACCACAAGTGTAAGGACCATTCTTCCCAATGACCACAAGTGTAAGGACCATTCTTCCCAATGACCACAAGTGTAAGGACCGTTCTTCCCAAGGACCACAAGTGTAAGGACCGTTCTTCCCAAGGACCACAAGTGTAAGGACCGTTCTTCCCAAGGACCACAAGTGTAAGGACCGTTCTTCCCAAGGACCACAAGTGTAAGGACCGTTCTTCCCAAGGACCACAAGTGTAAGGACCATTCTTCCCAATGACCACAAGTGTAAGGACCGTTCTTCCCAAGGACCGTTCTTCCCAAGGACCACAAGTGTAAGGACCGTTCTTCCCAAGGACCATCACACTAATGTATCATGAGTGGAGAACTTTTTCAAGGGTTCCCCTGTGTTGAAAAGGTTGAGAAAGGCTGCTCCAGAGGTTTCATGGGGTACCCTGAGCTGTGACCAATTAAATCCCCCCCGTATCTGATGATGCCGGCAGCATTCGGAGGCCAGTGCCATTTGGCAGAACCCGTGGCATGGCAGCACACATTCAGAGTGGCCATCAATGTGCCATTTTTCTCAGTGACCACCACAAATTTTGTGTTAGAGGGTACCTCCGAGATCTGAAAATTAAAATTAATTCAGGGGTTCCTGTGGGGTCAGATGGTTGAGACAAACTCCAAGTATCCACTAACCTGGGGGGGTTATACTTCCAGGTATCTGTTACTTCTCATAGCAATCACATCACTCACCCTGACAATGAGTTAAAACGATCCACCCATCTATGTTCAGGGATCATCCAAGGACCGAGGTGCTGGCTCAGAGATGACACAATCAGTAAATGATGGTACCTGTGCAATTCTTGACCGTTCGCCAAGAATGTTTAACACAGATCAGCCCCCTGCTGCTGCAGCCTCTCACCTTATAACTGGTTACAAAGTTGCAGTGTAATGAGAAACTGAGGAAGTCCTTCCTCCCGTCTGCAGACTGATTGCACCATCTCAGCCTAGACAGTCAACAACAACTTAATGATTAAAAGATGAAGCTTTTCTATAGAAAGCAGGGATATGCAATTAGCCGACCTCCAGCTGTTGCAGAACTACAACTCCCATGAGGCAGAGCAAGACTGACAGCCAGAAGCATGATGGGACTTGTAGTTTTACAAACAGTTGAAGGTCCGCTAATTGAGAAAGAAAGAAGAAAAAAAGAAAGAAAGAAAAAAAAAAGAAAAAAAAAAAAAAAAAAAGGAAAAAGAAGAAAGAAAAAAGAAAAAGAAAGAAAGAAAAAGAAAGTTGTGCAAGATTCACTGTAACCTTTATGTCCCGTACACACAATCCGAATATCGTATGAAACCGGTCGTCCAAGGAACGATCGTACGACATTCAGATCGTGTGTACACTACTTTCGACAGCTGATCACGACAGTTAATCCGATATTATTCAATCGGACATACCCGGAAATTTTCCTCGTACGATTCCAGATCGCATGATTTTCGTTTAGTCAGTATAGTTGTCGTCCGAAAATACAATAAAAATACATTACAACACATGACATCACTTCTGATTTTTTTTGTCTGTCGTACGAGAATTTGTGACTTTATTTACCTATTCAATTTCTACTTGCGACTTAAGCGAGAGCGGTCGTACGATATTCGAATCGTGTGTACAGGGCATTACACTGCCACCGATGAGATAGCAACAAGGGGGATGTTTACACACACACACACACACACACACACACACAGCGGCTGCAGGGGGGCAATTACGCACACACTTGCAGTGGCTGCAGGAAATGGGAGCCAGTAGTGCAAGCGGGGGACCCCAGAAGAGGATTGGAGCGGCTCTGTGCAAAACCATTACACCGAGCAGATAAGCATGGGGTTTTGTTTTTTTTTTATTCTAAAAAGTGTAAGGATTTATAATTAACTTTAATAAAACTTTTTTTTTTCACCATTGGGGAACATTCCCTTCACTTTTTGTCCCAGAGGAAGGAAATCTCCAATCGGTGAGTAGATTTAGCTGTCCCCACTGGAAGATTTCCCCCTGCTCAGGTAAATTCTGGATTTCCTCACTTTCTCGGTGACAACGGTTGGAACAAATAGAGTGATGGGGACGCAGACTGCAAACTTCCCACACTCCCTCCCCCACACCAAAAAAAGGTTATGCCTAAAAATACACTGTAAACCTTTTTACAATTACATCCCAAGCAGATTGCCCAATACGTACGGAGACAAAAACAAAAAACGGATGGCTGTACTCGGCAATTCCAGCTTTATTCAATGTCAATAAAAAGCATGGATACAAAGCATAGATTGCCTGATATGTTCCCCTGGCTGTCAAAATTAGTGCGATTCTGATTGGTATCGCACCACATTCCTGTTCAAATCACATGCAAATCTTTGCAGTGTGATTGGAGACCCCCCTTCATTATGTATAAAGGGAAAACAGGTGTGTGGGAGCTACAAACCTTCCCAGATAACGGCTCTGCCCAGTGCTCAGACCTCGAGGCCACCGACACCTCCAATGTACCAGCACAAGGAAAAAAGGATGGTGGCCACTCAGGATAACAAAAAAAAAAAAAAAAAAAAGTAGAATTTCTTTATTGAAAAGATATGGACCCTGTAAAAACAACCCTACGCGTTTCAGATGTGAGTCCTTAGGCTCCAAAACGCGTAGGTATTTTTACAGCGTTGTTCATGTCTTTTCAATAAAGTCATAATAATTTTTGGAGGTCATCCTGAGTGCCGACCATCCCTTTCCCTATTGATTTTGTATGGCGCG
The DNA here is from genome assembly GCA_037952835.1 of Lithobates septentrionalis. NCBI lineage: Eukaryota > Metazoa > Chordata > Amphibia > Anura > Ranidae > Lithobates > Lithobates septentrionalis. Next base: position 61,972 of record JBBDGP010003863.1, read on the forward strand.
AATCGCATCGCACCCGCAGGAAAGGTGCAGCCACTTACTTTCCTTGAACTAGATCAGATGGGTGTTCACATCCATGCACTGTGCTTTGCGAACCGTCTTTGGGGGTGTCGTTAACCCAACATTGACACCCTCTGAGGTTTGCATAAATGTAATGCAATGAGGGAAGCACAGGAATCTCTGCAAATCTTGCACATCAGTGTGAACAGGGAAGCCGAATGCGGCTTTGAAGTTGTGCTACTTAGGCGTGAACTCAAAGCTGCCGGTCAGTGCGATTTCATGTGCGGCTTCCTGACATCTGTGCAACTTCTTGAATAGAGGTCTATGCAAGTCACAGAAAATAAATGAAATCGGCAAAAATAGCTCAGGAACCTTTTGAAAAAAAATTGGTGCAAGTCGCAACGATTTGAACGGTTCCATAGTAGAGCTGCACAATTAATCGTTAAAAAAATCGTGATCTCAATTCAGCCCCCCTGACGATCTCTATTGCAGAGTTTGCCGATTCTTTCATATAACAAGTGGAGAGACTTATATGCTCACTCAGCTGTCAAAAGAAAACATCCAGGCAGTCTGCCAAGTTTTTAAAATTGTAAATAATTTCCTTCTTAGATCAAAGGGAAACTTCTGTGTGTAAAGAAAAAAATCCAGGCAGTCTGCCAAGTTTTTTAAAAAATGTGTAAATGCAGGAAGTCTTAAAGTCCAAGTCTTTTTCTGGACACTTGTTTAAGTTAAAATCAATAATTTTTGCTAGAAAATTACTTGGAACCCCCAAACATATTTTAGCAGAGACCCTAGGGAATAAAATGTCAATTGCTGCAATATTTTATGTCACACTGTATTTGCCCAGCGGTCTTCCAAATGCAGTTTTTTGGGAAAAAATACACTTCAATGAATAATAAAAAAAAAAAAAACAAAAAAAACCAAAACCGTAAAGTTAGCTCAAATTTTTTTGCTTTAATGTGAAAGATGATGTTACGCCGCTAGAATCGTAAGAGAATCGTGATCGATCTTCTAAGCAAAAAAATTGTGATTCTCATTTTAGCCGGAATCGTGCAGCTCTATTAGGCACAAAAAAGGGTGCGACTTGTTATGCAACTTTAAACTGTCAAATCACATGGCAAGTCCCACTATTGTGAATCGGAGCTTACCATCAAAAAAAAAAAAAAAAAAAAAAAAAAAAAAATTACATAAGGATAAACTAACCGAACAAATACCGCGCCAATCTGTGTAATCCAAAATATGGAACCCGAGCCGCAGACACTGACAACGTTACTGAAATGGCAATTCTTCACTTTCACTTCAAGTTCCAGAAAGCAGAAATATCCCATTTTTATTTTCCCCTCATTATTCAGAGATCCGAGTCCCACCCCCCCCCCCCCCCATTATTCATCTCCAAGGCTTGTGACCATCACCGGCTAGAAGCCCCCCCATTATTCATCTCCAAGGCTTGTGACCATCACCGGCTAGAAGCCCCCCCATTTGTGATCTCCAAGGCTTGTGATCACCACCGGCTAGAAGCCCCCCCATTATTCATCTCCAAGGCTTGTGACCATCACCGGCTAGAAGCCCCCCCATTTGTGATCTCCAAGGCTTGTGACCATCACCGGCTAGAAGCCCCCCCATTATTCATCTCCAAGGCTTGTGACCATCACCGGCTAGAAGCCCCCCCATTATTCATCTCCAAGGCTTGTGACCATCACCGGCTAGAACCCCCCCCCCCATTATTCATCTCCAAGGCTTGTGATCACCACCGGCTAGAAGCCACCCCATTATTCATCTCCAAGGCTTGTGACCATCACCGGCTAGAACCCCCCCCCCCCCATTATTCATCTCCAAGGCTTGTGATCACCACCGGCTAGAAGCCCCCCCATTATTCATCTCCAAGGCTTGTGACCATCACCGGCTAGAACCCCCCCCCCCCCATTATTCATCTCCAAGGCTTGTGATCACCACCGGCTAGAAGCCCCCCCATTATTCATCTCCAAGGCTTGTGACCATCACCGGCTAGAAGCCCCCCCCCCCATTATTCATCTCCAAGGCTTGTGACCATCACCGGCTAGAAGCCCCCCCATTTGTGATCTCCAAGGCTTGTGACCATCACCGGCTAGAAGCCCCCCCCATTATTCATCTCCAAGGCTTGTGATCACCACCGGCTAGAAGCCCCCCCATTATTCATCTCCAAGGCTTGTGACCATCACCAGCTAGAAGCCCCCCCATTTGTGATCTCCAAGGCTTGTGATCACCACCGGCTAGAAGCCACCCCATTATTCATCTCCAAGGCTTGTGACCATCACCGGCTAGAACCCCCCCCCCCCCATTATTCATCTCCAAGGCTTGTGACCATCACCGGCTAGAAGCCCCCCCATTTGTGATCTCCAAGGCTTGTGACCATCACCGGCTAGAAGCCCCCCCCATTATTCATCTCCAAGGCTTGTGATCACCACCGGCTAGAAGCCCCCCCATTATTCATCTCCAAGGCTTGTGACCATCACCGGCTAGAAGCCCCCCCATTTGTGATCTCCAAGGCTTGTGATCACCACCGGCTAGAAGCCCCCCCATTATTCATCTCCAAGGCTTGTGACCATCACCGGCTAGAAGCCCCCCCATTTGTGATCTCCAAGGCTTGTGACCATCACCGGCTAGAAGCCCCCCCATTATTCATCTCCAAGGCTTGTGACCATCACCGGCTAGAAGCCCCCCCATTATTCATCTCCAAGGCTTGTGACCATCACCGGCTAGAACCCCCCCCCCCATTATTCATCTCCAAGGCTTGTGATCACCACCGGCTAGAAGCCACCCCATTATTCATCTCCAAGGCTTGTGACCATCACCGGCTAGAACCCCCCCCCCCCCATTATTCATCTCCAAGGCTTGTGATCACCACCGGCTAGAAGCCCCCCCATTATTCATCTCCAAGGCTTGTGACCATCACCGGCTAGAACCCCCCCCCCCATTATTCATCTCCAAGGCTTGTGATCACCACCGGCTAGAAGCCACCCCATTATTCATCTCCAAGGCTTGTGACCATCACCGGCTAGAACCCCCCCCCCCCATTATTCATCTCCAAGGCTTGTGACCATCACCGGCTAGAACCCCCCCCCCCCCCCATTATTCATCTCCAAGGCTTGTGACCATCACCGGCTAGAAGCCATCCACCCCCCCTCCCCCAGGGTGCCGAGATTAGACGCAGCAAGCGCCCATTTTTAAAAATCTCATCTCCATCAGCACTAATAAGTCACAAAAGACGTTTGTTGTACAAATATCATCCCCGACCTTCGCCCTCTCCTCCGCTAAACCATCAACAGACTGCAGCGTGACCTCACCCTCCGAGGCCAGTCCCAGCGCTTTCCCATCAGAGCCGTGTGTACAAGATGATGGAAAGTGTGTGGGTAGAGGTCACAAGGACCTTTCGTTTCCATAGTAACTGGGATACGACCGCCAAACCATTTAGAGAGACCCATCCCATCTGAACGCAGACAATACACCAGTTGAGGTCTTAAAGAAAAAAATATTGTACATTAAGTGAGAAGATATTCAGTTTATTCTGCAAAATGGAAACATTTGTGTTCCTGAATCTTAGAAGCTCTTTTCCTTAGTAAAATAAATAAATACAAATAAAAAAAGCCAGCAGCTTCAAATCCTGTAGCTGCTGAACAGCCACTTCCCTATCCGAGGATCCAGCACTGAACTCCCCCGGAATAGTTATTCACTAGTCTCCGGAGTCCCCACCTCACCGTCCGTATGGGAGCTTTTTTCCCCAGGCATTTTAGGCGCACGAAACATATCGGTCGAAAATTGTGTTTTCTGCATTTTGCCAAAAAAAAAAAAAAAAAAAGTGCCGAAGACGCATGCAATTTTACGGTGCGTTTCATAGGTCATGCGACTCAAAAACCACATCATATACGTAACACGGGTGGGCGATTGATGCACTCCAACCACTTGCCACCCGGCTCACGCAGAAGGGCACATACAGGCAAATTAACGTCCCTGTACGTTGCCCTTTAAGAAGCGGTTTGCACACGTGCCACGAGCGTGATCAGGAGTCCCACGTATTCAATGTCTGCGGGGAAACCCGCGATCGTCTCACGGAGAGGAAGAACGGGGGAAATGCTGATGTAAAAAAGACATCTCCCAGTTCTGCCTAGTGACAGGACACTGATCACAGCTATCTAATCAGGAGCGGTGATCAGTGTTGTGTCACACATAGCCCCTCCCCCCCCACAGTTAGAATCACTCCCTAGGACACACTTAACCCCCACACTGCCCCCTAGTGGTTAACCCCTTCATTGCCAGTCACATTTACACAGCAATCAATGCATTTTTTTTTAGCATTGATCGCTGTATAAATGTGACTGGTCCCAAAATCGCACAAAAAATGTCCGATCTGTCCACCATAATGTCGCAGTCACGATAAAAAAATAAAAGCCATAAAACTATCCCCTATTTTGTAGACGCAATAACTTTTGCACAAACCAAACGCTTGTGATTTTTTTATACCAAAAATATGTAGAAGAATACATATCGGCCTAAACTGAGGGAAAACAAATTTTTTTAAATATATTTTTTGGGGATATTATAGCAAAAAGTAAAAAATGCGTTTTTTCAAAATGGTCGCTCGTTTGGCGATTCTAACACCCTAGAGCAGGGATCCTCAAACTACGGCCCTCCAGCTGTTGCAGAACTACACATCCCATGAGGCATTGTAAAAACTCTGACATTCACAGACATGAGTAGGCATGATGGGAATTGTAGTTCCTGAACACCTGGAGGGCCGCAGTTTGAAGACCCCTGCCCTAGAATAAAATGGTGGTCGTTGCAATACTTGGTCACACCGCATTTGCACAGCGGTCTTACAAGCGCACTTTTTTTGGAACAAAATACATTTTTAATTAAAATTTAAAAAAACCAAAAAAAAATTGGAGCTAACTTTTTACTGTTTAAATAGTGTGAAAGATAAAGTTACGCCAAGTTAAGATACCAAACATGTCACGCTTCTAAATTGCGCCCGCTCGTGGAATGGCGACAAAGTTTTATCCTTAAAAAAAAATCTCCATAGGCAATGTTTGTAACAGGAGGTCTAGAATTATTGCTCTCGTGCCAACGATCGTGGCGATACCTCACATGTGTGGTTTGAACACCGTTTTCATAGGCGGGCGCTACTCATATATGCGTTCGCTTTTGCACACGAGCTCGTTGGGACGGGGCGCTTTAAAGATTTTTTTTTTTTTTGTATGGGACATTATAATTCCTATTACAAGGAATGTAAACGTCCCTTGTAATAGAAAAATAAAAATGTATGTACCGTATATACTCGAGTATAAGTCAATCCGAGTATAAGTCGAGGCCCTAATTTACCACAAAAAAATGGGAAAAACTTGGTGACCCGAGTATAAGACGAGGGTGAGAAATGCACAGCTACTGTAAGTGGAAAAGAGGGTCAACAATGCCCATTTTCAGCATCACTGTGCCCATTTTCAGCATCACTGTGCCCATTTGCAGCCATAGGTCCCCTGAACTTCAAACTCGGTAGTTAAGGGTTCTTAGATGCCCCCTAGCTGCAGCCAAAATTTGGGGTCTCTGAACCCAAAGGGTCCCGAAATGACATTGCTGCAGATAGACACAGTTGACCGAATTTGGGGCCCCGTATCTCAGGGCCACTTAGTGCCAAGAACCCCAAATTTGGTGTGCAAACCCAGTGGAACTAGCCCCATAAAATATCCAAAGCTGGGGTTTCTAGCACCAAGTGGCCCCGAGATACAGGGCCCCAAAAATCAGTTCAGAAAATGTCAAGCACTTTTCTGCAGCAGAGAATGACATTTTCCGAACCAGGTTTTGGGGCCCCGTATCTCAGGGCCACTTGGTACTAGGAACCCCAGCTTTGGATATGTTATGGCAACAGTTCCACTGGGTTTGCACACAAAATTTGGAGTTCCTAGCACCAAGTGGCCCTGAGATACGGGGCCCCAAAATCGGTTCGGAAAATGAAATTTTTTGCTGCAGAAAAGTGCTTGACTCGAGTATAAGTCGAGGGGGGCACTTTCAGCACAAAAAAAAATGTGCTGAAAAATTTGACTTATACACAGTATGTATGTATATATGTATATGTATGTGTATGTATATACATATACACACACACACGATCTCTTAAATATTAGATCTGGGGATCAAAAAGACGTCACATCTCATATTTACACTAAAATGCAATAAAAATAAAGTCTCCTTTAAGAGCAATGGGTGGGAGTGACGTTTGATATCACTTCCGCCCTCCCATGTCATGCCGAGAGGGGGGCCCCATCTTCCCATCAGTCGGTAGCCAGGAATCCACGGGAGAGGACACGATCGTCTGGTAAGCGGCGGAGACGACCAGGAGGGGGTCACCTCTCCTGCCGCAGATAAGTGATCTCGCGGCAAATCCATCGCGGAGACAACTTTCATCCTAAAAGAGAAACGCACGACGTTCCCGAAAATACCGGGTATCAGCAGTTAGCTACTGCCATAACAACGGTATTTAGCATCAAAGTACTGACGTACGGGTACAGCGGTTTGCGTGAAGCGGTTAATGTATTTCAACAGGGAGGTGCGTTTTTTGGCGCAGTTTTTTTTAATTTTTTAAATAATCAGAAATGCAGCGAGCACGATTTTTTAACACCACAACGAAAGTGTAACAGACCAGTGCGAGGACATACAGAGAATTGAACCTCTTCCGGAACCGCCCCACTCATATATACTGCGTCAGGGCCGGCCCTCCTGGGTGAAATCGCGCACCTGTACGCAATTTCTAGTTCCGTGTCTGGGGCACGCTCTTGGTGCTGCACGCTCCATTTGGACACAGGGGGAGCCAATCAGCGGGTCCGGCGGACCAGGTGTTCACCGGCACCCTGCGATCGTTCGAGAGAGAGGCAGAACACGGCAGTATGTGAGGGGGGAAGATGGAGATCTTGCGTTTCTGCTAAGCAGGAACACGGATCTCTGTCTTCCCCCCAGTCAAAGCTCCTCCCTCTACAGTTAGCACTTCTAGGGACACATTTAACCCTTAGCTCACCTCTGATGTTAACCCCTTCCCTGCCAGTGTTAGTATAGTGACCATACCTATTTACCACTGATCACTGTATTGGCATCACTGATCCCAAAAAAAAAAAAAAAAAAAAAAAAAAAATCTACGTCCATCTATCCCCTAGTTTGTATAACCCAATCAATATACGCTTTTAGGGATTTTTTTTACCAAAAATATATGTAACAGAATACATATTGGCCTAAAGTGAAGAAAAAAAATTTGATCTTTCAAAAAATAAAAAATTGGATGGGTCTTAGAGCAGAAAGTAAAAAATATTGTTTCTCCCCAAAATTTTTTGTGTTTATAGCGCAAAAAAACAAACAAAAAAAAAAAAAACAACAAATAATATTTCTGTACAGCGTCGCATGACCACGCAAATCTCAGTGCTTCTGGGGCTGAAGAGGTTAAAGGGGTGCATTTTTCTTAAACTTTTATTGCGCTACAAAAGGGTGCCGATAATGGCCGACAATTCATATTAAACTTTTTTTGTAAGGGGTATTTAATGTATTTTACTGATTTATTTTCTTGGGTTAGAATTAGGGGTTGGTTATTTTATTTAATTTTGGCCGAGGATCAGGCAGGTATTGTTTTTATTACAGTTTAGAGAGGGGCGGATTACACAGGACAAGCACCGAGATGTTTAATCTGCTTTGAGGGAACAGGATCTCCATTTTTTTTTTTTTGTGTTAAACACTTTAATGTGCATTACTAACCACATCGGGACCCAGCAACAATTTACGCTGCAATTTCACAAGGCACCCGCCGTGCCCGCTCTACAGTTACACCGCGGCTGGTAATGCAATCTAGCCAGGAGCTAATTAAAATGCTTGAGCAACATAATTAAAAAGGGAAAATAAATGAGCACTGCAGAGACTCCTTGACATTTAAAAAAAAAAAAAAAAAAAGGCAGTCACATTGTGCTTCAAATATTCTCGGCATATATAAGTAGTTAATGGTGTAAAGTAATAAAATGTCTACTGATAAGTGTTGGTGTCATTGGCCTCACAGGACCGTCCTCTATAGATTATTGCCGCACATTATCACCGCTTCCAATGTCGCTACAAAGCCGCCATTCTAATGGAAAATTTGTAAAACGTTTTCAACCATTTTTCAGGAACAAAGAGGACCTCCCTCAGGCCACTTCCACACCTGTGCGACTACAAAGTCACATGACAAATCGTACCCCCCCCCCCCATGTTTTCCAATGAGTGCCATTCATACCTATGCGACTTCAAAAAGTAGTCCCTGTACTACTCAGGTCCCGACTGATGTAACTTGAGGTCCCTAGACCTCCAGAATACACCGACATTGCCAGAAATCGTAGCCGTGAGAGGGGCCTTATGAAAATGCTCAGAAAAACAAAGTAAAAATGTTCTTCTAGAGTACAGGAAAAAGGGAGTCCGATTGGCGACCAGAAGGTACAGATGTCCCCATTTTCTTAGCCACATATACAGTTGTGCTCATAAGTTTACATACCCTGGCAAAATTTACAATTTCTTGGCCATTTTTCAGAGAATATAAACAAAAACTTTTCTCTCTCTCATGGTTAGTGTTCGGCTGAAGCTATTTATTATCAATCAACTGTATTTAATCTTTTTATATCATAAAATGGCAACAAAAACTACCCAAATGACCCCGATTAAAAGTTTGCATACCCCAGTTCTTAATACCATGTATTGCCCCCCTTTACCATCAATGACATCTTGAAGTCTTTTGTGGGATTTGTGGATGAGGCTCTTTATCTTCTCAGATGGTAAAGCTGCCCATTCCTCTTGGCACAAAGCCTCCAGTTCCTGGAAATTCTTGGGCTGTCTTCCATGAACGGCACGTTTGAGATCCCCCCAGAGGGGTTCAATGATATTGAGGTCAGGAGACTGAGATGGCCACTCCATAACCTTCTCTTTATTCTGCTGTAGCCAATGACAGGTGGACTTGGCCTTGTGTTTTGGATCATTGTCATGTTGGAAGGTCCAAGTACTTCCCATGAGCAGCTTCATGGCTGATAAATGCAAATGTTCCTCCAGTATTTTGTGATAACATACTGCATTCATCTTGCCATCAATTTTGACCAAATTTCCTGTGCCTTTTGTAGCTCACACATCCCCAAAATATCAGCGATCCACCTCCGTGTTTCACAGTAGGGATGGTGGACCTTTCATCATAGGCCTTGTCGACTCCTCTCCAAATGTAGCGTTTATGGTTATGGCCAAAAAGCTCAATTTTGGTCTCCAAATGACTTTGTGGCAGAAGGTTTGAGGCTTGTCTCTGTGCTGTTTGGCGTATTGTAAGCCGGATACTTTGTGACATTTGCGTAGTAATGGTTTTCTTCTGGCGACTCGACCATGCAGCCCATCTTTCTTCAAGTGCCTCCTTATTGTGCATTTTGAAACAGCCATACCACATGTTTTCAGAGAGTCCTGTATTTCACCTGAAGTTATTTGTGGGTTTTTCTTTGCATCCCGAACAATTTTCCTGGCAGTTGTGGCTGAAATTTTAGTTGGTCTACCTGACCGCGGTTTGGTTTCAACAGAACCCCTCATTTTCCATTTCTTGATTAGAGTTTGAACACTGCTGATTGGCATTCTCAATTCCTTGGATATCTTTGTATATCCCTTTCCTGTTTTATACAGTTCAGCTACCTTTTTTGCAGATCCTTTGACAATTCATTTGCTTTCCCCATGACTCAGAATCCAGAAACGTCAGTGCAGCACTGGATGAAAGATGCAAGGGTCTGTCCAGAAACTCATTGACCTTTTATACACACATTAATTACAAGCAAACAGATCACAGGTGAGGATGGGTTACCTTTAATAGCAATTCAAACCCATGTGTGCATGTTAACAGGCCAAAATCACCAGGGTATGTAAACTTTTGATCAGGGTCATTTTTAAAAAAAAATCATGACAACAAAGAGTAAAACACAGTTGATCGATAATAAATGGTTTCAGACAAACACTAACCATGAGTGAAAGAAAAAAAAAAAAAAAAAAAAATTATAAAAAAGGAGTTATTCATATTCTGAAAAATGGCCACGAAATCATAAATTCTGTCGGGGTATGTAAACTTATGAGCACAACTGTATCCAAATTTTTCTGATACCTGCTGGCAATGTCACAACTGAAGAGGCACCATTGACTCATATGGTGGGATTTCTCAACAGTTCACTTATTGACACAAACACTTCCTCCATCAAAGATTGCATGGTCTATAATGGCAGCCTCATTAAAGCGTCACTAAACCCACATTATATATAAAAATAAAAAAGAAGTGTAAGAAGAGCGATGAATAAATGGTGTATTCCATGCGGTTCATATTCACTCATTACTAAGACATTCCTTTTCTGTATTCTGCAAAAATACCCGGTTGATCCTGCTGCTCTCTATCTCCCCCTCTTGTCCATGTCCCCAATGCATCGAGGAATTTTGCAGCGCAGTGTTGGCAGCTCTGCACATGCTCAGTTTTCAGCGATTTTCTATGCTGTTGTCCCCGCCTCCCTCCCATCACATCTGAGCAGCCCATGTGACTATAGTCACACATGTGTGTGTATACACAATGACAGCCCACTCCCTCCCTCCTCCATGCCCACTAACCAGCCAAATACAATGGGGGTGGGAAATTACATGTAGATTGATGGAGGCTTTGCCTCCCTCTTATTTTAAAGACACAGGAGGGGGTGTGACACCCTGTGACTGGCAGAAATCCGCCCACCCCATGTTAGTGCCAAAAAATAGAGGAGATTTCAAATATATATTTGTATGACAGTTTAAAATCGTTTGAGATTTTCCTCTGTATTACAAAGACTGTTATTTTAATTTTGAACATGTGACCAGCAGCAGGACACTAGAAGCTCCTCCTGCTGATGTTTCCCTGCAGACAGGCTGGGAGAGAGCCGAGTCATGTGACAGCTGGATATCAAATCAGGAAAAAGGTACCTAAAATAAAATTAAAAAAATTACTCCTTATCCATATACAGAAATAGAAGGGAAATAGAAGGGGCAATGAAAAATTAAACTGCGTTTAAAGCGGAGTTCCACCCAAAAATGGGACTTCCACTGATTGGATTCAGATACCTCTATAATACAAGTATTTGCTCCCACTTCCGGGCATAGATCACCGCAGGCTCTCTGGTGATCTACGCCATGTCCAGCCCCTCCTCCACCCCCCCCCCCCCCACTGTCTTCCGGGAGACACACAGGTCCCAGAAGACAGCAGGGACCAGTGAGGACGCGCATGTGCAGTAGGGAACCAGGCTGTGAAGCCGCAAGGCTTCACTTCCCGATTCCCTTACCCAAGATGGCGGCACCTCCACCCGAACCAGATCGGCTTCAGGTGAGGACATTGCGGGCGCCCTGGACAGGCAAAGAAGAAAAAAATTTGGCGGAACTTTGCTTTAATATCACTTTAAAGTGGACCTTCAGTAATTTTCTCATCTTTTCATCAACTAAATCTTCTGCCCTGGTTGTTTTAACTTTGGATAGTAAAACTTTTTTTACTGCCAGTAAATCCGATCCCACCTCAACCACCCCCTACCCCCTCAGATCCCACCTCAACCCCCCCCCACCTTCCGATCGCAACAGCTTCTCTAGTCCTTCTATAAATCCAACTCAACCTCCAACCCACTCCGATCCCCAGCCCAACCCCCCACCCTCAGATCCAACCTCAACCCCCCCACCCGATCACCAGCCCAACCCCCACCCCCTCCTATCCCACCTCAACCCCCCCACCCCCTCAGATCCCACCTCAACCCCCCCCCCACCCTCCGATTGCAACAGCTTCTCGGGTCCTTCTATAAATGCAGCTCAACCTCCAACCCGCTCCGATCCCCAGCCCAACCCCCCACCCCCTCCGATCCCACCTCAACCCCCACACCCTCAGATTGCAACAGCTTCTCCAGTCCTTTTATAAATCCAAATAAACCCCACCCCTTCCGATCCCCAGCCCAACCCCCCACCCGCAGATTGCAACAGCTTCTCCAGTCCTTCTATAAATCCAGCTCAACCCCCAACCCGCTCCAATCCCAGCCCAACCCCCCACCCCCTCAGATCCCACCTCACCCCCCACCCTCCGATCGCAACAGCTTCTCCAGTCCTATAAATCCAGCTCAACCTCCAACCCACTCCGATCCCCATCCCAACCCACTCCGATCCCCAGCCCAACCCCCCACCCGTCCATCGCAACTGCTTCTCCCAGTCCTTCTATAAATCCAGCTCAACCTCCAACCACCCACTCCGATCCCCAGCCCAACCCCCCACCCTCAGATCCCACCTCAACCCCCCCACCCGATCCCCAGCCCAACCCCCCACCCGATCCCCAGCCCAACCCCCCACCCCCTCTGATCCCACCTCAACCCCCACACCCTCAGATCGCAACAGCTTCTCCAGTCCTTCTATAAATCCAGCTCAACCCCACACCCTCCGATCCCCAGCCCAACCCCCCACCCTCCGATCCCCAGCCCAACCCCCCACCCGCAGATCGCAACTGCTTCTCCAGTCCTTCTATAAATACAGCTCAACCCCAGCCTCAGATCCAACCTCAACCCCCCCCCCCTCCAATCAGACACAAACATCAGACGGAATCTTGCTTATGATGCGATAGTTTGATGGGTAAAATATAAAGCTTACAGTTGAATGAGGTTTAAATACATCGTTATTGAAACATTGAGTACAAATGTGTAGATTTTTGCACTTTCAGCTGCTTGGAGGAGGATTTCACATTTGCACTTTTGTCATTCAGTAAAGGAGATTGTAATCCTCTGAAATGAAAAAACAAAATTCTTCTATAGTGTGTACTTTCCTCAATCCAAAGCACTAAGTGTGATTTCTGTCCCCTCCAATTCCTCCATCACCACCTCTGACCATCTATGCCAACACCACAGAACACCAGGAGGCGGCCTCACCGGCTTAAAACACACAGAAGGTACCAGACAGCCTCAGCTGTGCACGTTTCCCTAGGAGACTGTAGATTGGGGGGGGGGGGGGGGGGGGAAGTGTCCATTCCTATCACTCAGGTCTCAGATTACACTTCAGCTACCTGCTCTATGCTATGTAGTGTGAAAAATCAGATCCCCACACCCTGCCTTCTGGAGCTGAGAAACATGTAAAAATGTGTGCTTTAGGTAGCTGTAGAGAAGAGAGACGACTGCAGATAAAACAGGTACAACTTATGTAGTAGGATTTGCTACTGCTCTGTGTATCACCTAAGGCCGGTCACTTCTCTGGGTACATATGAGGGTTTACAACTGCAATGGTACAGAAACATGTAAAATCATAAGATCAAGCTTTCTTAAAGAAGAACTAAACCCAATCGATTTAATGGTTTCCCAAAGCAATTACATTCAAGGCATGTCATGACTGATAACCATCAGTTGCTTGTGCTCTCAACCAAATTTTCAACCCCTTGAAATGGTTAGTATTGTAAAACGGATCACATGTGCAGCACCACGGCAGCTGCAGATCAGAGGCTACCATGGCGGCTTCCTTGGCTGTAAAGAATGGGAGGAATTTGTTCCGCTTTAATGAGAAGCCAAATTCTCACATCTGAGAAGTGACAGTTACCTAAAATATACACAATATAACACATCCGCATCCCCCTGTATTGTAAGAACACATCCCCCCCCCCCCATAGGGAATACAAGATTGGTGTCCTTATCAGGTCATTGTAATGCACACATCAGAATATAGATCAGGATCGATACATAAAGGAGATCGATGCAGAAAGGAGATCGATGCAGAAAGGAGATCGATGCAGAAAGGAGATCGATGCAGAAAGGAGAGCGAAGCCACACCAGTGAGCTGACCTTACAGAGCGAAGTCTGTTCATCCTGACAGAATCTGTACAGAATCTGCGATTACATTTTCATACTGTACACAACACAACACACTCCCCTCCCCCCATACTGTACACAACACACACACACTCCCCTCCCCCCATACTGTACACAACACACACACACTCCCCTCCCCCCATACTGTACACAACACACACACACTCCCCTCCCCCCATACTGTACACAACACACACACACTCCCCTCCCCCCATACTGTACACAACACACACACACTCCCCTCCCCCATACTGTACACAACACACACACACTCCCCTCCCCCCATACTGTACACAACACACACACACTCCCCTCCCCCCATACTGTACACAACACACACACACTCCCCTCCCCCCATACTGTACACAACACACACACACTCCCCTCCCCCATACTGTACACAACACACACACACTCCCCTCCCCCCATACTGTACACAACACACACACACTCCCCTCCCCCCATACTGTACACAACACACACACACTCCCCTCCCCCCATACTGTACACAACACACACACACTCCCCTCCCCCCATACTGTACACAACACACACACACTCCCCTCCCCCCATACTGTACACAACACACACACACTCCCCTCCCCCCATACTGTACACAACACACACACACTCCCCTCCCCCCATACTGTACACAACACACACACACTCCCCTCCCCCCATACTGTACACAACACACACACACTCCCCTCCCCCCATACTGTCACAACACACACACACTCCCCTCCCCCCATACTGTACACAACACACACACACTCCCCTCCCCCCATACTGTACACAACACACACACACTCCCCTCCCCCCATACTGTACACAACACACACACACTCCCCTCCCCCATACTGTACACAACACACACACACTCCCCTCCCCCCATACTGTACACAACACACACACACTCCCCTCCCCCCATACTGTACACAACACACACACACTCCCCTCCCCCCATACTGTACACAACACACACACACTCCCCTCCCCCCATACTGTACACAACACACACACACTCCCCTCCCCCCATACTGTACACAACACACACACACTCCCCTCCCCCCATACTGTACACAACACACACACACTCCCCTCCCCCCATACTGTACACAACACACACACACTCCCCTCCCCCCATACTGTACACAACACACACACACTCCCTCCCCCCCATACTGTACACAACACACACACACTCCCCTCCCCCCATACTGTACACAACACACACACACTCCCCTCCCCCCATACTGTACACAACACACACACACTCCCCTCCCCCCATACTGTACACAACACACACACACTCCCCTCCCCCCATACTGTACACAACACACACACACTCCCCTCCCCCCATACTGTACACAACACACACACACTCCCCTCCCCCCATACTGTACACAACACACACACACTCCCCTCCCCCCATACTGTACACAACACACACACTCCCCTCCCCCCATACTGTACACAACACACACACTCCCCTCCCCCCATACTGTACACAACACACACACTCCCCTCCCCCATACTGTACACAACACACACACTCCCCTCCCCCCATACTGTACACACACACACACACACTACCCTCCCCCCATACTGTACACAACACACTCCCCTCCCCCCATACTGTACACAACACACACACTCCCCTCCCCCCATACTGTACACAACACACACACTCCCCTCCCCCCATACTGTACACAACACACACACTCCCCTCCCCCCATACTGTACACAACACACCTGAGACATCACACAGCCTTCTTCAATAAAACAATGCAGAGAGCCCAGCCCAGGGCTCACCAAATCCCAGATCACCACGGCAACAAGGAATCGGGTCCTGTCCACCGGAGGCGGGTATCACTGGGTAGAGGGGAGGGTGGAGATCAGACACACATTGGCTATCCCTCCCCTTCTTGTTGCGGACCTGGAAGGGATGTGTGCGACGTCACTTCCGGGTCCCCGGTGGCAGTTTCCCCGGCCATCAAAATGCAGGGCGACATGCATTACATTCAGTGCAGCCCCAGGGAGGCATGTAGGGTCTTTTTGACCCTGGATGTCTCATTAAAAGAGAACCGGTCACCAAAAAAAAAAAAAAAAAAAAAAAAAAAAAAAAAATCACACTGGGTCTTTGTTTTCTATGCAATAGAATTGTTTTTTTAAAAATCAATAAGTAAAATACGTTACACCCAAGCCCATAGAGTTAAAAGGCATGCGGCGGGGTTGGGGGCTACGCCGGAGAACCTTGATTACAATACTAATCGCTGCACATGCCGGAATAAGAGCAATAATTCCGGCACCAGAACTCCTTCCCAACACTAAACTGATGATCTATTAGGGGTGTTTAAAGCTTCATCTATGGAAAATATCGGGGACTGAAGTTTGTCGCCATTTCACGGGCGCACACAAAATTTTAAAAGGTTTGACATGTTGGGGCATCTTTACTCGTCTTTTATTGATTACTAAAAAAAAAAAAAATTTAAAAAAAATTGGGTCATCTTTCCAATTTGGAGCCGCCCCCACAAAATCAACTTTAATGTGTTTCCTAGAGCTTTGCGGCAATATCGTATGACAAAAAAAAAACAACAAAAAAAACAAAACAAAACTGTACACCCCCACATACTGTACACCCCCCACACATACGAGACATCACACAGCCTTATTCAATAAAACAATGCAGAGAACCCGGCCTAGAATACGATTTCAGTTGAATGCAGGCAGTTCAGACGGGAGGCTGTGACCCGTGGACAAGCGTTATTTCGGTCATCACACATGAAGCCTCCCCTCCCCCCCTCACACATTTCTATGGGTTTTGTAACTTGGCCAATTACAAAGAAAATCTATTGTTTTCCACAAGACTCGATCCCACTCCTATCCTTCGTTGTAGCAGGAGAAAGCCCCGTGCAGTCCCATTAAGAGTCTATTAAACTGCTTAGACAAACAAAACGATCGCCGACTGTCTCCAGGTGTATCTGTACACAGAAGACGTTCGGCACACAGACTCATCACACTGGCATTGTGTGTGTGGACAGCGGACAATCGAAAACTAAACCAATCACTGACACCCCGGGGGGAAGGGGGGGGGGGGGGGATGGGTGAGGTCTGGACAGGGAAAGCCAATACGATATCATGATGAAGTCGGTTACAACGATATTCGTTTAATTATCACACAAATGGAATTTACAGAAGTGGGAGGAGCTCTTTCCATGTCAGCGGACACGCCTTCCGCACAGACAGTAAAGTTACTGATTAAGTAGAAGGCGGCAGACGAATTGTTGTTTTAGTTGTTTCTTCCCTGCAGGACTCCATCCCCAGCATTGCATGGAAAATCCCCGGATAGATGATTTATTAATCTTAGTCTCTAAGTTGGGAACGACTCTCCACAGACTCAACCACTTCCCCCCGGAAGGTCATCATTGGATTCTTCAGTTGAAGTGGAGATTTCTCCTCTACCCTGGAGGAACGCAGGAGACAAAAACAAGACTGATATCTGCTTTCCTGGAGGGGGGGGGGGTAAATCTAGATGATGGGTACAGGTGTCATCCAGATATCAGTTGGCGATTCCCTCTCTTGTAAAAGCCATCTGAGTGGCTAATTAGCCGCTGAATTGTTTTACAGGCGGTGGGAAGGGGAGGGTCCCCTGCGAGGTTCTCCTGTGCGATTGGGGAGCAGGTGTCATTTATCATAGAGCTGGCCGTGGTCCAGATGGTCTCCAACCATCTCTATGATCCTGGGAGGCCGGAAGCGACGCCATGTCGTCACTTCCAGCTCAGGCAGATTTTTATCAGGTACTTGTATAGCGCCGTCAATTTACGTATACATTGTACATTCACATCAGTCTCTGCCTTAAGGAGCTTTCAATCTAAGGTCCCCAACTCACATTCATACACATATTAGGGCCAATTTAGACTGGATCCGATTAACCTACCAGCATGTCTTTAGTGTGGGAGGAAAGCGGAGTACCTGGAGGAAACCCACGCAGGTACAGGGAGAACATGCAAACTCCAAGCAGATGGGTGTCGTGGTCGGGATTTGAACCAGCAACTCTTTTTGCTGCTATGGATTGCGGCTCCGACAGTCAAGAGATCAGAAGATCCATAAACTGAAGGCATTTAAAACCCCTCTAAGGCTTCTTTCAGACTTGGGGCGGAGGGTCCGTCAGCGGGGTAAAGCGTTGCTAGTTTTAGTGGCACTTTACCGCTGTTTAAGTGGCGCTTTTAATCCGCAAGAGGTTAGAAACCGTCACATGTTGCGGCGCTTCAAGCTCTTCGGAAGTGCTGCTCAGTCATTCCAATGGGCGGTGTAGAAGACATGTAAACACCGCTCCCAAAGCACCCCAAAAAGATACTGCTTGCAGGAATTTTTTTCCCATCCAGCATCAGTGTTAAAGCACTTGGTCTTTCACACATGGGAGGCACAAGAGGCAGTTTTTAGGCGCTATTGTTAGTGCTAAAAACGCCTCAGTGTGAAAGTAGCCTAAACATGCAGGCTACTAGGGCTGAAACAACTAATCGATTAATCGACAACTAATCGATTATGAAATTAATCGATTACTATTTTCATAATCGATTAATCGGCCAGTAACATAATGGGGTTAAAAAAAAACCTAAAATGAGCTCTTTATAGTACAAAAACAGCAAATAATCTCTACTGTAAATAAATTAAATAAATAAATTTAGTTGGTCTTCCTGACCGCGGTTTGGTTTCAACAGAACCCCTCATTTGCCACTTCTTGATTAGAGTTTGAACACTGCTGATTGACATTCTCAATTCCTTGGATATCTTTTTATATCCCTTTCCTGTTTTTTTTTACAGTTCAACTACCTTTTCCCGCAGATCCTTTGACAATTCGATTTTGACCCCACTAACAATTAGAAAATCGAACAAACGTTCATTTTTTGTCATTTGTCGGGGAAGACATTGTTTGTTAAATAAAAAAATAGATCTGAGTCTGATGATATTTACCAGATTCACCCTTTAATAGTATATACACAATATACCTCCTCTAATTGTATATACAGTATATCTCCTCTAATAGTATATACAGTATATCCCCTCTAATAGTATATACAGTATATCTCTCCTCTAATAGTATATCTCTCCTCTAATAGTATATACAGTATATCTCTCCTCTAATAGTATATACAGTATATCTCTCCTCTAATAGTATGTACAGAATATCTCTCTTCTGTCTGTTATTCTCAGAGTGGATTAGATATTTTGCTCCCTAACCATATAGTTGGTTATTTATATCCCCCCCTGCATAGAGATATTTAAGAATAAACTGCCTTTTTTAAAAACTTTACATATTAACTAAATTATACACCACACTTTTTTTTAAGGTTATTAATCGAAACAATAATCGGCCAACTAATCGATTATGACAATAATCGTTAGTTGCAGCCCTACAGGCTACTGCATGTTTTTATATCTACAAAAAAAAAAAAAAAAAAAAAAAAAAAAAAAAAAAAAAAACACACCACCACAAAAAACAAACAAAAAAAAAACAACACACCCTACACAGCACCCCCACCACCCAAAAGAGCAGCACTACAAACATCCAGTGTGCGTGAGGCCTACAAGCGTAAAAACTTCACCGACCATCAAACCACAGAACACTCAACAAGCCAATTCCCGAGCTTTCTATTGTCCTCCATTACATCTCAGCACTCGGGTGCCGGGAGCTCCGGAGAGGTAGATGACCTACTTACTTCTGAAGTATTTTTGGCCCCAGTGACTGCAATGGGAGTGTCCAGAGGAACATGTTTTTTTTTTCACGAACTCCCATACAGGTCTATGAGGGCAAAAAAAAAAAAACAAAAAAAAAAAAAAAAAAACCACAGAATCCTCAGAATTGCCTACATATGTGGTGTGTGAATTGGGGGAGGGGAGGGTGAACTTGTTATCACACTTATCAGTCACAAATTATAATATTTTGTTACAGTGTATCTAAGCTACAATCCATAATAATGCAGCATTCTAGAGCTGCACGATTCAAAAAAAAAAAAAAAAAAAAAAAAAAAAAAAAGGGGGGTTGGTTCTGTCACGTTAAATCGTTCAGGCGAGGTTTTAAAACGTCGCAAGTACATAAGCCTGACTCTCAACTGGTAACTTGTAAAAAAAAAAAAAAAAAATAAAAAAAAAAAATCGCCCAGACATTTTTAAGTACTGCAATTCTGCGCCATTCCACAAGTGAGCGCAATTGTAAAGCATGACATATTGGAACTGACATGATGGAAAGCAGGTGGGGGAAGGCTGTTCATCCATTCCTCAATAGCACCCCCCCACGTGATAGTGATTTTTACATCCTCCAGCCGGAACAGCCAGGGGGAGATCTAACTATCTAACCCAGCAGATCTGCGCTCGGTTAGATGTAAAGGGCTGAAGGGCGTAGGGGGGGGGGGGGTTGGGCATTGGGGTTTATCAGAGCACTTAACTTTACAATGGACTACGATTCAGAAACTACTGGCAACTACTTGGCACCAGTATGAGAGCCAGGCACTTGCAATAGAAATAATAAGAGTGTCAATAGAGATACTTTAGAAGTTCGATGATCCTTCAAACCTTTAGGCTGCATTCACAGGACGGCGTATTGAATGGCGGGAAGATCTGCCCACACAGACAGCGCTGAGGTGTGAATGACAAAAACGCGGCACTCATTTCAGATGTCATTCGTTTGAATGACACCTGAAATCACGGTGCGGATCTGCCGGGATTGTCATGCGATAAAAACGTGCTGCAAACCGCATCGAGGGACGCATGTCACCCCAAAAATAGTTCAGGGGCTACTCTGGGGCGACATGCGTCCCGCGATTGCAGCACAACAATTGCAGCAGACCCGCACCGTGATTTGAGGCGTCATACAAACGAATGGCATCTCTAATGAGTTCCGCGTCTGTCATTCACGCGGTTGATGTGTGGGCAGATCTGTGGTTGAAAACGCTGTACTCTGAATGCAGCCTCAGGGTGAAAATAATCAGCATTACAATGAAGGAAGAAAAGTGTCAGCAGGAAATACGAGGGTTAGTAATTATATTGGGTGTGGCACTGCAGGATCCTTCTTGTATGAAAAGGACGGTCACTGAAATGTGAAATAAACATTTGTGGTGCCGGAATTTTATATCTGCTGATCTGACAGAAATTCAGTCCCAACTTCCTGCAGAGAGGTGACAACGTGGACTCCCCTGAAAACCCCAAGAACTGTCATCAGACTTCCCTGAGGTTCCCTCCAGGACAGGGGTCTTCAAACTTTATAAACAAAAGGAGCGGTTTACTGCCCTTCAGGGCCGGATTGTAGCAAGTGGGAGAAGTAAAGAGGTCCAGAAATAAGTGGGGGGGGGGGCGAGGGATGAGGGACGGACTCTGTCCCATCCTTGGTCTCAGTGGGGGTGGGGGGGGATTATGCCCCTTTGTTGGTAGGAGTGGATAAAATGGCGGCCCAATTCTCAGATAAAAGCAAAGAGCTGCATCTTTTTTTTTTATTTTACACACACCAGTCTCCAGGGGAGATTTTTTTTTCTTGCGCAGCAAAGACTTGTAAAAACGCTCAAGTCATGCGTTTCCATTTGAAGTCTATGGGAACGGGGTTTTCAACTGTGGAGATGTGAGTTAGCAGAGAACATAGGCCTCATGGATGTTCTATAAAGCCAGCAACGTTTAGCTGTAGCAGTTTTTAGCAAAACTACACTACTCCCACAAAAAACTTATGGCTCAAAAACGCTGGAAAAATAAAAAAAAAAAAAAATAAAAAAAAAAACACAGAACGGCAAAATTTTAGCATTGTAGAGTTTTTACAGCTGAAAAACTCCTCTGAAAACTTTCTAGTTCTGGCTCCCCCCCCCCCCCCAGCCAGAAAACACCCCTGCCAAAAAATGCTGATAACAGCCTGTGGGTGCATGAACACATAGGATAACATGCTGGGGAATTTACTGGCAAAAAAAACACCCAAAAAAAAAAAAAAAAAAAAAAAAATAAAATAAAAAAAAAAACCCACACGCCTGAAGCCAAAATCTAAATCTGTAAAAACCTCCAGTGTGGATGAGGTCTAAGGCCCCTTTCACATGATCAGCCCCGCAGAGATCTGCCTGTCCGTTTTATTCAGGCGGATCTGGGCGGGACACTCATTGACTTATATGAGCAGGTGGGAGGTCAGCAGAGAGGTGTGCGCCGACACCCACTGAAAACAGACAGATGGCGATACGTTCAACGTCCGTCCAGCGGATACTGTCCGTCTTCATCAGATCTTCCCATAGAGAAGAGCGGGGCTCTGACTGGCCTGTCCCCGCACATTGAGTGGACCCGTCATTCGCCTGCTCAGCAGAGGATCAACTGAGCGATCTCCCACCGAGCGGATCCCTCCCCCGTGTGAAAGGGGGGCTTAGGAGTCATCAGTTTCAGGAAGAGGAAAAGTAAAGAGAATAAGGAAACAAAGTAGGATTCAGGTCTAAAAATTGAACTTTTGTGACTGGATGGGTTACGTTTGGTTTTGTCCATTTTAATTTTTTATTTGCATTGTTTCTCTTATAACAGTTTCATAAAAAAATGAAAGAAAACAAACAGTGTAGTGACTGTTGCCTCAACTTACATGGGAAGTTTCATTTTTTTCCCAACCTTTAATAAAGCTACAAGAATAATAATAGAAAAACCCCCACACACACACACACACCACACACACACACACACACACACACACACACACACACACACACACTTCTGTCTATATACAGTCGAGTACTCAGTGGTAGAAAAGAGAAGGTTATATAATCTGCTGTAACAACGGGGTTGCCAAGCAATTAATGAGTGAATAGAGGGAATGTAAAATACGGCTTGTAAAGCTCACGTGTTCATTCCCAAAGCTTAGGTCACCTTAACACACACATACATGTGCATGATAGAGGCTGGTAACATCATACATGTGATTTGTACCCATTTAAAAAGGAGAGTTGGACCCACTGGGGGGAGATTCACTCAACCTGGAGTGCAAAAATCTGGTGTAGCTGTGCATAGAAACCAATCCGATTCCATTGTCAAGGCTTAATAGAAACAAGCTAAAGTGACAAGCTGATTGGTTACTATATACACAGCTGCACCACATTCTGAGGTCTCTAGTTTTAGGATTTTTTCCCTCACTTGGCCCTAATGAATGAGGGGATAGTTGCCTCTCCCATTAGGACCGTGGAGACTCCGGGGGTCTTACAAACCTCTGCGCTGCCATTCCAAAGTCTGAGCTGAGAAAGCGGCCCGGTCCAGAAGGAGCGCCCGCCTACTAGCATGGCAGCCAAACCAAAAACAATGTGCTGCTCCTGCTTGTCTGAAAAAAAATAAAAAAATAAAAAAAAGGAAGATGACCTGAAGCTACTGACATCTTTTTCTATTCATGGTGAGCCTGGATTTCCCTGTTTAGGTGGGCGGAGTCACCATCCCATGTGATTTCCTGGATTAGGGGGAAGAAATCTACATGTTCTTGTTCTGGAGGGAAAACAGTTAGGGGGTGTCCTCGCCTCTGTCTACTGACAGGCACTGAGGGCCCATAGAATATTAATGGACGCATTCAATGTAACGCACCAAACAAAGCCTAATTTATAAAACATGACGGGTATTCTCTTCCCAATTTAGCCCAACAACTGTTAAAATGCTATAAAAAGGAAGAAAGAAAAAAAAGAAAAAAAGAAAAAAAAAGAAAGAGTTGCAGTCTGAGCTTTTGAAAAGTGGATTATTTTGGATTAAAAGTTAATTTTATTTTACTTTAAACACAGAAAGCCTTGGGCTCTTTTCACACCGATCAGTTTTTCTTCTGCTTTACCAAAAGTGACAGAAGAATGAATGACCATTAAATCCTATGGAACGCTTCACTCTGGTCAGTTGTCTTTTCAGCCACTTGTCGATCACCTAACTGTAAATCATCATTAGTTTGATGTTAAATACCGGGGTCATGGCTGCAGCTGGATGCCAAAACCCGCTACCTTTACCCTCATCAGTCGGGCTTTCCCATCAAAGTGATCCCAGTGGCGGATTCACCACAAGATCACTTTTAGAAACTGCGAGAGATGGGACCCCCCCCTCCCCAGACTAATGTTACCAATCAGTAGCTCCGGGAACCATCCGGCGTCGGCAGGTTTTTTCCCCCCATAGAGCTAAGTGATGGCATAGAGATGAGCGGTGGCCATCTAGCTATTGGGAGGACCAGGGCGGCGTCACTGTCGGTTCTCGAGCCATGTTAAAAAAAAATATATATTTTTTTTTCTTCCTTTTGAAAAAACAGCGATTATTAATTTTTTTTTTTTTAAAAGGGAGTGTTAAAAAAAAAAATTAATATATGTTACAGTGCAGCGCCTGTCATTTCAGATCCATCATGGCAGCTCCTGTTAGCGGGCGTTCCAATCACCTGCTGCCACCACGCCCCTCACCTTGTTGTGTCACTGCCGCATCACCAGCCATCCCATTAAAGAGAATGGGACTGTCGGTGAGCCAACAGCGGGTCAGAGGAGGGGGAGGAGGAGCCAACAGCGGGTCAGAGGAGGAGCCAACAGCGGGTCAGAGGAGGAGCCAACAGCGGGTCAGAGGAGGAGCCAACAGCGGGTCAGAGGAGGAGCCAACAGCGGGTCAGAGGAGGAGCCAACAGCGGGTCAGAGGAGGAGCCAACAGCGGGTCAGAGGAGGAGCCAACAGCGGGTCAGAGGAGGAGCCAACAGCGGGTCAGAGGAGGAGCCAACAGCGGGTCAGAGGAGGAGCCAACAGCGGGTCAGAGGAGGAGCCAACAGCGGGTCAGAGGAGGAGCCAACAGCGGGTCAGAGGAGGAGCCAACAGCGGGTCAGAGGAGGAGCCAACAGCGGGTCAGAGGAGGAGCCAACAGCGGGTCAGAGGAGGAGCCAACAGCGGGTCAGAGGAGGAGCCAACAGCGGGTCAGAGGAGGAGCCAACAGCGGGTCAGAGGAAAAGCCAACAGCGGGTCAGAGGAGGAGCCAACAGCGGGTCAGAGGAGGAGCCAACAGCGGGTCAGAGGAGGAGCCAACAGCGGGTCAGAGGAGGAGCCAACAGCGGGTCAGAGGAGGAGCCAACAGCGGGTCAGAGGAGGAGCCAACAGCGGGTCAGAGGAGGAGCCAACAGCGGGTCAGAGGAGGAGCCAACAGCGGGTCAGAGGAGGAGCCAACAGCGGGTCAGAGGAGGAGCCAACAGCGGGTCAGAGGAAAAGCCAACAGCGGGTCAGAGGAAAAGCCAACAGCGGGTCAGAGGAAAAGCCAACAGCGGGTCAGAGGAAAAGCCAACAGCGGGTCAGAGGAGGGGGAGGGGCCAACAGCGGGTCAGAGGAGGGGGAGGGGCCAACAGCGGGTCAGAGATGACAGTTGCCCTTTGATTTGATTTTGATTTAAATCAAATCCACCCTGATAAAAATACAATAAAATGAGAAAAAACAAAACAAAAACAAGTGTCAGAAAAAGGCCCAGTAAGCAAGTGGTTAAAAGTCCTGCATGCTGCATTTTTTGGAACAGTGAAAACAAGGGGAAAAAAAACAAAAAAAAACAAAAAACAAAAAAAACCCCACACACCTCCCCACTGAAGTGAATGGAAATGTATCATAAAACACGGCAACCCGCGGTTGCATTTCTGGAGTCACATGTCCTTTCACAGGTGCAAAACACACCGGAAACGCAGCAAAAACGCGCATGCGGTTTTTACTACACTTTTGCAACAGAGCGGTGTGAAAGTCTTTACATTGGTGAAATGGTCTGAAATAAATGTGACAAAAACCAACAGCAAGTTTTAAAATAGAATTCAGACAAAGTCGGTGGGGGGGGGTGAGCGCACCAAAATGGTCCATTCATATAGAAACTCTTCAATGTGAAGAACCACTTCAAACTAATCAGCATTCTGCCTCGTCATGTACTACTAGTATGAGAAGATCCCCACCAACCTGCTAAAAATATCAGCCTTGTGTGAGCCAACCCCCCCCCCACCCCACCCCAACCCCCGCCTAGTAAAGTGATCAGCATTCACACCACAACATAGACCGAAACTTTGTTTTCAAAGAGGAAAGAAACCGAGATCGACATTCCATCCTCAGCAACTTTGTAACGATTGTGTTATGTGTATATTCTGATACACAGCATATAGGACAAAATGAATACTACTCCCCATTATTGTGAAAATAAATAAAAATATATATATATATATATATATATATATACACACACACACACACACACACACACACACACTTTTATTATAAAGACAAATCACGGTTAGAACATTACTGTATTTCCTATTCTACCGAAAACTTCTGCCTACACCTCCCCCATACCATCCTACTACAAATTCCTTCCCATTCTATTCCCACGGCACCAATAACAGTGCAGATTACAGTTTGGGAAATGGTTAGGACCGCTGCCAGCTCTATCTGGACTGGAAATAAAAGAAAGATAAAAAAAAAAAAAAAAAAAAAAGAAGAAGAACGGAAAAAGAAAGCAGAACAACATTCTAAGACAGGCGCTGGGTTTGCAATGAGGTTCTCGGGCAGATTTCTGGGTCCCGCCATAAAACAATCTAGTGCTGGAGCTGAAGACAAGGCTGTTCATAGGCCGCTTGTTGATCAGAAAGTCTCCACAGACGTATCATCCAGGAAGGTCTCTCACCAGCTTCACCTTCTAGAAAAGCAGTGTGAACACGAGAACTTCTGCAAACTTTCGGCCAGCTTGGAGACAATTTTTCTTTGCCTTTAACATGCACCCTTCAGCTCCTGTTTTGAAATCTATTCAGATCTTAATATGAATGCTGATTGTCACTTTAAACAAGCTGCCAACAGGCTTCAGCTGGCTTTCAACAAGGTTCATTCAAGTGGTGCTGAAGCCTGCTAGCAGCTCGTTTAACCCCTTTAGCGACCGTCCCATGTACATTTACTGCAGCAGGGCGGCCGTTCTGCCCAGATCACGTACCGAGCACGTGACCCGACACTTCCGGGGCAAAGACGCGGGAGCCAATCAGCAGGGCCAACGGACTATGTCCGCCGCGACCCGCCAATCATTCAGGACACAAAGCAGAATGTCAGTCTGTCTATGTAAACAATGCAGATTGTCGTTCTCCAAAGACACTCCAAAGACATGCTGGTAGGTTAAATAGATCCTATCAAAAAAAAAAAAAAAAATTGGCCAAATATGTATATGTGTTTGTAAGCGTGTCAGGACCCCATGGGGCAAAGGACCGCACTATACCGCAGATGGACACCGGCAGCAAAAAGCGCCCTGAGGCGATTCGGTTCGCATAGGTAGCGCTATACAAGTCACTCATTCATTCATTCTGTCAGCGGGGGAAGGCTTTGATCTCATGTCTCTGCAAAGCAGGAACACAGATCTTTGTCTTCCCCCTAGTCAGAGCACCTCCCCCACAGTAAGGCCGGGTTCACACTGATGTAAATTAGATGAGGGTTTCTCTGCATCCAATTCACATTGTCCGGAGACTGACCATCTCTCAATGGAGCCGGTTCACACATCTCCAGGGCGGCCGCGGAGCTCATTGCACACGAGTCCTGTGCATCTTCGGCTGTTTCAGGTCCGAATTCAGGCAAAAATTCTGGCCTAATCCATCCCTGAAAAACAGAACAGGGACACGCCGGACCCCCTCCCACGAGCCGTGTCCACATAGCGTGAACCCGGCCTAAAGCCCCGTACGATTGTTGGCCAACCGAGCGTCTGATTTTTGTCAAAATGGCGTGTGCCGGAATCTCGTCTTGCATACCAACGGTACACGATTGTCGTGCCACAAACACGAACATACTACGAGGAATTCCAGCTCTTGAGCGCCACCCTTTGGGCCCCTTCTGCTAGTTTCGTGTTTGGTGAGCATGGATTCCGAGCATGCGCGTTTGTACTTTCGTCTTGTGTGACGGACTTGTGTACTGACCATCCGAAAATCAGAGGTCAAGCCATTTGTCCACCGCAAATGTACGAGCCTGCCATCCAACGTTTGCTGGCCCGAAAATTGGACAACAATTGTCAAAAGGAGCGTACCAACAGTCAGATTTTAGGACAGCAGTCTGTCAACAGACAATCCCCAGCCAACAATCGTATCGTGTACGAGGCTTAAGTAAGCACAACCTAGGCATACATTTAACCCTTCGATCATCCATGATGTTAACCCCTTCCCTGCACTGTCAGTACAGTGACAGTGCATATTTTTAGCACTGATCACTGGATTAGTGTCACTGGTCTCCAAAAAAAAGTGTCAGGTGTCCGATTTGTCGTCCCCCCCCCCCCCGCAACATCGCAGTCCCACTATAAGTCGCCGATTGCCGCTATTACTGTTAAAAATAAATATAAAATAAAAATATCCCATAGTTTGTAGACGCTATATAACTTTTCTGCAAACCTATCAATATACGCTTGGTGGGATTTACCAAAAAACAGATTACAGATTGGCATAAATTGATGAAGAAATTAGATTTACTATATGTATTGGATAGGTGTTATAGCAAAAAGTAAAAAAAATGTTACTTTTCAAAATGGTCGGTCTTTTTTTGTCCATAGCGCAAAAAGTAAAAAAAAACGCAGAGGGGAAATAAATCTCCCTCAAAAATCTCCATAGGCGACGTTTAAAAAAAATCTACAGGTTGCATGTTTAGAGTTACAGAGGAGGTCCAGGGCTAGAATTATTGCTCTCGCTCTACCGATCGCGGCGATTCCTCACATGTGTGGTTTGAACACCGTTTTCATACGCGGGAGCTACTCACGTATGCGTTCACTTCTGTGCGCGAGCTCGTCGGGACGGGGTTTAAAAAAAAAAAAAAAAAAAAAAAAAATTTAATTTTTATTTATTTTACATGTTTAGTTATTTTTTACACTGTTTAAAATAAATAAATAAAAAATTGTGTCACTTTTATTGCTATTACAAGCAATGTAAACATCCCTTGTAATAGAAAAAAGCATGACAGGACCTCTTAAATATGAGATCTGGGGGGTCAAAAAGAAAAAAGGAAAAAAAGTCAATTAAAAAAATGACATTGAAAAAAAAAAAAGTGCCTTTAAGACGTATGGGCGGAAGTGACGTTTTGACGTCGCTGCCGCCTAGCAGTGTCATGGAGAAGAGTGGGTGCCTATCTTAGCTTCACTCGTTTCCAGGCACAGGAGGGAGACAGACGCGATCGCCTCCGGTAAGCGGCGGAAGGCACCAGATAGCGGCGGGAAAGGGGGGGGGCCCTCTCCCGCCACCGATAAAAGTAATCTCGCGGCGAATCCGCCACAGAGACCACTTTTATCCGAACGCCGCACGAAAACGGGGATACTGGGGTTATGGCAGCTAGCTGCTGCCATAACAACGATATCTGCCGCCAAACTTTGGACGTACATCGGCGGTCGGCAAGTGGTTATAAAAAAGGAGAAGTTCACCTTTAACCACTTCAATACCGGGCCTTTTCTGCCACTTCTCCCCCACATGTAAAAATCATCTTTTTTGCTAGAAAATTACTCAGAACCCCCAAACATTATATTTTTTTTTATAGCAGACACCCTGGGAATAAAATGGCGGTCATTGCAACTTTTTATCTCGCACAGTATTTGCGCAATAATTTTTCAAAAAAAAAAAAAAAAAAAGTTTCATGAATTAAAAAAAGAAAAAAAAAAAAAAAAACCACACACACACACACACACACACACTAAAGTTAGCCCAATTTTTTTGTAAAATATAAAAGATGATGTTACGCCAAGTAAAGAGATACCCAACATATCACGCTTTAAAATTGCGCACACTCATGGAATGGCACAAAGCGTCTCCATAGGCGACGCTCTGAAAATTTTTACAGGTTACCAGTTTAGAGTTAGGAGGTCTAGTGCTAGAACGCTCTAAGACACGCGGCAATACCTCACATGTGGTTTGAACGGCGTTCACATATGTGGGCGGGACTTGCGTGTGTGTGTGTTGGCTTCTGAGCGCAACTTACTGGGGATAGGGGTGTTTTAAATTTTTTTTTCTTTTCAATTTTCTATATTTTTACACTTTTTTTATCACTTTTATTCCTATTACAGGCGGACCTCGGGTTACAAACAAGACAGGGACTGTAGGTTTGTTGTTTTTTTTTTTTTTAAGTGTAGCTCCAGCCAAAAAATACATTTTTAAGCTTTTTGGAAAACATAGGGAAGGGTTATCACCCCGGTGACATTTGTTCTGCTGTCTGTGCTCCTCTTCCAATTTCACTTCACTTTCTGTCCCAATGACAAATGGATTTTGAAAATTTTGGGTTGTTGTGGAAACAAGGATTGGTGATAAAGCATCAGTGGAGGTACCTATTCCCCATAACTCATAGAATTTCCCTTCCTATGGGGTAGATTTCCTCTCACTTCCTGTTGCCTCCCTTCGTTTGTAAGTAGGGGACCGCCTGTACAACTAATGTAAACATCCCTTGTAATAGGAATCTATGTGACAGGTCCTCTTTATTGAGAGATGCGGGGTCAGTAAGACCCCCACATCTCTCCTCCAGGCTGGAAAGCATGAGATCAAGAAAAAAAAAATAAAAAAATTTCACCGATCTCATGCTGACAGCCGCGATCGTGGCTTTGTTTACATCTGGACGTGACAACGTCGCGCCCGGGCCTCTGACGGTCATAGAGATGACGGATGGTCACCAGTCATCTCTATGGTAGTCATCCGCTGCCGGCCGATTCTTTCTCCGTGCCCCCCGTGGCACGGGAGAGCCCGGAGAAGCACTGGATGGTGGCTGGAGGGGGTGCGTCCCCTCCTGTCGCCTATAAGAACGATCAAGCGGCGGAACCGCCACTATGATCGTTCTTATCGTGCACAGAATCGCCGGCTGGAAAGAATGATATCTGTATCTGCAGGCGTCATTCAGATATCCCCGCACAAAGTCAAGGATGTTTTTTTTGGAGGTATTGAGGTGGTAAAAAACAAAACAAAAAAAACACTAAATGAAATGCACATTTTTTTTTTTTTTTTAGGCACCTGTAATGCATTGCACCAGTAAACAGCAGATCACCGGAGCCACGCAGGTCCCACACTGACAGGAAGACAATGAACTAAAACCGCTCTCCACAGCGCTGTGGTAGTCCATTGAGAACTACAAGCTGACAGCCGAAAAGGCTGCCGGTAGTTGTAGTTCATCCATTCACAGAAATCTGCGAATGAATGATGCGGGTGTGTGGGCGGAGCCATGCACGGCTGCCCTCATTTCAAAAAGTGACAGCTAGTACAGGGAACTTCTCCCCATACTGCTGTCACAGAGTGCAGGGATCACCTAGAGCAACGGTTTTCAACCTCATTAGTGTCGTGACCACTTGATAAAATTTCCCCAAGTTGTGGGGACCCCCCCCAACAGTAAAATAGTAAGTCATTTGCGCCCCTAACCCACGGACACTTAGCGCTCCCCCAGTCCCTTCCACTCTTACAGTAATAAAACATTTTAGGATGTACCACTCTTGGTGGGGGGGGGGGGGATGGTGCGTGACAGGTCCCCTTTAGACCCCACATCTGTCCTTCAGGCTGGAAAGGCCGAGATTCAAAAAAAAAAAAAAAAAAAAAAAAACTCTCGGCCTTTCCAGCAGAATCCTCGGCCGTTTACTTCCGCCGGCTCGGACATCACACCTGGGCCTCCGAGGGTCATAGAAATGACAGGGGACCATCTGGTCACCACAAATCTCTATGGTAAACTTCCAGCGGCAACCGATTCGTCCCCTCCCGCCGCCTGTAACAACGATCCAGTGGCTGAACTGCCGCTATGATTATTCTTAAGGTGCAGAGAATCGCCGGCTGAAAAATATGATATCTGGAGGATGTCTGCAGCCTCACCCATCATTCAGATATCCCAGTCAAAAGTCCAGGACGTCATGTGATGGCCTATTGGGGAGGGGGGGGGGGGGGGGGGGGGGGAGTGGTTAGGAGTTTGTTTATAGACTTGTGTTACAATTACTCTTTGCTCAAACTACATAAAGAGAAGCAAAGCATGTCAGGTGTACAACACAATCCCATAGACGGTACATTACAGTAACAATTTATCCCCGATGACGGGTGTCCAATACCCCTGAAATGCATCGGGTTTTTCATGGTCCCCCCATCCACTCCAGGATCGGGAAGTGGACAGGGGGGAGATTGGATCCCTCCAGGACCGGGAAGTGGGGGATCCCCCAAGGACCAGGACGTTAACTGGGGGGGGGGATCCCACCAGATATGGGAACTGGGGATCCCTCCCAGACCGGGAAGTGGACGGGGGGGGGATATCCTTCAGGACCGGGAAGTGTGTGTGTGTGTGTGTGTTTGTTGATCCCTCCAGGACTGGGAAGAGGGCCAGATCCCTGTTGGGTCATCATTGCTGCCTGTGTCCCAGTAAGGAGATTCTCTCTCTCTCTTGTTTACTGTCATCACTGCAAACCCCAAATTATGGGTTGTCTGCAAAACACTAAAGCCACATTCTAGACGCACACCCACCCCGCTGTTCCTCTGAAAAGTGATGCAATGTGAAACCTCCTCACCGCCTAATTTAATCCCAAACAAATACACACACAGTTGTGCAGCGCTTGTGTCACTTCCCCATTCACTTTAATGGGTCCTGTTCTGTGGACTTGCAGTCTGCCGATTGAAAAAACATTGGCTAGTTTTTGCCATGGGTGTGAAGCACCACAGCAAGTTAACACACAGAACCAAAAAAACAAAAAACACAATATTGGTCAATTCCTCCGCCCCCCCCCCCGTGATGGAGAACCTTGGCACCCCAGATGTTTTAGAACTACATTTCCCATGATGCTCATGCACTCTGCAGTGTAGTTGATCATAGGAATTGTAGTTCCAAAACATCTGGGGTGCCAAGGTTCACCATCACTGAAAAAAACAAAAAATATAATAAACCCCGATATCCTTTTTTTCAGGGCCGATACCAATTTTTCAGCTGCCTTTTAGGCTGATAGCCGATATCAGGTGCCGATATTCTGTAGATTTATACTTATTTTTACACCGTCCTTTTAAATGTTATCACTGCTATCGCAGTCACAAGGAAATGTGAACATGCCATGTGACAGTAATAGGCAGCAGCACAGGTCCTCTTTATGGAGGGATCCGGGGGGGGGGGGGGGGGGGGGTCTATAAAGACCCCAAACCACTTTCTCTGCACTTGAAAGTATTCAAAAACGTCAAGATCGGCGTCTTTGAATACTTTCCATTTTTTAAAACTGGTGCCTTTAGGATGCCAGTAATCCGGAAGTCATGACACGGCTTTTTGGTTTACCAGATCCGAGACCCAAACAAAGCCGATCTGCTTTGTCCGGGTCTTTGACCAGTCGGCGGACGTGTCGGCGGGCCGCTCGGGCCTCCCAGTGGGACTTCACCTCCAGCTGCTGGTAATAACAGCCAATCAGCTGCTGAGCCGCATCGGTTGTCATTACAAGAAAGCCGACCGTCCGCTCTCGAGAAAGGTGCCGGTGCGATACCTGCGGCAGCCCAATATTGATAACATCTGCAAATTTGTGACCCACGCAAAAAAAAAAAAAAGTGAATATTGGCAGCACCGGTAACCAGTCGACCCCCCCTCCCCCCAGCATGAAGCCACACAGAGGTCTTCCACATTGCACTGACATTCGGCTTAAAAATTGTGCGATTTAAAGCGGAGTTCCACCCAAATTTTGAACAATATCTGTATGTATTCTCTTCCTTGCCTAGATGCTGACATGCCGTTTAAAAAAAAAAAAAATTTAAAATCGCCGTAATTACCTTTTTTTTTCCTATTCTTCTTAGCACTTCCTGGTTCTCCTCCCGTGGGAGTAGGCGTGTTTCTAGCCTCTCCCAGACTCCTGGGAGCTAGTCTCAGGCTTCCCAGGATGCCACTGAGCATGTGCGGGAACGAGCGGTGAATGCTGGGAGCACAGCATTCACCACATCCAGGAAATAAATGCTTGTGGGCTTCAAATGCCCACAATGAAGATGGAAACCGCCTGCAGTGAATAATATAAGTTATTCTTTCCGACGAAATCTGACACAGGACATATTACACACAATATGTGAGTATGTAATGCTGAGAAGAAAAGTTTGTGAATGAACTCAAAAAAAAAAAAAAAAAAAAAAAAAAAAAAAGATAGATAGGTGGACCCCCGCTTTAACCACTTCAGCCCCGGGAGAAATTTACCCCTCTTCCTGATCAGAGTTTTTTTTTGCGATTGGGCACTGCGTCACTTTAACTGACAATTGTGCGGTCGTGCGACGTTGTATCCAAACAAAATAAACGTCCTTTTTTTCCCACAAATAGAGCTTTATTTTGGTGGTATTTGATCGCCTCTGCGGTTTAAAAAAAAATAAATAAATAAAAAGGTGACAATTTTGAAAAAAAAGAAAAATTTGGGATATTTATTGTAGCCAAACACTACAAAATCGTTTTTTTTTTTTAAATTGGGATATTATAGCAAAAAAGTAAAAATTATTGCGTTTTTTTTTTTTTTTAATTGTCGCACTTTTTTTGTTTATAGCGCAAAAAAAAAACAAAAAAAAAAAAAAAAAAAAACGCAGAGGCAATCAAATACCACCAAAAGAAATCTCTATTTGTGGGAGGAAAAGGACGTCATTTTTTTTTCTCAGTTTAGGCCGATATGTATTCTACATATTTTTGTTAACTTTTGTTATATTTTTGTTAAAAAAAACCCTGCTAGCGGCCAAGAAAGGGTTAAAACTGCCCACAATAGCGGCGTTTTGCCCGCGGTATCCCAGCGCTGCCCCATCGATTTCAATGGGGAGGAGCGGTAAACACACCGCTCCAAAGAAGCTGCTGGCAGGACTTTTTGGTGCAGAGAACGTGAAGTCGGATGGCAGTTGCACTGGAAAGCATCAATATGATTGGATCCTCACAGCCACGTCATGAAAAAAGCCTCCCGGACGGACGCGCTTAGCAAAGTCCACATCCACTGCTATAGAAAGGCCGTCCCCATACTCAGCTCAGGCCGGGAGACTTCCATGAAGGAGTTCAGCCAACACAACCATCAAGATCTGATAGGAGCTCTGACAGGTAAGCAGTTTTCTTTTTTGGGGGGGGAATTAAAAGACGACTATTAATAGCACAATTTTTGGGTGACCCCCCCAAAGAACTATCGGCACTGCCGTAAAGTAAAAACGCAGTAGCCATGTGCTCATCGCATGTCAAGACACACGTGTGGCAGAGTGAACTGGAAGAAGCTTGCTCATGGATTTGTAAAGGGGGGGGGGGGGGGGGTCACGCAGAAATAAACCTGCAACTTTCTTTTTTTTTTTCCCCCCTGGCAGGAGCGATCCTGTGCTATACATATCCTGATTATTGTCAGCGACACACCGATCGTTCACATGTCTGGCAGATATGGGGGGAGGGGCAGGAGAAGGACAGACCCGTTCATCTCACACACCAGAAGGAATCCCCCAGAAGTGATGTGATGGTCGGCCTCCTCCTGGACCCAGCACTGACAGAACACTTATCAGTACAAAGCAACTTCCGTGTAGGAAATGTGATAAAAGGAAGAGGAGCGACCCCGATCATCGAGGAGGAAGCAATGCTAAAAAAAAAAAAGTCTTAAAGCTGAACTCTGTGAACTGAAACCTTCCCCCTGCAGCAGGGCTTCCCCCCGAAATACCAGGACTTGCTCTTGTCTGGGGTACCAGCAAATTATTTATTTTAACCCACAGGACACCGTGCTCCTGCAGGGTCCTCTTCCCATGCAACCCATCCCCCCCCCCTTCTCGTTGATGCTCCAAACAGATCTGCATTTTGAGAAGACAATAATTCCCCGTCCACAAACCAGAGAGCGTCAGAGGAGAGAGATGGATAATGTCAGCAAAGCCTTCAACCGCTTCCAGACAGGCCGCCGCAGTTTTACCGCAGCAGGTCGGCTCCCCTGGGAAAAAATGACCTTAAAAATTACATCGCTTTGCCTTTTGGTCACTAGGGGGGCGCGCCTCCGGAGGCACGTGCACAGTTTGCCCCCGGAGCCGCTCCCGGGATCGCTCGTGACAGAGCGAGAACCGGGATCTGTGTGTGTGAAAAACGCACCGATCTCAGTTCTCTCAGGGGAGTAGAGACAGGTCGTGTGTTTATACTAAGTAGGGGTGCAACGGATCAAAAAAACTCACGGTTCGGATCGTTCCTCGGATCAGGAGTCACGGTTCGGATCATTTTCAGATCAACAAAAAAAAATAAAAAATCTCCCCCACTGTAATATCCACAATCTCCCTATTGGCAGAGTAGTGGCAGAGTAGTGGCGGGTATATTGGCAGGGCATGGCAGAGTATTGGCAGGGCATGGCGGAGTATTGCAGAGTATTGGCAGGGCATGGCGGAGTATTGCAGAGGATTGGCAGGGCATGGCAGAGTATTGCAGAGTATTGGCAGGGCATGGCAGAGTATTGCAGAGTATTGGCAGGGCATGGCAGAGTATTGGCAGGGCATTGCAGAGTATTGGCAGGGCATTGCAGAGTATTGGCAGGGCATTGCAGAGTATTGATTGGCAGGGCATTGCAGAGTATTGGCAGGGCATTGCAGAGTATTGGCAGGGCATTGCAGAGTATTGGCAGGGCATTGCAGAGTATTGGCAGGGCATTGCAGAGTATTGGCAGGGCATTGCAGAGTATTGGCAGGGCATTGCAGAGTATTGGCAGGGCATTGCAGAGTATTGGCAGGGCATTGCAGAGTATTGGCAGGGCATTGCAGAGTATTGGCAGGGCATTGCAGAGTATTGCAGAGTATTGGCAGGGCATGGCAAAGTATTGCAGAGTATTGGCAGGGCATGGCAGAGTATTGGCAGAGTATTGGCAGGGCATGGCAGAGTATTGCAGAGTATTGGCAGGGCATGGCAGAGTATTGGCAGAGTATTGGCAGAGTATTGGCAGGGCATGGCAGAGTATTGGCAGGGCATGGCAGAGTATTGCAGAGTATTGGCAGGGCATGGCAGAGTATTGCAGAGTATTGGCAGGGCATGGCAGAGTATTGGCAGAGTATTGGCAGGGCATGGCAGAGTATTGGCAGGGCATTGGCAGGGCATGGCAGAGCATTGGCAGGGCATGGCAGAGTATTGGCAGGGCATTGCAGAGTATTGCAGAGTATTGGCAGGGCATGGCAAAGTATTGCAGAGTATTGGCAGGGCATGGCAGAGTATTGGCAGAGTATTGGCAGGGCATGGCAGAGTATTGCAGAGTATTGGCAGGGCATGGCAGAGTATTGGCAGAGTATTGGCAGAGTATTGGCAGGGCATGGCAGAGTATTGGCAGGGCATGGCAGAGTATTGCAGAGTATTGGCAGGGCATGGCAGAGTATTGCAGAGTATTGGCAGGGCATGGCAGAGTATTGCAGAGTATTGGCAGGGCATGGCAGAGTATTGGCAGAGTATTGGCAGGGCATGGCAGAGTATTGGCAGGGCATTGGCAGGGCATGGCAGAGCATTGGCAGGGCATGGCAGAGTATTGGCAGGGCATGGCAGAGTATTGGCAGGGCATGGCAGAGTATTGGCAGGGCATGGCAGAGTATTGGCAGGGCATGGCAGAGTATTGGCAGGGCATGGCAGAGTATTGGCAGGGCATGGCAGAGTATTGGCAGGGCATGGCAGAGTATTGGCAGGGCATGGCAGAGTATTGGCAGGGCATGGCATAGTATTGCAGAGTATTGGCAGGGCATGGCAGGATATTGCAGAGTATTGGCAGGGCATGGCAGAGTATTGGCAGGGCATGGCAGAGTATTGCAGAGTATTGGCAGGGCATGGCAGAGTATTGGCAGGGCATGGCAGAGTATTGCAGAGTATTGGCAGGGGCATGGCAGAGTATTGCAGAGTATTGGCAGGGCATGGCAGAGTATTGGCAGGGCATGGCAGAGTATTGGCAGGGCATGGCAGAGTATTGGCAGGGCATGGCAGAGTATGGCAGAGTATTGGCAGGGCATGGCAGAGTATTGCAGAGTATTGGCAGGGCATGGCAGAGTATTGGCAGGGCATGGCAGAGTATTGGCAGGGCATGGCAGAGTATTGGCAGGGCATGGCAGAGTATTGGCAGGGCATGGCAGAGTATTGGCAGGCATGGCAGAGTATTGGCAGGGCATGGCAGAGTATTGGCAGGGCATGGCAGAGTATTGGCAGGGCATGGCAGAGTATTGGCAGGGCATGGCAGAGTATTGGCAGGGCATGGCAGAGTATTGGCAGGGCATGGCAGAGTATTGGCAGGGCATGGCAGAGTATTGGCAGGGCATGGCAGAGTATTGGCAGGGCATGGCAGGGCATGGCAGAGTATGGCAGAGTATTGGCAGGGCATGGCAGAGTATTGCAGAGTATTGGCAGGGCATGGCAGAGTATTGGCAGGGCATGGCAGAGTATTGGCACTGCTGCCATCCGATCTCTCCCCTCCACTGTACAGATCAGTACACAGAGGGGAGAGAGGAACCGGCGTCATTTGACGGAGCGATCACGTGCTAAATGGCCGCCGCTCCGGAGCTAGGCCAAAGCCGCGGCCTTTCCTATGGCCGAGGCCACAGAGCGCTCCGCGGATCGCGGGCGTCCCGTACGGATCAACCTCCGCGGATCGGATCGATGATGATCCGTTGCACCCCTAACACTAAGTATGTACAATGATCTCTCTCCTCCTAGACAGTCCATCCCCCCCCCCCACATTTAGAACACATTTAACCCCTTGATCGCTCCCCCTAGTGTTAACCCCTTCCCTGCCTGTGACATTTATACAGTAAATAGTGCATTTTTACAGCGCTGATCGCTGTCTAATTGTCAATAGTTCCAAAAACGTGTCAAAAAAGTGTCCAATTTGAATATAGTACAGAAAAAAAAAAAAAAGCAGATCGCCGCCATTACTAGTAAAAAATAAAAATGCTATAAATCTATCACCTATTTTGTAGACTTTTGCACAAGCCAATCAATATACGTTTATTCCGATTTTTTTTTTACCAAAAATATGCAGAAGAATAAATATCGGCCTAAACTGAGGAAGAAAAAAAAAAAATAAAGAAGTGGGTTATTATAGCAAAAAGTAAAATATAATTTTTTTAAAAAAAATTGTCCCTCTTTTTTTTTGCGCTATAAAACAAAAAGGAGGTGATCAAATACACCCAAAAGAAACCTTTATTTGTGGGGGGAAAAAAAGACGTCAATTTTGTTTGGATGTAACATCGCACGACCGCGCAATTGTCAGTTAAAGCGACGTAGTGCCGTATCACAAAAAATGGGCCGGTCATTGAGCAGCCAAATCTTCCGGGCAGTTAATGTTACCCTAGACGAAAAACGAGGGCGTAACCCCCCTCCCCCCCAAAGGGATATTCCTGGAGTTCAGCTTAAAAAAAAATAAAAAAGTGCCCCCACCTACTTACAAGGATGCTATATGATTAAAATACCCCCCCCCCCCCCCCACACACACACACACATTAAAGTAGAATTCTGGACTTTACCAAACACAATGCTTCATCACCAGGCACTTTTACCCCCTTCCTGCCCAGGCCAACATTACCAGCTTTCAGCGCTCTCACACTTTGAATGACAACTGAACGATCATACAAACACTGTACACAAATGAAAGGTTTGTAATTGTTTTTAGACCCATCGAACTTTCTTTTGGTGGTATTTAATCACCACTGGGGTTTTTTTTTTATTTTTTTGCTAAACAAAAAAAAAAAAAAAAAAAAAAAGAGCGAAAATTTTTGGGAAAAAAAAATAAATTCTTATTTTGTTATAAAATGTTGTAAATAAGTAATTTTTCTCCTTCACTGATGGTCGGTGGAGACGTCCCCGCTGTCAGCGTGAGGAGAGGAACGCCATTCACCAGCATTTCCTGTTCACAAGGATCACTTGTGATTGGACACAGCTGGTCACATGGTAAAGGGCCTACGTCATGTGCCGTGTCCCAGGTACTCAGCACACCACCAATCGTCACGCTGCGTGCCCAGAGTGGGACGTCCTTCCAGAAGGGGCGGGAAGCAGTTAAAAATGCTCCCTCCTAAACCAACATTTGTAAGAGACTTATTAACTATTTTCAGCCCACTCGACCTATGAACAGTGATCTGGATGTTTCTTATCCCTGCAAAGCAGGGAGGGGAAACAAAAGGAAAAAAAAAAGTGAAGTAAAAGAAGCACATAATACAAGCATAGGAAGGTAACCCCCCCGCCCCCCCCGAATTCTACTTTAAGTGTCCATTCACACTTTACTGCGATATATACGCTCTACTGCTGCCTATTCATTCTGAACGCCCCCCAAAGCAGCAAGAATCGCCCCAACAGTGCGGCACGCCCCACATTGCAGTACCCCCTCCCCCCACATTGCAGTACCCCCTCCCCCCACATTGCAATCTTCACCCTCAGCACCCCGTGGTAAAGTGTGCTACATGTGAAGAGAAAGTAACAGAACACTTCACCTTCCAAATAAATCCCATGAGATGGCCAATGTCACTCCCCGCAGAAACAGGAGGCAAGATGACATCTTCCAACATCGAAACCTCCCCGCCACGTCTGCCACACAGGAAGAGAAATCCCCCCGCCACGTCTGCCACACAGGAAGAGAAATCCCCCCGCCACGTCTGCAAC
This sequence comes from Lithobates septentrionalis, assembly GCA_037952835.1. Lineage (NCBI taxonomy): Eukaryota > Metazoa > Chordata > Amphibia > Anura > Ranidae > Lithobates > Lithobates septentrionalis. Next base: position 102,356 of record JBBDGP010003863.1, read on the forward strand.
ACAGGAAGAGAAATCCCCCCGCCACGTCTGCAACACAGGAAGAGAAATCCCCCCGCCACGTCTGCAACACAGGAAGAGAAATCCCCCCGCCACGTCTGCAACACAGGAAGAGAAATCTCCCCGCCACGTCTGCAACACAGGAAGTGAAAGAGAAATCTCCCCGCCACGTCTGCAACACAGGAAGTGAAAGAGAAATCTCCCCGCCACGTCTGCAACACAGGAAGAGAAATCTCCCCGCCACGTCTGCAACACAGGAAGAGAAATCTCCCCGCCACGTCTGCAACACAGGAAGAGAAATCTCCCCGCCACGTCTGCAACACAGGAAGAGAAATCTCCCCGCCACGTCTGCAACACAGGAAGAGAAATCTCCCCGCCACGTCTGCAACACAGGAAGAGAAATCTCCCCGCCACGTCTGCAACACAGGAAGTGAGGAGAAATCTCCCCGCCACGTCTGCAACACAGGAAGAGAAATCTCCCCGCCACGTCTGCAACACAGGAGGAGAAATCCCCCCGCCACGTCTGCAACACAGGAAGAGAAATCTCCCCGCCACGTCTGCAACACAGGAGGAGAAATCCCCCCGCCACGTCTGCAACACAGGAGGAGAAATCTCCCCGCCACGTCTGCCACACAGGAGGAGAAATCTCCCCGCCACGTCTGCAACACAGGAGGAGAAATCTCCCCGCCACGTCTGCAACACAGGAAGTGGAGGAGAAATCTCCCCGCCACGTCTGCAACACAGGAAGAGAAATCTCCCCGCCACGTCTGCAACACAGGAAGTGAGGAGAAATCTCCCCGCCACGGCTGCAACACAGGAAGTGAGGAGAAATCTCCCTGCCACGGCTGCAACACAGGAAGTGAGAAGAAATCTCCCCGCCACGTCTGCAACACAGGAAGTGAGGCGAAATATCCCCACCACATCTGCAACACAGGAAGTGAAATCTCCCCGCCACATCTGCAACACAGGAAGTGAAATCTCCCCGCCACGTCTGCAACACAGGAAGTGAAAGAAATCTCCCCGCCACATCTGCAACACAGGAAGTGAAATCTCCCCGCCACGTCTGCAACACAGGAAGTGAAAGAAATCTCCCCGCCACGTCTGCAACACAGGAAGTGAAAGAGAAATCTCCCCGCCACGTCTGCAACACAGGAAGTGAAAGAAATCTCCCCGCCACGTCTGCAACACAGGAAGTGAAAGAGAAATCTCCCCGCCACGTCTGCAACACAGGAAGTGAAAGAGAAATCTCCCCGCCACGTCTGCAACACAGGAAGTGAAAGAGAAATCTCCCCGCCACGTCTGCAACACAGGAAGTGAAAGAGAAATCTCCCCGCCACGTCTGCAACACAGGAAGTGAAAAACCTCCCAAATGGGACACAAACGGTAAGAAAACTGACAGTGACCCTTCCCAACTTGTCTTAAGCAAAGTTAAGCTCTTCATTAAAAATAAAAGAACTCCTAACCCCCCCCCCCCCCCCCCCATCCACTCTCGGGGTCCCTGCTGCACTCAGCTGCTGGAGATGCCACCTCCTACGCCAGCCGACATAACGGGACAGAACCTAGAAAACTTCACTAGGTGGGGCTGTGAACCATCATAATAGGAACACGACGGCAGAAAAAGCAGCATCTCCGCTCCATTGAGTCCGCCACATTTTTATAGAATATTTAGATTATTAAACTTTCTTTGTAACTTTTTTCCTTGCACCGCATTCAAAACGCACCAGACTGACGATCTGCAGCGGGAGTCAGCGTTCCAAAGGCAGGTCACAAACGCAGCCCGCCAGGTGGCATGGTACAGTAGTGCCACGTGATCTGCTGGCTCGACTTTTTTGTTTTAAAAATATTGCATGCGATCTTTGTGCGGTCTGTCGTAACATTAGCCCATTCAAATGAAGGGGCTGGAATCGCACCGCACCCAGACTGCATGTGAACACACCGCGCATTCATGGTGTGAACTGGCCCTGAATCCGCTCACTGTTGGTGGATTCACTACAGGCTTGTTTACACACACAAGGGGATCACTCTTCAGAGGGAGTTTGACAGGCGGTGATGCCGGCGTTAGGTCACCTTCCCCACCACCTGTATTAAACCCTATAAACTTGCAAGACAAATCGCACGCAGTTTTGGGTGAAAGGGTTCCGTTCGGCGGGCAGGACTGCCCACACAGCGTGACTTGGGGTATCGCAAAGCATCACAGCCCTGCCATGTGAACAGACCCATTCGCTGCCTTTGCAGGTTAAGGGGGAGCGGCTGTGACCACACCGTCCAATAAGAAACTATCCTGAGTCTTTTCGGCTTCATGACAGCTCCCCAGAAGGAAGAGATCCTCATTGGTCAGTGCAGTCACGTGGCCAGGCTGACCAATGAGAAACTATCCTGAGTCGTCTGTTCCAGGATGGTGTCCACAAAAGGAGATTCTCATTGGTCAGAGCAGTCACATGGCCAGGCTGACCAATAAGAATCTACCCCGAGTCTTCTCTGTTCCAGGATGGTGTCCCCAAAAGGAGATTCTCATTGGTCAGAGCAGTCACATGACTCAGGTGACCAATGAGAAACTATCCTGAGTCTTCTCTGTTCCAGGATGGTGTCCCCAGGAGGAGATTCTCATTGCTCAGTGCAGTCACATGGCCATGCTGACCAACAAGAAACTATCCCGAGTCTCCTGTTCTAGGACAGCTCCCCCCCAGGAGGAGATTCTCATTGGTCAGAGCAGTCACATGGCCGTGCTGACCAATAATAAACTATCCTGAGTCTTCTCTGTTCCAGGACTGCCCCCAGAGATAGAAGATTCTCATTGGTCAGTGCAGTCACATGACCATGCCAACCAATAAGAAACGGAGTCTTTTATATTCCAGGATGGTGTCACCAGGAGATTTTCATTGGTCAGTGCAGTCTCACCAATAATAAACTATCCAGAGTGTTCTGTTCCGGGACAGCCCCCAGGAGGAGAAGATTATCATTGGTCAGAGCAGTCACATGGCCAGGCTGACCAATAAGCATCAACATCCCGAGTCTTCTCTGTTCCAGGACAGCTCCCCAGGAGATTCTCATTGGTTAGTGCAGTCACATGGCCAGGCTGACCAATAAGAATCTACCCAGAGTGTTCTCTGTTCCGGGACAGCCCCCAGAAGAAGATTATCATTGGTCAGTGCAGTCACATGGCCAGGCTGACCAATAAGCATCAACATCCCGAGTCTTCTCTGTTCCAGGACAGCTCCCCAGGGGATTCTCATTGGTTAGTGCAGTCACATGGCCAGGCTGACCAATAAGAATCTACCCAGAGTGTTCTCTGTTCCGGGACAGCCCCCAGAAGAAGATTATCATTGGTCAGTGCAGTCACATGGCCAGGCTGACCAATAAGAATCTACCCCGAGTCTTTTCTGTTCCAGGATGGTGTTCACAAAAAGGGGATTCTCATTGGTCAGAGCAGTCACATGACTCAGGTGACCAATGAGAAACTATCCTGAGTCTCTGTTCCAGGATGGTGTCCCCAGGAGGAGATTCTCATTGGTCAGAGCAGTCACATGACCGTGCTGACCAATGAACAGCAGCCATTGCAGACTTGATAGTACAAAGCCTCCAGGAATGTGTAGTGAAGTTTTCTAGCATGCGGCCCCCATTACAGCAGCCGAGGTAGCAGACAGGAGACTGCTTTTTCAGCAGCAGGGAGAGGAGAGGTGGGGGGTGCTGACAATAAGGCCTCATTCACACGGGGTGGGGTGGTATCAATACGTACCCCATACGAGGGACACAGTGACCCGTGCATCCACCCCCATTCATGTCAGTTGGGACGTAGCGGCTGCACGGACACAGTCGCCGCTCCCAATCAGATACCCGCGTGGGTGGGGCGTCTCTGAACTCGCACTACATGCGGCTAAACAGAGAAGCGACTGTGTCCATGCAGCGCCTCAATCGCCATGAATGGGACTGCCTGCGGGGGAGGGGAATGAACACCTGTGCCGGTAAGCCCCGCCCTCACACAGGATACACATTGATACGTCCCGTGTGAATGCGGCCAGAACAAGAAACAACAAAGTTTGATACATAATTTACATGGCAGCCAATCAGCTTCTATCTTCACCTTGTCCAGTTAAACTTTGAACATGAAAGCTAGAAGCTGATTGGTTGTTGTGGTGTAGAAGAAATCCCCCTATATAGGGGGGCGGCACTCACCCTGGGGCTCGGCTCTGCTCCTCTTCCGCTCGCTCTTCCTCCACACTCCCGGCCGGCTCCTCCTCCTCTTCTTCCTCCTCCTCTTCGCTCTCCCCGCCTGAGCTGCTCTCCGTGGCGTCCGAGTCGAACCCCCCCTGGGCCGCCCGCAGCCGGGCCGTGGAGCTGCACGCCAGCCGGTCCAGTTCTATGTGCGGGGACCCCGGCAGGCCGGCCGCCCCGCGCTCCGACAGCAGCTCCACCAATCCCGACAGCTGCTGCCGGACGTGCCGCTCCACCTGCTTGGCCTGGATCACCTGGAGCCTCCGGCACAGCCGGCGGGCCCGCGCTCCCAGTTCCTGTTGGCGGCTGGACATCTGGGCCGCCCTCAAGGCGCACAGGGCCCGGGGCCCCCGGGTGGTGTCCTGAGAATCCACGGGCGCGGAGCCCCGTTCGGTAGCCGGGGGCCCCGGTGCACCAGCCGATAACCCCTCCGCCCTCCCCATAGAATCCAATGCCAAGTCTCGCCCAGCAAGGTGGCCCTTTGCGTTGCCCCCCGATGCAATGTCGGTTCTCTCCCGGGGCTCCGGCCCAGCTTTACTCCTCTCCGGCGTGGCGAGGGGCCCCGGTGCGCCCCCGATCCTCCCCTCCGGGTGCTCCTGCGCACCGCCGTCCCTCTTCTCCCGGAGCTCCAGCCTGTTGTTCTGCCTCTCCGGGGCGGCGTCGGGCCCCATCGCAGCCCCCATTTTCCTCTCGCGGGGCCCTAGCCCGTCTTTCAGCCTCTCTTGAGCGGCACCGGCGGGCCCCGGGGCACTCTCAGTCCTCCTCTCCCGGGGCCCCAGCGGTGCTCCGACGGGCCCCAACCCAGCTTTCAGCCCCCGAGGAGCAGCGACGGGACCCGACGAGCACCCCGTCGCCCTCTCCCGGGGGCCCGACCCGACTTTCAGCCCCTGGGGCCCCGATACGCTCTCGGTTCTCCTGTCCCGGGGCCCCAGCCCAACTTTCGGCCCCTGAGGCGCAGCCGCGGGCCCCGTCGCCCTCTCCAGGGGGCCCAACCCGACTTTCAGCCCCGATACGCTCTCGGCTCTCCTGTCCCGGGGCCCCGGCCCGTTCTTGGGCCCCGTTGCGGGCGCGGAGTGGCCCTGTGGTGCAGAATTCAGTCCAGTCAGGGGCCCCATGTCCTCTCTGGGCCCCCGCAGGGGCCTCCTCACCCCTCTCTTCAGGGGCCCCGGTGCCTCGTCCATCAGGGGCCCCCCCGGTTCATCCTCCTCCGCCCTCCCCCCTCCTCCGTTGAGTAGCAGCAGCCCGGTGCGGCCCCTCCAGGCCGGGGAGGCGGTGCCGAGTCGGATCCGGTGAGGAGCTTCCTGTGCGGCTCCGGTCAGCGCCGGGGCCATGTCCGCCATGCAGGAGGGGGTCGGCGGGCGGCTCCTCCTCCTCCTCACGGGGGTCCCGGGCTCTCCATGGCCCGCCCGGGGGGAGGCCAGCCGCAGCCGCGTTTTCTGGGTCGGGTTCGTCGCACAGCGCCCCCGCCGCCGGTCACGGCCTCCTCCTCCTCCCCACCCGGCCAGTCCGGGGAACAAAGCTCGCTTACTCCTCCCCCCGCCTCCTCCTCTGCAGGGGCGGCCATTGCGCGCTCACCCCGCCCGCCGCCATCTTGTGCCGTGCCTGTCACCGCGCGCTCCGGAGCCTACCAACCGCCCGGAGACAGAGGGGGGCGGGCGCCGCTTCTACCAACCCCCTGCTGCTGCTTTATTCCTCCTCTGCTCCGCGGATAATAGCACCTTACCGTACGACACGGTTTTTTTTTTTTTTTACCCCCTTCACTGTACGCCCGGGGGCCTCAAAACCCGACCTTTCAACTCCCCCCTCCTCTCTGCCGCCGAATGGTACGGTCCGCCTTCTGTGAGGCGACGTTCCGCTTCCCAATTGCGCAGCTGGCTAATCTCCTCTTCCCGCCTCCCCTCTCTCTCTCCTCGCACAAGGCCCCGCCCCCCGCGCTGATTGGCCGCGTCGTGAACTCCTTTGTCTCCCCTCGCCTTGTTTTCTCCCTTCGTGTCGTCACGGGGGAGGACCCGCCTCCTCCGCCTTTCATGTACCGGTAGTAGGGCGGGGGGGGGGGGGGGGGGGGGGGAGTGATTGACGTCCGCGGCGACCAATCGGGGTTGAGGGGGCTCGTTTCCCGCCTCTTTCCCTCAGGGTTACTTCAGCTTGTGGTGTCAGGCGAAAGGGAGCGCTCTCCCTCATGTGGCCGCCATGGCAGCCTCTCCCTCAAAAGGAGAAAAAATAGTTCTTGTTATATGTTTGTAAAACTGATGTGGTATAAATCAACATAAACTAATACGAAATGAATAAATTAAATATAAATAATAAACTTCTTACACATGACCTAAGATCCTCAGAGCACTTTGGGTTACCTGAAGAGCCGAAGGATCCTTACCCAGGATCCTCAGAGCACTATGAGTTACCTGAGGAGCAGAAGGATCCTAACCTAGGATCCTCAGAGCACTATGGGTTACCCAAGGAGCAGAAGGATCCTAACCTAGGATCCTCAGAGCACTATGGGTTACCTGAGGAGCAGAAGGATCCTAACCTAGGATCCTCACAGCACTATGGGTTCCCTGAGAAGCAGAAGCATTCTCAGAGGTTTATGGGTTACCTAAAAAGCAGAAGGCACCTCAGAGCACCATGGGTTACCTGTGGAGCAGTAGGATCCTTAGAGTACTATGGGTTCCCTGAGGAGCAGAAGCACTCTCAGAGCACTACGTGTTACCTGGAAAGCAGAAGGCTCCTCAGCACTATGGGTTACCCCGAGGAGCAGAAGGATCCTCAGAGCACTATGGGTTACCTGAGGAGCAGAAGGATCCTAACCTAGGATCCTCACAGCACTATGGGTTCCCTGAGAAGCAGAAGCATTCTCAGAGGTTTATGGGTTACCTAAAAAGCAGAAGGCACCTCAGAGCACTATGGGTTACCTGTGGAGCAGTAGGATCCTTAGAGTACTATGGGTTCCCTGAGGAGCAGAAGCACTCTCAGAGCACTACGTGTTACCTGGAAAGCAGAAGGCTCCTCAGCACTATGGGTTACCCCGAGGAGCAGAAGGATCCTCAGAGCGCTATGGGTTACCTGAAAAGCAGAAGGATCCTCAGAGCACTACAGGTTACCCGAAGAGCAGAAGGCGTTCCCCATCATGGTGACCATTTACAAACAAAAAATAATTTTTATTATAGGTTTGTGAACTTATGTGTTATAAAAAAATGTGACAAATGTGGAAACTCAAACCAATACGCCCTTCTCGAGTTTTCACCACTGCGCTCAAATGCCAGACAAAGGGGTGCTACCCCCCTACAAAAGGAGTGTAAACAAACGTCCTAATGGAATTAATACAAAGCTGCCACTTTAAAAGTATAAACTGAGCAAATCTTTCTATTGTTTCCAAGAGCCCCTAAGCGGCCCTTGCGAATCAATGAAAAGTGGCGCTGAATGACAGTGTTTATACTGTCTAATATACAGAAGGCTCTATAAGCTAAAGTGATCTAGTGCTGTGACAAAAAAATATATATATATATATATATATATGGATCATACATAAAACAATCATAAAAAAAAAATACCAAACTAATAAATATGATATAAATAATGAACTTTATACACATGACCTAGGATCCTCAGAGCACTACAGGTTACCTGAAGAGCAGAGGGATCTTCACCTAGGATCCTCAGAGCACTACAGGTTAACTGAAGAGCAGACAGATCTTCACCTAGGATCCTCAGAGCACTATGGGTTATTAAGGATCCTCACCTAGGATCCTCAGAGCATATGGGTTACCTGAGTAGCAGAGGGATCCTCGCATAGGATCCTCAGGCCACTACGGGTTAACTGTAGAGCAGAAGGATCCTCACCTAGGATCCTTAGAGCACTATGAGTTACGAAGGATCCTCACCTAGGACACTTAGAGCACTATGGGTTACCTGAAGAGCAGAAGGATCCTCACTTAGGATCCTCAGAGCACTACAGGTTACCTGAGGAGCAGAAGGATCTTCACTTAGGATCCTTAGAGCACTACGAGTTACTAAGGATCCTCACCTAGGACACTTAGAGCACTATGGGTTACCTGAAGAGCAGAAGGATCCTCACCTAGAATCCACAGAGCACTACGGGTTACCTAAAAAGCAGAAGGCTCCTCAGAGCACTACGGGTTACCTGAAGAGCAAAAGGATCCTTATCTAGGATCCTCAGAGCACTACGAGTTACCTGAAAAGCAGAAGGATCCTCACCTAGGATCCTCAGAGCACTACGGGTTACCTGAAGAGCAGAAGGATCCTCCCCTAGGATCCTCAGAGCACTACAGGTTACCTGAGGAGCAGAAGGATGCTCACCTAGGATCCTCAAAACAGTAAAGGTTACCTGAAGAGCAGAAGGATCCTCAGAGCACTATGGGTTACCGGAAGAGCAGAAGGTGTCCCCCTTCATGGTGACTGGGCTCCATTCACAAAAAAATGTTTTTATTATAAGTTTGTAAACTGTTGTGTTATGAATTAACATAAAATAATACAGAACTAATAAATATTATATAAAAATGAACTTTTTACACATGACCTAGGATCCTCAGAGCACTACAGGTTACATGAACAGCAGAAGGATCCTCAGAGCACTACGGGTTACCTGAAAAGCAGAAGGATCCTCAGAGCACTACGGGTTACCTGAAAAGCAGAAGGATCCTCAGAGCACTACAGGTTACCTGAGGAGCAGAAGGATCCTCACCTAGGATCCTCAGAGCACTACGGGTTACCTGAAGAGCAGAAGGATCCTCAGATCACTACAGGTTACCTGAAGAGCAGAAGGATCCTCAGAGCACTATAGGTTACCCGAAGAGCAGAAGGCTCCTCAGAGCACTACGGGTAACCTGAAGAGCAGAAGGTGTTCCCTTTCCAGGACATTGCGCTCCATTCACAAAAGCTTATCACACGTGATAAGCCCCCATCATCCCTGTGCTGTGCTGACTTCCTCCTGGGGCTGTACCCCTGCTGTGCTCATTATGAGGGGCTCCCACCATCCCTGTGCTGTGCTGACTTCCTCGGGGAAGTCAGCACAGCACAGGGATGGTGGAAGCTCCTCATAATGAGCACAGCAGAGTACAAACCCAGGAATTCAGCACAGCACAGGGATGGTGGGAGCCCCTCATAATGAGCACAGCAGGGGTACAAACCAAGGAAGTCAGCACAGGATGGTGGGAGCCCCCTCATAATGAGCACAGCAGGGGTACAAACCCAGGAAGTCAGCACAGCACAGGGATGGTGGGAGCCCCTCATAATGAGCACAGCAGGGATACAGCCCCAGGAGGAAGTCAGCACAGCACAGGGATGGTGGGAGCCCCTCATAATGAGCACAGCAGGGATACAGCCCCAGGAGGAAGTCAGCACAGCACAGGGATGGTGGGAGCCCCTCATAATGAGCACAGCAGGGGTACAAACTCAGGAAGTCAGCACAGCACAGGGATGGTGGGAGCCCCTCATAATGAGCATAATGAGTCCACGACTGCCATATTAAGAAAGGTATTTTTTGCTTTTTAAATTCATCTAAACGAACGTTCGGTAATTGTTACGAAAAGTTAACGAACCTAACGAATTAATGGCTAATACAGAACGAAACGAAACAAATTTATTGACGGCGCACATGTCTACAGAGCACTATGGGTTCCCTGAGGTGCAGAAGGCTCCTCAGAGCACTATGGGTTACCTGAGGAGCAGAGGGATCCTAACCTAGGATCCTCAGAGTGCTACGGGTTCCCTGAGGAGCAGAAGGATCCTCACCTAGGATCCTCAGAGCACTACGGGTTACCTGAAAAGCAGAAGGCTCCTTAAAGCACTACGGGTTACCTGAAGAGCAGAAGTATCCTCAGAGCACTATGGGTTACCTGAAGAGCAAAAGGACCCTTATCTAGGGTCCTCAGAGCACTACGAGTTACCTGAACAGCAGAAGGATCCTCACCTAGGATCCTCAGAGCACTACGGGTTACCTGAAGAGCAGAAGGATCCTCCCCTAGGATCCTCAGAGCACTACAGGTTACCTGAAGAGCAGAAGGATCCTCAGAGCACTACAGGTTATCAGAAGACCAGAAGAAACCTTAGAGCACTACGGTAACCTGAAGAGCAGAAGGCGTTCCCTTTCCAGGACACTGGGCTCCATTCAGAAAAGCTTATCACATGCGGTATGTAGATATTTGACGTATGCGACAGCAAATCAGGTTTGAGGGGCTCGTTTCCTGCCTCTTTCCCTCAGGGTTACTTCAGCTTGTGGTGTCAGGCGCAGCGAGCGCTCACTTGCGTGTGGCCACCATGGCAGCCTCTCCCTCAAAAGGAGAAAAATTAGTTGTTATAAGTTTGTAAACTGATGTGGTATAAATTAACATAAAATAATACAAAATTAATAAATATAATATAAAAAATAAACTTTTTACACATGACCTAGCATCCTCACAGCACCACAGGTTACCTGAGGAGCAGAAGGATCCTCAGAGCACTACGGGCAACCTGAAGAGCAGAAGGATCCTCAGAGCACTACGGGTTACCCCATCATGGTGACCATTCACAAACAAAAATAATTTTTATTATAGGTTTGTGAACTTATGTGTTATAAAATAATACCAAACTAATAAATATAATATAAATAATGAACTTTATACACATGACCTAGGATCCTCAGAGCACTACAGGTTACCTGAAGAGCAGAGGGATCTTCACCTAGGATCCTCAGAGCACTACAGGTTAACTGAAGAGCAGACGGATCTTCACCTAGGATCCTCAGAGCACTATGGGTTATTAAGGGTTATTAAGGATCCTCACCTAGGATCCTTAGAGCATATGGGTTACCTGAGTAGCAGAGGGATCCTCACATAGGATCCTCAGGCCACTACGGGTTAACTGTAGAGCAGAAGGATCCTCACCTAGGATCCTCAGAGCACTATGGGTTACGAAGGATCCTCACCTAGGACACTTAGAGCACTATGGGTTACCTGAAAAGCAGAAGGATCCTCACTTAGGATCCTCAGAGCACTACAGGTTACCTGAGGAGCAGAAGGATCCTCACCTAGGATCCTCAGAGCACTACGTGTTACGAAGGATCCTCACCTAGGACACTTAGAGCACTATGGGTTACCTGAAGAGCAGAAGGATCCTCACCTAGAATCCAAAGAGCACTACGGGTTACCTGAAAATCAGAAGGCTCCTCAGAGCCTACGGGTTACCTGAAGAGCAAAAGGATCCTTATCTAGGATCCTCAGAGCACTACGAGTTACCTGAACAGCAGAAGGATCCTCACCTAGGATCCTCAGAGCACTACGGGTTACCTGAAAAGCAGAAGGATCCTCCCCTAGGATCCTCAGAGCACTACAGGTTACCTGAGGAGCAGAAGGATCCTCACCTAGGATCCTCAGAGCAGTAAAGGTTACCTGAAGAGCAGAATGATCCTCACTTAGGATCCTCAGAGCACTATGGGTTACCGGAAGAGCAGAAGGTGTCCCCCTTCATGGTGACTGGGCTCCATTCACAAAAAAAGTTTTTATTATACGTTTGTAAACTGTTGTGTTATAAATTAACATAAAATAATACAGAACTAATAAATATTAAATAAAAGTGAACTTTTTACACATGACCTAGGATCCTTAGAACACTAAGGGTTACCTGAGAAACAGGATCCTAGGTTATCCTTGCTCACTTAGGATCCTCAGAGCACTATGGGTTACCTGAGGAGCAGAAGGATCCTCACCCAGGATCCTCAGAGCACTATGGGTTACCTGAGGAGCAGAGGGATCCTCAGGGCACTACGAGTTACCCGCTTACTAGTGAATTATAGAAAAAGGGTTGAAAAACGCTGTGCGGTATCTTACTGCATACTTGGATGTGGTAAGATACTGCTTTGTGAATGGAGCCCACTGTCCTTGAAATCTCAAACTGCTGAGAGGAGGCGGCGTCACAGCCCCTTCACTTTCAGCTTGAGCTATTGAGCCCTGTAGAGCACAGGCTTTCTCCGTTAGTCCCAGTTCACATTCGGTTGAGGGTGGTAAAAAACTGTTAAAACACGTTTTTTTACCACCTTCCTCAAGCTGCAAAGGCAACCATACAGGAATATACACGTGCGGCGCGGCAAAAATGTTCCCCTTGTCATGTGTGGCAGCAGTACTGCCTGCCGATTGCAACCCATTGAAGTGAACGGAGCCACGCCACAACTACCCTGCAGGCAAAAATGTCCCCCCACCCATTGCGTTCGGTGGCAGTACTGCCTGCCAAATGTCACCCAATCACGTGACTGCGGCTGTGCCACAACTGTGTTCAGTGCATGAGCTCTGAGAGGGTAAAACAGGTGGTGAGGAGGCGACATATCACTCCTTGTCACCTGTCAAACGCCCTCTGAAAAGCGATTGCTCTTTAACACTTTTACCGCCACAGCCATAGTAGTACTGATGGGTTTGGGGGGGATTTACACTGGAAGTGATCCAGCGGCTGTGCAACCGCCGGATCGTTTCCACAACCCCCGTTATTGCCGGTTCCCCATCCCCCTTTAGCTGCATGCCCCTGTAATGTTTCCCAGGCTCTGCGCCCATAGATGGACCCGGGACCAGCATGGCAGGTGCCCTGACCCCTACTCCTGTCCCCTGCACCGTGTTTTCAGTCATGACCCCTGAACTCTGTTGTTTTATCCTGACCCATGCACCCTGCTTTACATGTCCTGACCTCTTCACCCTGCTTTACATACTCCTGACCCCTGCACCGTGTACTCAGCCATGACCCCTGCACCCTGCTTTACATACTGCTGACCCCTGCACCCGTCTTTACACACTCCTGTCCCCTGCACCGTGTTTTCAGTCATGACCCCTGAACTCTGTGTTGTTTTATCCTGACCCATGCACCCTGCTTTACATGTCCTGACCTCTTCACCCTGCTTTACATACTCCTGACCCCTGCACCGTGTACTCAGCCATGACCCCTGCACCCTGCTTTACATACTGCTGACCCCTGCACCCGTCTTTACACACTCCTGTCCCCTGCACCGTGTTTTCAGTCATGACCCCTGAACTCTGTGTTGTTTTATCCTGACCCCTGCACCCTGCTTTACATGTCCTGACCTCTTCACCCTGTACTCAGCCATGACCCCCGCACCCTGCTTTACATACTCCTGACCCCTGCACCCTGCTTTACATACATCTGACTTCTTCACCCTGTACTCAGCCATGACCCCCGCACCCTGCTTTACATACTCCTGACCCCTGCACCCTGTTTTACATACTCCTGACCCCTGCACCGTGTACTCAGTCATGACCCCTGAACTCTGTGTTGTTTTATCCTGACCCCTGCTTTACATGTCCTGACCTCTTCACCCTGTACTCAGCCATGACCCCCGCACCCTGCTTTACATGTCCTGACCTCTTCACCCTGTACTCAGCCATGACCCCCGCACCCTGCTTTACATGTCCTGACCTCTTCACCCTGTACTCAGCCATGACCCCCGCACCCTGCTTTACATGTCCTGACCTCTTCACCCTGTACTCAGCCATGACCCCCGCACCCTGCTTTACATGTCCTGACCTCTTCACCCAGTACTCAGCCATGACCCCCACACCCTGCTTTACATGTCCTGACCTCTTCACCCTGTACTCAGCCATGACCCCCGCACCATGCTTTACATACTCCTGACCCCTGCACTGTGTACTCAGCCATGACCCCCGCACCATGCTTTACATACTCCTGACCCCTGCACTGTGTACTCAGCCATGACCCCTGAACTCTGTGTTGTTTACTCCTGCACCCTGCTTTACATGTCCTGACCTCTTCACCCTGTACTCAGTCATGACCCTTAAGCTCTGTGTTACTTACTCCTGACCCCTGCACTGGGTTTTACTTACTCCTGACCCCTGCGGCGTGTTTTTAGTCATGACCCCTAAACTCTGTGTTATTTACTGCTGACCCCTGCACTCTGCTTTACATACTCCTGACCCCTGCACCTTGTACTCAGTCATGACCCCTGAACTCTGTGTTATTTACTGCTGACCCCTGCACTCTGCTTTACATACTCCTGACCCCTGCACCTTGTACTCAGTCATGACCCCTAAGATCTGTGTTTTATACTTCTGATCCCCGCACCCTGTACTTAGTCATGACCCCTAAACTCTTTGTTATTTACTCCCGACCCCAGCATCCTGTTTTACTTACTCGTGACCCCTGCAGCATATTTTCAGTCATGACCCCTGAACTCTGTGTTATTTACTCCTGACCCCTGCACCCTGTTCTCAGTCATGACCCCTACGTTCTGTGTTATTTAATTCTGACCCCTGCACCCTGTTCTCATTTATGACCCCTAAGATCTGTGTTTTATACTCCTGACCCCTGCTTTACATACATAGATTCCTTTAATTTGCAGAGATTTCCTCTCACTTCCCGTTTGGCTATGGGACAAGAAGTGAAGGGAAATCTCCCCAATGGGTACACAGATGGTGGAAACAAACCTGACAGGGGATATAACCCCCTCTACTCGATCCAAAATGAAAACAAAAGGTTGTGCCTCTAGTTCTACTTGAACTGTATCTGATTTTCACTATTTGGATGTACAGTGACATCTAGTGGTGGTTTAGGGCAACTACAACTTCTTGACTTGTGTGATTTGGTTTCTCCCTCTGCCCCCCCCCCCCCCTCTTCTAGTTAGTTCAGTCCTGGCTGGCCCCTCCTTGTTTCTTCCAGGGTTGCTCCAGGAAGGAGGTAAGTCATTTCTAGAGAATGGAAGAAAATCTTCTCTACTTATCTAAAGTTATATTGTGTTCTGTGCCCCACCCAAGAGGGAAGAGGGGTCCTAAAGGCAGAAAGTTTTTATATCTTCTATTCTGAATGGACACACAGAGGGGGGGAGGGGGGATTGGGGTGCCCCCCATAGTAAGCTGCTTGCCACAGGGGAGGGGTTTGGAGCGCCGGCGGGGACCTCGAGAAAAGGAGGACTCGAGGGATCCCGAGAAGAGGAAGACTCAGGGGGGACCCCGAGAAGAGGAGGATCCGGGGGGGACCCCGAGAAGAGGAGGATCTGGGGGGGACCCCGAAAAGAGGAGGATCCGGGGGGGGACCCCGAGAAGAGGAGGATCCGGGGGGGACCCCGAGAAGAGGAGGATCCGGGGGGGACCCCGAGAAGAGGAGGATCCAGGGGGGACCCTGAGAAGAGGAGGACTCGAGGAACCCTGAGAAGAGGAGGATCCAGGGGGGACCCTGAGAAGAGGAGGACTTGAGGGACCCCGAGAAGAGGAGGACTCAGGGGGGACCCCGAGAAGAGGAGGATCCGGGGGGGACCCCGAGAAGAGGAGGATCCGGGGGGGACCCCGAGAAGAGGAGGATCCGGGGGGACCCCGAGAAGAGGAGGATCCAGGGGGGACCCTGAGAAGAGGAGGACTCGAGGGACCCCGAGAAGAGGAGGACTCAGGGGGGACCCCGAGAAGAGGAGGATCCAGGGGGGACCCTGAGAAGAGGAGGACTCAGGGGGGACCCCGAGAAGAGGAGGATCCGGGGGGGGGGGCGCTCTGAGGAAGTAGAAAATGTTTGTTACAGTGGCTTGCGAAAGTATTCGGCCCCCTTGAACTTTTCATCCTTTTGCCACATTTCAGGCTTCAAACATAAAGATATAAAATTTTTATTTTTTGTGAAGAATCACCAACAAGTGGGACACAATTGTGAAGTGGAACGAAATCTTTTGGATTTTTGAAATTTTTTTAACTAATAAAAAAATGAAAAGTGGGGCGTGCAAAATTATTCGGCCCCCTTGCGTTAATACTTTGTAGAGCCACCTTTTGCTGCGATTACAGCTGCAAGTCGCTTGGGGTATGTCTCTATCAGTTTTGCACATCGAGAGACTGAAATTCTTGCCCATTCTTCCTTGCAAAACAGCTGGAGCTCAGTGAGGTTGGATGGAGAGCGTTTGTGAACAGCAGTTTTCAGCTCTTTCCACAGATTCTCGATTGGATTCAGGTCTGGACTTTGACTTGGCCATTCTAACACCTGGATACGTTTATTTGTGAACCATTCCTTTGTAGATTTTGCTGTATGTTTGGGATCATTGTCTTGTTGGAAGATAAATCTCCGTCCCAGTTTCAGGTCTTTTGCAGACTCCAACAGGTTTTCATCCAGAATGGTCCTGTATTTGGCTGCATCCATCTTCCCCTCAATTTTAACCATCTTCCCTGTCCCTGCTGAAGAAAAACAGGCCCAAACCATGATGCTGCCACCACCATGTTTCACAGTGGGGATGGTGTGTTGAGTGTGATGAGCTGTGTTGCTTTTACGCCAAACATATCGTTTCGCATTGTGGCCAAAAAGTTTGATTTTGGTTTCATCGGACCAGAGCACCTTCTTCCACATGTTTGGTGTGTCTCCCAGGTGGCTTGTGGCAAACTTTAGACGAGACTTTTTATGGATATCTTTGAGAAATGGCTTTCTTCTTGCCACTCTTCCATAAAGGGCAGATTTGTGCAGTGTACGACTGATTGTTGTCCTATGGACAGACTCTCCCACCTCAGCTGTAGTTCTCTGCAGTTCATCCAGAGTGATCATGGGCCTCTTGGCTGCATCTCTGATCAGTCTTCTCCTTGTCTGAGCTGAAAGTTTAGAGGGACAGCCAGGTCTTGGTAGATTTGCAGTGGTCTGATGCTCCTTCCATTTCAAAATGATCGCTTGCACAGTGCTCCTTGGGATGTTTAAAGCTTGGGAAATCTTTTTGTATCCAAATCCGGCTTTAAACTTCTCCACAACAGTATTACGGACCTGCCTGGTGTGTTCCTTGGTCTTCATGATGCTCTCTGCGCTTTCAACAGAACCCTGAGATTATCACAGAGCAGGTGCATTTATACAGAGACTTGATTACACACAGGTGGATTCTATTTATCACCATCAGTCATTTAGGACAACATTGGATCATTCAGAGATCCTCGCTGAACTTCTGGAGTGAGTTTGCTGCACTGAAAGTAAAGGGGCCGAATAATTTTGCACGCACCACTTTTCAGTTTTTTATTTGCTAAAAAAGTTTAAAATATCCAATAGATTTCGTTCCACTTCACAATTGTGTCCCACTTGTTGGTGATTCTTCACAAAAAATTAAAATGTTATATCTTTATGTTTGAAGCCTGAAATGTGACAAAAGGTTGAAAAGTTCAAGGGGGCCGAATACTTTCGCAAGCCACTGTAACAAACATTTTCTACTTCCTCAGAGCGCCCCCCCCCCGGATCCTCCTCTTCTCGGGGTCCCCCCTGAGTCCTCCTCTTCTCAGGGTCCCCCCTGGATCCCAGCCTTTAATATCATTTTAACCACTTCAGCCCTGGAAGTTTTACCCCCACCCTTCCTGACCAGGCCATTTTTTTTTTCGATACGGCACTGCGTCGCTTTAACTGACAATTGCGCGGTCGTGTGACGCTGCACCCATGTCAAATGTTTTTTTCCTCCCACAAATAGAACTTTCTTTTGGTGGTATTTGATCACCTCTCTGCGATTTTTATTTTTTGCGCTATAAATAAAAAAAAACAATATTTTTATATAAAAATTTTAATAATACTAATAATAAAACGAATAATAAATATAAGCATTTAATAAAAAAATTTTTAAAAATCAAATTTCTTCATCAGTTTAGGCCGATATGTATTCTTCTACATATTTTTGGTAAAAAAAAAATCCCAATAGTTGTATATTGATTAGTTTGCGCAAAAGTTTTTCGCATCTACAAACTGCGGGGTATTTTTATGGAATTTTTATTTTTTGTACTAGTAATGGCAGCGATCAGCGATTTATTTATTTATTTATTTTTTTTAGTGGGACTGAGACATTGTGGAGGACACATCTGACACTAAGTGACACTTTTTTTTGGGGACCAGTGACACCAATACAGTGACCCCCGCACTCTGCATTCCTACTAACCCCCGCACTCTGCATTCCTACTAACCCCCACACTCTGCATTCCTACTAACCCCCACACTCTGCATTCCTACTGACCCCTGCACTCTGCATTCCTACTAACCCCCACACTCTGCATTCCTACTAACCCCCACACTCTGCATTCCTACTGACCCCCACACTCTGCATTCCTACTGACCCCTGCACTCTGCATTACTACTGACCCCTGCACTCTGCATTACTACTGACCCCCGCACTCTGCATTCCTACTGACCCCTGCACTCTGCATTACTACTGACCCCCGCACTCTGCATTCCTACTGACCCCTGCACTCTTCATTCCTACTGACCCCCGCACTCTGCATTCCTACTGACCCCCGCACTCTGCATTCCTACTGACCCCCGCACTCTGCATTCCTACTGACCCCCGCACTCTGCATTCCTACTGACCCCCGCACTCTGCATTCCTACTGACCCCCGCACTCTGCATTCCTACTGACCCCCGCACTCTGCATTCCTACTGACCCCTGCACTCTGCATTCCTACTGACCCCTGCACTCTGCATTCCTACTGACCCCCGCACTCTGCATTCCTACTGACCCCCGCACTCTGCATTCCTACTGACCCCTGCACTCTGCATTCCTACTGACCCCTGCACTCTGCATTACTACTGACCCCCGCACTCTGCATTCCTACTGACCCCTGCACTCTGCATTCCTACTGACCCCTGCACTCTGCATTACTACTGACCCCCGCACTCTGCATTCCTACTGACCCCTGCATTCTGCATTCCTACTGACCCCTGCACTCTGCATTCCTACTGACCCCCGCACTCTGCATTCCTACTGACCCCCGCACTCTGCATTCCTACTGACCCCCGCACTCTGCATTCCTACTGACCCCCGCACTCTTCACTCCTACTGACCCCCGCACTCTTCATTCCTACTGACCCCCGCACTCTTCATTCCTACTGACCCCCGCACTCTGCATTCCTACTGACCCCCGCACTCTGCATTCCTACTGACCCCCGCACTCTGCATTCCTACTGACCCCCGCACTCTGCATTCCTACTGACCCCCGCACTCTGCATTCCTACTGACCCCTGCACTCTGCATTCCTACTGACCCCCGCACTCTGCATTCCTACTGACCCCTGCACTCTGCATTACTACTGACCCCTGCACTCTGCATTACTACTGACCCCTGCACTCTGCATTACTACTGACCCCCGCACTCTGCATTCCTACTGACCCCTGCACTCTGCATTACTACTGACCCCCGCACTCTGCATTCCTACTGACCCCTGCACTCTTCATTCCTACTGACCCCCGCACTCTGCATTCCTACTGACCCCCGCACTCTGCATTCCTACTGACCCCCGCACTCTGCATTCCTACTGACCCCCGCACTCTGCATTCCTACTGACCCCCGCACTCTGCATTCCTACTGACCCCCGCACTCTGCATTCCTACTGACCCCTGCACTCTGCATTCCTACTGACCCCTGCACTCTGCATTCCTACTGACCCCCGCACTCTGCATTCCTACTGACCCCCGCACTCTGCATTCCTACTGACCCCTGCACTCTGCATTCCTACTGACCCCTGCACTCTGCATTACTACTGACCCCCGCACTCTGCATTCCTACTGACCCCTGCACTCTGCATTCCTACTGACCCCTGCACTCTGCATTACTACTGACCCCCGCACTCTGCATTCCTACTGACCCCTGCATTCTGCATTCCTACTGACCCCTGCACTCTGCATTCCTACTGACCCCCGCACTCTGCATTCCTACTGACCCCCGCACTCTGCATTCCTACTGACCCCCGCACTCTGCATTCCTACTGACCCCCGCACTCTTCACTCCTACTGACCCCCGCACTCTTCATTCCTACTGACCCCCGCACTCTTCATTCCTACTGACCCCCGCACTCTGCATTCCTACTGACCCCCGCACTCTGCATTCCTACTGACCCCCGCACTCTGCATTCCTACTGACCCCCGCACTCTGCATTCCTACTGACCCCCGCACTCTGCATTCCTACTGACCCCCGCACTCTGCATTCCTACTGACCCCCGCACTCTGCATTCCTACTGACCCCCGCACTCTGCATTACTACTGACCCCCGCACTCTGCATTACTACTGACCCCCGCACTCTGCATTCCTACTGACCCCTGCACTCTTCATTCCTACTGACCCCCGCACTCTGCATTCCTACTGACCCCCGCACTCTGCATTCCTACTGACCCCCGCACTCTGCATTCCTACTGACCCCCGCACTCTGCATTCCTACTGACCCCCGCACTCTGCATTCCTACTGACCCCCGCACTCTGCATTCCTACTGACCCCCGCACTCTGCATTCCTACTGACCCCTGCACTCTGCATTCCTACTGACCCCCGCACTCTGCATTCCTACTGACCCCCGCACTCTGCATTCCTACTGACCCCTGCACTCTGCATTCCTACTGACCCCTGCACTCTGCATTACTACTGACCCCCGCACTCTGCATTCCTACTGACCCCTGCACTCTGCATTCCTACTGACCCCTGCACTCTGCATTACTACTGACCCCCGCACTCTGCATTCCTACTGACCCCTGCACTCTGCATTCCTACTGACCCCCGCACTCTGCATTCCTACTGACCCCCGCACTCTGCATTCCTACTGACCCCCGCACTCTGCATTCCTACTGACCCCCGCACTCTTCACTCCTACTGACCCCCGCACTCTTCATTCCTACTGACCCCCGCACTCTTCATTCCTACTGACCCCCGCACTCTGCATTCCTACTGACCCCCGCACTCTGCATTCCTACTGACCCCCGCACTCTGCATTCCTACTGACCCCCGCACTCTGCATTCCTACTGACCCCCGCACTCTGCATTCCTACTGACCCCCGCACTCTTCACTCCTACTGACCCCCGCACTCTGCATTCCTACTGACCCCCGCACTCTGCATTCCTACTGACCCCCGCACTCTGCATTCCTACTGACCCCCGCACTCTGCATTCCTACTGACCCCCGCACTCTGCATTCCTACTGACCCCCGCACTCTGCATTCCTACTGACCCCCGCACTCTGCATTCCTACTGACCCCCGCACTCTTCATTCCTACTGACCCCCGCACTCTTCACTCCTACTGACCCCCGCACTCTGCATTCCTACTGACCCCCGCACTCTGCCATTCCTACTGACCCCCGCACTCTGCATTCCTACTGACCCCCGCACTCTGCATTCCTACTGACCCCCGCACTCTGCATTCCTACTGACCCCCGCACTCTGCATTCCTACTGACCCCCGCACTCTGCATTCCTACTGACCCCCGCACTCTGCATTCCTACTGACCCCCGCACTCTTCATTCCTACTGACCCCCGCACTCTTCACTCCTACTGACCCCCGCACTCTGCATTCCTACTGACCCCCGCACTCTGCCATTCCTACTGACCCCCGCACTCTGCATTCCTACTGACCCCCGCACTCTGCATTCCTACTGACCCCCGCACTCTGCATTCCTACTGACCCCCGCACTCTGCATTCCTACTGACCCCCGCACTCTGCATTCCTACTGACGTCTGAACACTACATTACTTACTACTGACCCCTGCACTCTGCTTTTTCACTGAGCCATGAACACCACATAAATATACATGTAAGTAAAATAAGTCCATATAGACAAAGTTCCAATACTCAAAGCAGCGCTCCAATCAAATAAATGGAATATGATCGTCATTCACATGTAAAGACATATGAGAGATCGGTAGTATGGTGATCGGTGATGAGACGGTTCAGTTGATCGGTGAAGAATTCTACTTAATCATTGATAGGTTATCCCATCCCCCGGAGCCCACACCACATGAAACACACACCCTGGGGGATGGGATAACCTATCAATGATTAAGTAGAATTCTTCACCGATCAACTGAACCGTCTCATCACCGATCACCATACTACCGATCTCTCATATGTCTTTATATGTGACTGCCGATCATATTCCATTTATTTGATTTGATATTTATTATTTATGTTTTTTTTAAGCGGCTGCTTTTATGTACGTAGACTTATGTCATATACGTCATTATATATATATATATTGTATAAAGAAAAAACCACATCACTTACTACTGACCCCTGCACTCTGCAATACCCCTGACCTCTGAACACCACCTCACTTACTACTGACCCCTGCACTCTGCAATACCCCTAACCTCTGAATATCGCGTTACTTACTATTGCCCCCCCTGCACTTATACCTCCTCCTCATACTGACCTGTCCATGGTGAGCCCCCAGAGGGCCACATCTTCATGACCCCACATTCATATAACTTCCTGTTGTCAGATTTCCTGTTTGTATTCTAACAGTTACATCATAAGTGACATCTACAGAAGAAGAAGAAATGTTGGCAGCCATGGCGCCGGGATGCGGGGAACGCACCATCAGATACAATGCAATGTCCAGGTCCGGTGAGTACAATTCAGGGAGGGAGGGGGGATTGGTGCTGGAGGTGGTTTTCTCAGGGGGGTGGAGAGGTTGTATTGGGAGTAGGGGGACATTTTTGGTGGGTATGCACTCTGTGCCTTACTTACTCTTGACCCCCGCACTGTGTGCCTTACTTACTCCTGACCCCTGCACTCTGTGCATTACTTCCTCCTCACTCCTGAACTCTGTGCCTTACCCACTCCTGACCCCCACACTCTGTGCCTTACTTACTCCTGACCCCCGCACTCTGTGCCTTACTTCCTCCTGACCCCCGCACTCTGCCTTACTTCCTCCTGACCCCTATACTCTGTGCCTTACTTACTCCTGACCCCAGCACTCTGTGCCTTACTTACCCCTGACCCCAGCACTCTGTGCCTTACTTCCTCCTGACCCCTATACTCTGTGCCTTACTTACTCCTGACCCCAGCACTCTGTGCCTTACTTCCTCCTGACCCCCGCACTCTGCCTTACTTCCTCCTGACCCCTATACTCTGTGCCTTACTTACTCCTGACCCCCGCACTCTGTGCCTTACTTCCTCCTGACCCCCGCACTCTGCCTTACTTCCTCCTGACCCCTATACTCTGTGCCTTACTTACTCCTGACCCCCGCACTCTGTGCCTTACTTCCTCCTGACCCCCGCACTCTGCCTTACTTCCTCCTGACCCCTATACTCTGTGCCTTACTTACTCCTGACCCCAGCACTCTGTGCCTTACTTACCCCTGACCCCAGCACTCTGTGCATTACTCACTCCTGACCCCCGCACCCTGTGCCTTACCCACTCCTGACCCCTGCACCCTGTGCCTTACCCACTCCTGACCCCCACAATCTGTGCTTTACTTCCTCCTGACCCCCACACTCTGTGCCTTACTTCCTCCTGACCCCCACACTCTGTGCCTTACTTACTCCTGAGCCCTATACTCTGTGCCTTACTTACTCCTGACCCCCGCACTCTGTGCCTTACTTACTCCTGACCCCCGCACTCTGTGCCTTACTTACTCCTGACCCCAGCACTCTGTGCATTACTCACTCCTGACCCCTGCACTCTGTGCCTTACTTACTCCTGACCCCTATACTCTGTGCCTTACTTACTCCTGACCCCTATACTCTGTGCCTTACTTACTCCTGACCCCTGCACTCTGTGCCTTACTTACTCCTGACCCCTGCCCTCTGTGCCTTACTTACTCCTGACCCCACACTGTGTACATTACTTCCTCCTGACCGCTGCACTCTGTGCATTACTTGCTCCTGACCCCCGCACTCTGTGCCTTACTTACTCCTGACCCCCCAGCACTCTGTGCATTACTTCCTCTTGACCCCTGCACTCTGTGCCCTCCTCCTGACTCCCGCACTCTGTGCCTTCCTCCTGACCCCCGCTCTCTGTGGCTTACTTACTCTTGACCCCAAGACTCTGTGCATTACTTCCTGCTGACCCCTACACTCTGTGCCTTCTGACCCCTGCACTCTGTGCCTTACTTACTCCTGCCCCCGTACTCTGTGCCTTACTTCCTCCTGAGCCCTGTACTCTGTGCCTTACTTACTCCTGAACCCTGCACTCTGTATTACTACAAAGTAGGATTAGGCTTCATTTAACCCTTTAAGCCCCTCTCACAATTTGGCCACACCCACCCTTGGGCGCAGCCCATGGTGCTATTTACTCCACCCCTGCCCCACCCCCATTAAAATTAATTAATGATTAAAATCCCTAAAAGCCTCCTATTAGGCCCCATTCACACCTGAGCATCCCGGGAATGTGCGCAGAGCGTTCCCAGAACGTGCCAAAACGTGCATCGCACTTGCCCTGCCATTGGTTCCTAATGGCACCCCAGACGCAGTTATCAGAGGCGCGTTTTGTCATGCAAGTAATTGTGCGAAAAATGCAGTAAAACGAGCGGTAAAAAAAATTGCACCCAAAAGAAGGTGCAGGAGCTTATTTGATGCGTTTGTCATGCGTAGTGCAGCCCATTCAGGCGAGTGGCCCGCCCTATGCTGTCCCGTGAAAAAATGCACAAAAAAAATGAATTTGCGCAAAAAATGTGAATGAGGCCAAAATCTGAATAATCTTTGTGAAGATCCCACAAATCCGACTTCCTGGAATTCTGTGACACGGAGTCACTATGCCCTGTGAGGTGGACTCTGCTGTGTCACACCTTTCACAGAGCCCCACCTTCTGAGGGGAGGAGTTTCAGGAGGTGGAGTCAGTACAAGAATCAGCAAGGTACCATGGGAGATGTAGTCCTTAGAAATAGAGGAGAAGTTGCTGCAAAGCATGCTGGGAGTCCAGGAAATTGTGGAAAGGGGTGGCCAGCAGACCGGCACTTTTCAAGTAATCTTATATTGGATTGTCATTAATAATTATTGTTTGCATTGCTTTTATAATGCTGAAGTTATAACATGGAAGTGTATGCTGTGACCGGAGATCTCCTATAAATCTTTAACCGATTCCCACCCGAGCCGATTCTCACATTTCCCTCCTAAAAATCAGTAATTTTTTGCTAGTAAATTACTGAGAACCCCAAACATTTTATATTTATTTATATATATAATTTTTTTTTTTTTTTTTAGCAGAGACCCTAGAGAAGACAAATGGTGGTCATTGCAATTTTTTATGTCACACTGTATTTGTGCAGCGATTTTTCAAACAAATTTTTTTGGAAAAAATATATAATGAATGTTAATGCAGAAAAAAAAAAAAAAAAAAAAAAAAATATAAATATATATATATATAAAATTATTATTTATTTATTATTTTTTTTAGCAGAGACCCTAGAGAATAAAATGGTGGTCGTTGCAATTTTTTATGTCACACTGTATTTATGGAGCAATTTTTCAAACTAATTTTTTTTTGGAAAAAAAATTATATAATGAATTTTCAAAGAAAAAACACAATATATAACCCAATATACTAAGCCTTTTCTGGCACTTTTTGTTTACAAGTTTAAATCAGTATTTTTTTTGCTTGAAAATTGCTTATAACCCCCAAACATTTTATATATATATATATATATGTGTGTGTATTGTATGTGTGAGTATATATATATATATATATATATATATATATATATATATATATATATATATATATGTTGTTGCAAACTTTTATTGCACACGGTATATGCGCAGCAATTTTTCAAACAAATTTAAAAAAAAAAAAAAAAAAAAGAATGAATTTTACTGCAAAAAAGAAAACACAGAATATATAACCCAATTTTCTGGTACAATATAAAAAGATGATGTTACACCGAGTAAATAGATACCAAACATGTCACGCTTTAAAATTACGTACGCTCGTGGAATAGCGCCAAACAGAGGTACTAAAAAAATCTCCATAGGTGATGCTTTAAAAATGTTTACATGTTACCAGTTTAGAGTTACAGAGGAGGTCCAGTGCTATAATGATCGATCTCGCTCTAACGATCGCGGCGATATCTCACATGTGGGGTGCGAATAACGTTTACAAACGCGCTCGCTTCTGAAAAAAACCTGCGCACAAATACCGCATGACATTAAAAAATTGCAACGATCGCCTTTTTATTCTCTGGAGTCTCTGCTAAAAAAAAAAAAAAAAAAAAAGTCTAATGTTTGTTTATAATGTTTCTAAGTAATTTTCTAGCATAAAAAAATACAGATTTAAACTTGTAAACAAAAAGTAGCAGAAAAAGCCAAGTCAGCGAATGGTTGAGAAGTAGAACTCCAGCCATGTTTATTTTTCTGTTTTGGAATAGAGGAGGGTTTGAACATCTGCCATGTTTTTTTTTGTTTTTTTTTCTTCTTGCCACCAGGAAAAAGGCAATAGTGTCCTGGAGACAGGAAGTCCCAAATAAAACCCCAGAGAGCCATTTCTCTCATCCCGTCCAAAACTTAAAAAAACAAATATGCCCGGAGTCCCACTTTATCACCAGAAGGATTTTTTTTTTTAGAATAGGAATTTTCTGGAAAATAAACAAAACATTCCGTCTCCGGCGGCTGGATGTGAGCGGAAATTGCGCTGACCTTTTCTGCTATTGTGAAATGAGATCCAATCCCCCCGCAGGAGACATTTCATGAAATAGAACCCCGGAAATCCTCCGCACAGGAGGGGGGACCGTCATCTCCCTCCAGTCTGCCATCACCGGAGATTTACCGCCGGACGCCGGAGGAAAACGTTCCAGAAAGGAGGAGGAGGACGGTACAGACCCGGCCAGTGACACCCGCTAATTTCATCCGCTCCGGTTCTGTTCTGTTCCACTCCGAGGATTATTAGTATTTACTGAAGGTTTTCACAATGTAATACATGGAAGAAGGGATAACGCATTGGATGAGCTTCCCATGTCATCCAATGACTCCTGAGCTTCCCATGTCATCCATTGACTCCTGAGCTTCCCATGTCATCCATTGACCCCTGAGCTTCCCATGTCACCCATTGACTCCTGAGCTTCCCATGTCACCCATTGACCCCTGAGCTTCCCATGTCACCCATTGACTCCTGAGCTTCCCATGTCATCCATTGACCCCTGAGCTTCCCATGTCACCCATTGACTCCTGAGCTTCCCATGTCACCCATTGACTCCTGAGCTTCCCATGTCATCCATTGACCCCTGAGCATCCCATGTCATCCATTGACCCCTGAGCTTCCCATGTCACCCATTGACTCCTGAGCTTCCCATGTCATCCATTGACCCCTGAGCTTCCCATGTCACCCATTGACCCCTGAGCTTCCCATGTCACCCATTGACTCCTGAGCTTCCCATGTCATCCATTGACCCCTGAGCTTCCCATGTCATCCATTGACCCCTGAGCTTCCCATGTCACCCATTGACTCCTGAGCTTCCCATGTCACCCATTGACCCCTGAGCTTCCCATGTCACCCATTGACTCCTGAGCTTCCCATGTCACCCATTGACTCCTGAGCTTCCCATGTCACCCATTGACCCCTGAGCTTCCCATGTCACCCATTGACTCCTGAGCTTCCCATGTCATCCATTGACCCCTGAGCTTCCCATGTCACCCATTGACCCCTGAGCTTCCCATGTCACCCATTGACTCCTGAGCTTCCCATGTCATCCATTGACCCCTGAGCTTCCCATGTCATCCATTGACCCCTGAGCTTCCCATGTCACCCATTGACTCCTGAGCTTCCCATGTCATCCATTGACCCCTGAGCTTCCCATGTCATCCATTGACTCCTGAGCTTCCCATGTCATCCATTGACTCCTGAGCTTCCCATGTCACCCATTGACCCCTGAGCTTCCCATGTCACCCATTGACTCCTGAGCTTCCCATGTCATCCATTGACCCCTGAGCTTCCCATGTCACCCATTGACCCCTGAGCTTCCCATGTCACCCATTGACTCCTGAGCTTCCCATGTCATCCATTGACCCCTGAGCTTCCCATGTCATCCATTGACCCCTGAGCTTCCCATGTCACCCATTGACCCCTGAGCATCCCATGTCATCCATTGACCCCTGAGCTTCCCATGTCACCCATTGACTCCTGAGCTTCCCATGTCATCCATTGACCCCTGAGCTTCCCATGTCACCCATTGACCCCTGAGCTTCCCATGTCACCCATTGACTCCTGAGCTTCCCATGTCATCCATTGACCCCTGAGCTTCCCATGTCATCCATTGACCCCTGAGCTTCCCATGTCACCCATTGACTCCTGAGCTTCCCATGTCACCCATTGACCCCTGAGCTTCCCATGTCATCCATTGACTCCTGAGCTTCCCATGTCATCCATTGACTCCTGAGCTTCCCATGTCATCCATTGACCCCTGAGCATCCCATGTCATCCATTGACCCCTGAGCATCCCATGTCATCCATTGACCCCTGAGCATCCCATGTCATCCATTGACCCCTGAGCATCCCATGTCATCCAATGACCCCTGAGCTTCCCATGTCATCCATTGACTCCTGAGCTTCCCATGTCATCCAATGACCCCTGAGCTTCCCATGTCATCCATTGACTCCTGAGCTTCCCATGTCATCCATTGACTCCTGAGCTTCCCATGTCACCCATTGACTCCTGAGCTTCCCATGTCACCCATTGACTCCTGAGCTTCCCATGTCATCCATTGACCCCTGAGCATCCCATGTCATCCATTGACCCCTGAGCATCCCATGTCATCCATTGACCCCTGAGCATCCCATGTCATCCAATGACCCCTGAGCTTCCCATGTCATCCATTGACCCCTGAGCATCCCATGTCATCCAATGACCCCTGAGCATCCCATGTCATCCATTGACTCCTGAGCTTCCCATGTCATCCAATGACCCCTGAGCATCCCATGTCACCCATTGACTCCTGAGCTTCCCATGTCATCCAATGACCCCTGAGCTTCCCATGTCACCCATTGACTCCTGAGCTTCCCATGTCATCCATTGACTCCTGAGCTTCCCATGTCATCCATTGACCCCTGAGCATCCCATGTCATCCATTGACCCCTGAGCTTCCCATGTCATCCATTGACTCCTGAGCTTCCCATGTCATCCAATGACCCCTGAGCTTCCCATGTCATCCATTGACTCCTGAGCTTCCCATGTCATCCATTGACTCCTGAGCTTCCCATGTCATCCATTGACTCCTGAGCTTCCCATGTCATCCATTGACCCCTGAGCATCCCATGTCATCCATTGATCCCTGAGCTTCCCATGTCATCCATTGACCCCTGAGCTTCCCATGTCATCCATTGACCCCTGAGCATCCCATGTCATCCAATGACCCCTGAGCTTCCCATGTCATCCATTGACCCCTGAGCATCCCATGTCATCCATTGACTCCTGAGCTTCCCATGTCATCCATTGACCCCTGAGCTTCCCATGTCATCCAATGACCCCTGAGCTTCCCATGTCATCCATTGACTCCTGAGCTTCCCATGTCATCCATTGACCCCTGAGCATCCCATGTCATCCATTGACCCCTGAGCTTGTCATGACATCCATTGACCCCTGAGCATCCCATGTCATCCATTGACCCCTGAGCATCCCATGTCATCCATTGACCCCTGAGCATCCCATGTCATCCAATGACCCCTGAGCATCCCATGTCATCCATTGACCCCTGAGCTTCCCATGTCATCCAATGACCCCTGAGCATCCCATGTCATCCAATGACCCCTGAGCTTCCCATGTCATCCATTGACCCCTGAGCTTCCCATGTCATCCATTGACCCCTGAGCTTCCCATATCATCCATTGACCCCTGAGCTTCCCATATCATCCATTGAACCCTGAGCATCCCATGTCATCCATTGACCCCTGAGCTTCCCATATCATCCATTGACCCCTGAGCTTCCCATATCATCCATTGAACCCTGAGCATCCCATGTCATCCATTGACCCCTGAGCTTCCCATATCATCCATTGAACCCTGAGCATCCCATGTCATCCATTGACCCCTGAGCTTCCCATGTCATCCAATGACCCCTGAGCATCCCATGTCATCCATTGACCCCTGAGCTTCCCATGTCATCCAATGACCCCTGAGCATCCCATGTCATCCATTGACCCCTGAGCTTCCCATATCAACCATTGACCCCTGAGCATCCCATGTCATCCAGTGACCCCTGAGCTTGTCATGTCATCCATTGACCCCTGAGCATCCCATGTCATCCATTGACCCCTGAGCTTCCCATATCAACCATTGACCCCTGAGCATCCCATGTCATCCAATGACCCCTGAGCTTCCCATGTCATCCATTGACCCCTGAGCTTCCCATATCAACCATTGACCCCTGAGCATCCCATGTCATCCAGTGACCCCTGAGCTTGTCATGTCATCCATTGACCCCTGAGCTTCCCATGTCATCCAATGACCCCTGAGCTTCCCATGTCATCCAATGACCCCTGAGCTTCCCATGTCATCCATTGACCCCTGAGCTTCCCATGTCATCCATTGACCCCTGAGCATCCCATGTCATCCAATGACCCCTGAGCTTCCCATGTCATCCATTGACCCCTGAGCTTCCCATGTCATCCATTGACCCCTGAGCTTCCCATGTCATCCATTGACCCCTGAGCTTCCCATGTCATCCAATGACCCCTGAGCATCCCATGTCATCCAATGACCCCTGAGCATCCCATGTCATCCAATGACCCCTGAGCTTGCCATGTCATCCATTGACCCCTGAGCATCCCATGTCATCCAATGACCCCTGAGCTTCCCATGTCATCCATTGACCCCTGAGCTTCCCATGTCATCCATTGACCCCTGAGCTTCCCATGTCATCCATTGACCCCTGAGCTTCCCATGTCATCCAATGACCCCTGAGCTTCCCATGTCATCCAATGACCCCTGAGCACCCCATGTCATCCATTGACCCCTGAGCTTCCCATGTCATCCAATGACCCCTGAGATTCCCATGTCATCCATTGACCCCTGAGCTTCCCATATCATCCATTGACCCCTGAGCACCCCATGTCATCCATTGACCCCTGAGCATCCCATGTCATCCATTGACCCCTGAGCTTCCCATGTCATCCAATGACCCCTGAGCATCCCATGTCATCCAATGACCCCTGAGCATCCCATGTCATCCAATGACCCCTGAGCGTCCCATGTCATCCATTGACCCCTGAGCTTGTCATGTCATCCATTGACCCCTGAGCATCCCATGTCATCCAATGACCCCTGAGCTTGTCATGTCATCCATTGACCCCTGAGCATCCCATGTCATCCATTGACCCCTGAGCATCCCATGTCGTCCATTGACCCCTGAGCATCCCATGTCATCCATTGACCCCTGAGCATCCCATGTCGTCCATTGACCCCTGAGCATCCCATGTCATCCAATGACCCCTGAGCATCTCATGTCATCCATTGACCCCTGAGCATCCCATGTCATCCATTGACCCCTGAGCATCCCATGTCATCCATTGACCCCTGAGCTTCCCATGTCATCCATTGACCCCTGAGCATCCCATGTCATCCATTGACCCCTGAGCTTCCCATGTCATCCAATGACCCCTGAGCTTCCTGTCTCTCTGAGACTTGTGGGGAAACCTGCACTCACCTGACGACAAAGTGGAGCTCCCCCCCCCCCAAAAAAAAAAAAACCTGATAACATGCCTTTACCACCCACTAGCCAATCAAAGTGACGCAGTAGCCACTCACATTATTCTGATTGGATAGTGGGCCAGAGGGGGTGGAACAGCACACCACAAATAACCCAGAAATGGAAGCAGGGGGTCCAGGTACAGATCCCATTGGAGTCCTCTTCAGTTCTGTAACATTGTAGCCTTTCTGATTTCTAGGGACATTCCAGATATTGTTATAGTAATTAATTTATAGAAATGGAATAAAATGTGTATCTGGATTATTAGGTGCTTTTCAGACACCTCCTATGAATTAATTAACCCCCCCCCCCCCTCCCCTCCCCCCCAAGGCCTTTAGAGACTTCCTAACAAGGAATCAGCCAACAGAAAGTGAACATTCTTGGGGCAGATTTGATGGAGTATTTGGTCTTTATCTGCCATAACCATTCAATGTTTTATGTAGCAGGTTGGCACCTTCCTGTGCGTTTGGATTGGTCGGTGTACCTCCCTGATGTAGCTTGGTTAGATAGTGTACCGCTTTGTGTAGTAGGATGGTTGGTGTACTCCTCTGTGTAGTCGGATAGGTTGGTGTACTCCTCTGTGTAGTAGGATAGGTTGGTGTAGTAGGATAGGTTGGTGTACTCCTCTGTGTAGTAGGATAGGTGGGTGTACACCTCTGTGTAGTAGGATAGGTTGGTGTACTCCTCTGTGTAGTAGGATAGGTGGGTGTACACCTCTGTGTAGTAGGATAGGTTGGTGTACTCCTCTGTGTAGTCGGATAGGTTGGTGTACACCTCTGTGTAGTAGGATAGGTTGGTGTACTCCTCTGTGTAGTAGGATAGGTTGGTGTACTCTTCTGTGTAGTAGGATAGGTTGGTGTACTCCTCTGTGTAGTAGGATAGGTTGGTGTACTCCTCTATGTAGTCGGATAGGTTGGTGTACTCCTCTGTGTAGTCGGATAGGTTGGTGTACTCCTCTATGTAGTCGGATAGGTTGGTGTACTCCTCTGTGTAGTCGGATAGGTTGGTGTACTCCTCTGTGTAGTAGGATAGGTGGGTGTACACCTCTGTGTAGTCGGATAGGTTGGTGTACTCCTCTATGTAGTCGGATAGGTTGGTGTACTCCTCTGTGTAGTCGGATAGGTTGGTGTACACCTCTGTGTAGTAGGATAGGTTGGTGTACTCCTCTGTGTAGTAGGATAGGTGGGTGTACACCTCTGTGTAGTAGGATAGGTTGGTGTACTCCTCTGTGTAGTAGGATAGGCTGGTGTATTCTTCTGTGTAGTAGGATAGGTTGGTGTACTCTTCTGTGTAGTAGGATAGGTTGGTGTACTCCTCTGTGTAGTAGGATAGGTTGGGGTACTCCTCTGTGTAGTAGGATAGGTTGGGGTACTCCTCTGTGTAGTAGGATAGGTTGGTGTACTCCTCTGTGTAGTAGGATAGGTTGGGGTACTCCTCTGTGTAGTAGGATAGGTTGGTGTACTCCTCTGTGTAGTAGGATAGGTTGGGGTACTCCTCTGTGTAGTAGGATAGGTTGGGGTACTCCTCTGTGTAGAAGGATAGGTTGGGGTACTCCTCTGTGTAGTAGGATAGGTTGGGGTACTCCTCTGTGTAGTAGGATAGGTTGGTGTACTCCTCTGTGTAGTAGGATAGGTTGGTGTACTCCTCTGTGTAGTAGGGTAGGTTGGTGTACTCCTCTGTGTAGTAGTATATATACTGTATAGAGGAGTACAATGATCAGGGAGTATATATACTGTATAGAGGAGTACAATGATCAGGGAGTATATATACTGTATAGAGGAGTACAATGATTAGGGAGTATATATACTGTATAGAGGAGTACAATGATTAGGGAGTATATATACTGTATAGAGGAGTACAATGATTAGGGAGTATATATACCGTATAGAGGAGTACAATGATCAGGGAGTATATATACTGTATATAGGAGTACAATGATTTATAGTCGGGTAGGTTGGTGTACTCCTCTGTGTAGTAGGATAGGTTGGTGTACTCCTCTGTGTAGTCGGGTAGGTTGGTGTACTCCTCTGTGTAGTAGGGTAGGTTGGTGTACTCCTCTGTGTAGTAGGATAGGTTGGTGTACTCCTCTGTGTAGTAGGATAGGTTGGTGTACTCCTCTGTGTAGTAGGATAGGTTGGTGTACTCCTCTGTGTAGTAGGATAGGTTGGTGTACTCCTCTGTGTAGTAGGATAGGTTGGTGTACTCCTCTGTGTAGTAGGATAGGTTGGTGTACTCCTCTGTGTAGTAGGATAGGTTGGTGTACTCCTCTGTGTAGTAGGATAGGTTGGTGTACTCCTCTGTGTAGTAGGGTAGGTTGGTGTACTCCTCTGTGTAGTAGGATAGGTTGGTGTACTCCTCTGTGTAGTCGGGTAGGTTGGTGTACTCCTCTGTGTAGTAGGATAGGTTGGTGTACTACTGGTGGCTGGTGTACCAAAATAAACTTTCTAGAAATGTATTTGCCTCGACACAACAGAATTAAAAAGGTGCAAGTTTATTACAATATTGGTTAAAAGATTAAGAACATAATTCCTTAAAAATTGATTAACCTGTCAGAAATTCCTCCCATATATTATATCCCCCCGGAATGTCCTGTGTCTCCTATATACACATTATGTATACAGTATCTCACAAAAGTCAGTACACCCCTAAGTGAAAATCTCCAAATTGGGACCAATTAGCCATTTTCCCTCCCCGGTGTCATGTGACTCGTTAGTGTTACAAGGCCTCAGGTGTGAATAGGGAGCAGGTGTGTTAAATTTGGTGTTATCGCTCTCACTCTCTCATACTGGTCACTGGAAGTTCAACATGGAACCTCATGGCAAAGAACTCTCTGAGGATCTGAATAAAGAATTGTTGCTCTACATAAAGATGGCCTAGGCTATAAGAAGATTGCCAAGACCCTGAAACTGAGCTGCAGCACTGTGGCCAAGACCATACAGCGGTATAACAGGACAGGTTCCCCTCAGAACAGGCCTCGCCATGGTCCACCAAAGATGTTGAGGTCACGTGCTCAGCGTCATATCCAGAGGTTGTCTTTGGGAAATAGACGTGTGAGTGCTGCCAGCATTGCTGCAGAGGTTGTAGGGGTGGGGGGTCAGCCTGTCAGTGCTCAGACCATACGCCGCACACTGCATCAAATTGGTCTGCATGGCTGTGAGACATTTTCCTGATGTGCGGCTGCAGAGATTGGGAAATGTCTCACTGCTTGTGATTAGCGCAGCACTGTGCCGACTTCCTGGCGGGCTCCGCATTGGAGTGTGTGAACACGCCCCGAGATCATCCTTAGTGGCCACACAAAATATTGACACTTTGTGCTTTATTATTGTATATACTCCCTGATCATTGTACTCCTATATACAGTATATATACTCCCTGATCATTGTACTCCTATATACAGTATATATACTCCCTGATCATTGTACTCCTATATACAGTATATATACTCCCTGATCATTGTACTCCTCTATACAGTATATATACTCCCTGATCATTGTACTCCTCTATACAGTATATATACTCCCTGATCATTGTACTCCTATATACAGTATATATACTCCCTAATCATTGTACTCCTCTATACAGTATATATACTCCCTGATCATTGTACTCCTCTATACAATATATATACTCCCTAATCATTGTACTCCTCTATACAGTATATATACTCCCTGATCATTGTACTCCTCTATACAGTATATATACTCCCTGATCATTGTACTCCTCTATACAGTATATATACTCCCTAATCATTGTACTCCTCTATACAGTATATATACTCCCTGATCATTGTACTCCTCTATACAGTATATATACTCCCTGATCATTGTACTCCTCTATACAGTATATATAAATCATTGTACCCCTCTATACAGTATATATACTCCCTGATCATTGTACTCCTCTATACAGTATATATACTCCCTGATCATTGTACCCCTCTATACAGTATATATAAATCATTGTACTCCTATATACAGTATATATACTCCCTGAT
Source organism: Lithobates septentrionalis (assembly GCA_037952835.1). NCBI lineage: Eukaryota > Metazoa > Chordata > Amphibia > Anura > Ranidae > Lithobates > Lithobates septentrionalis. The sequence goes on from JBBDGP010003863.1 coordinate 137,920, forward strand.
CATTGTACTCCTATATACAGTATATATACTCCCTGATCATTGTACTCCTATATACAGTATATATACTCCCTGATCATTGTACTCCTCTATACAGTATATATACTCCCTGATCATTGTACTCCTCTATACAGTATATATAAATCATTGTACTCCTCTATACAGTATATATACTCCCTGATCATTGTACTCCTCTATACAGTATATATACTCCCTGATCATTGTACTCCTCTATACAGTATATATACTCCCTGATCATTGTACACCTTTATACAGTATATATAAATCATTGTACTCCTCTATACAGTATATATACTCCCTGATCATTGTACTCCTATATACAGTATATATACTCCCTGATCATTGTACACCTTTATACAGTATATATAAATCATTGTACTCCTCTATACAGTATATATACTCTCTGATCATTGTACTCCTATATACAGTATATATACTCCCTGATCATTGTACACCTTTATACAGTATATATAAATCATTGTACTCCTCTGTGTAGTATGGTGTTCTCTCTGGTTGTAGTTCTCCCGGCGGCCGCTTCTCTCCGATGGCGCTGTGTCAGTCTCTGCGCTCCGGCCGCTCCCCCCTCCCCCTCTCTCTGACTCCGCAGACATGGCGGCGCCCAGGACGGTCATGCCGCTTTTTAGCCGGCTTCTATCCCGGGTGTTGGGGCAACAAATCCGGGTGTTGTGTACGGGAGGATCCCGGGTGAGACCGGAGACAGAGGGAGACATGAGGAGAGGTGAGACTGTCCCCCCATCAGGTGTCAGTGTCCTCTGCCCCCCCTCCCCCATCAGGTGTCAGTGTCCTCTGCCCCCCCTCCCCCATCAGGTGTCAGTGTCCTCTGTCCCCCCTCCCCCCATCAGGTGTCAGTGTCCTCTGTCCCCCCTCCCCCCATCAGGTGTCAGTGTCCTCTGCCCCCCTCCCCCATCAGGTGTCAGTGTCCTCTGCCCCCCCCTTCCCCCATCAGGTGTCAGTGTCCTCTGCCCCCCCTCCCCCATCAGGTGTCAGTGTCCTCTGCCCCCCCTCCCCCATCAGGTGTCAGTGTCCTCTGCCCCCCCTCCCCCATCAGGTGTCAGTGTCCTCTGCCCCCCCTCCCCCATCAGGTGTCAGTGTCCTCTGTCCCACTCCCCTCCCCCATCAGGTGTCAGTGTCCTCTGCCCCCCCTCCCCCATCAGGTGTCAGTGTCCTCTGCCCCCCCTCCCCCATCAGGTGTCAGTGTCCTCTGCCCCCCTCCCCCATCAGGTGTCAGTGTCCTCTGCCCCCCCCTCCCCCCATCAGGTGTCAGTGTCCTCTGTCCCCTCCCCCCCATCAGGTGTCAGTGTCCTCTGTCCCCCCTCCCCCCAATCAGGTGTCAGTGTGCTCTGCCCCCCCCCCTCCCCCCATCAGGTGTCAGTGTCCTCTGCCCCCCTCCCCCCATCAGGTGTCAGTGTCCTCTGCCCCCCCTCCCCCCATCAGGTGTCAGTGTCCTCTGCCCCCCCTCCCCCCCATCAGGTGTCAGTGTCCTCTGCCCCCCCTCCCCCCCATCAGGTGTCAGTGTCCTCTGTCCCCCCTCCCCCCCATCAGGTGTCAGTGTCCTCTGTCCCCCCTCCCCCCAATCAGGTGTCAGTGTGCTCTGCCCCCCCTCCCCCCCATCAGGTGTCAGTGTCCTCTGCCCCCTCCCCCCCAATCAGGTGTCAGTGTCCTCTGCCCTCCTCCCCCCCCATCAGGTGTCCTCTGTCCCCCCTCCCCCCCCATCAGGTGTCCTCTGTCCCCCCTCCCCCCCCATCAGGTGTCCTCTGTCCCCCCTCCCCCCCATCAGGTGTCCTCTGTCCCCCCTCCCCCCCATCAGGTGTCCTCTGTCCCCCCTCCCCCCCATCAGGTGTCCTCTGTCCCCCCTCCCCCCATCAGGTGTCAGTGTCCTCTGTCCCCCCCTTCCCCCCATCAGGTGTCAGTGTCCTCTGTCCCCCTTCCCCCCATCAGGTGTCGGTGTCCTCTGCCCCCCATCAGGTGTCGGTGTCCTCTGCCCCCCATCAGGTGTCGGTGTCCTCTGCCCCCCATCAGGTGTCGGTGTCCTCTGCCCCCCATCAGGTGTCGGTGTCCTCTGCCCCCCATCAGGTGTCGGTGTCCTCTGCCCCCCATCAGGTGTCGGTGTCCTCTGCCCCCCATCAGGTGTCGGTGTCCTCTGCCCCCCATCAGGTGTCGGTGTCCTCTGCCCCCCATCAGGTGTCGGTGTCCTCTGCCCCCCATCAGGTGTCGGTGTCCTCTGCCCCCCATCAGGTGTCGGTGTCCTCTGCCCCCCATCAGGTGTCGGTGTCCTCTGCCCCCCATCAGGTGTCGGTGTCCTCTGCCCCCCATCAGGTGTCGGTGTCCTCTGCCCCCCATCAGGTGTCGGTGTCCTCTGCCCCCCATCAGGTGTCGGTGTCCTCTGCCCCCCATCAGGTGTCGGTGTCCTCTGCCCCCCATCAGGTGTCGGTGTCCTCTGCCCCCCATCAGGTGTCGGTGTCCTCTGCCCCCCATCAGGTGTCGGTGTCCTCTGCCCCCCATCAGGTGTCGGTGTCCTCTGCCCCCCATCAGGTGTCGGTGTCCTCTGCCCCCCATCAGGTGTCGGTGTCCTCTGCCCCCCATCAGGTGTCGGTGTCCTCTGCCCCCCATCAGGTGTCGGTGTCCTCTGCCCCCCATCAGGTGTCGGTGTCCCCTGCCCCCCATCAGGTGTCGGTGTCCCCTGCCCCCCATCAGGTGTCGGTGTCCCCTGCCCCCCATCAGGTGTCGGTGTCCCCTGCCCCCCATCAGGTGTCGGTGTCCCCTGCCCCCCATCAGGTGTCGGTGTCCCCTGCCCCCCATCAGGTGTCGGTGTCCCCTGCCCCCCATCAGGTGTCGGTGTCCCCTGCCCCCCATCAGGTGTCGGTGTCCCCTGCCCCCCATCAGGTGTCGGTGTCCCCTGCCCCCCATCAGGTGTCGGTGTCCTCTGCCCCCCATCAGGTGTCGGTGTCCTCTGCCCCCCATCAGGTGTCGGTGTCCTCTGCCCCCCATCAGGTGTCGGTGTCCTCTGCCCCCCATCAGGTGTCGGTGTCCTCTGCCCCCCATCAGGTGTCGGTGTCCTCTGCCCCCCATCAGGTGTCGGTGTCCTCTGCCCCCCATCAGGTGTCGGTGTCCTCTGCCCCCCTCCCCCCCATCAGGTGTCAGTGTCCTCTGTCCTCCACCCCCCCATCAGGTGTCAGTGTCCTCTGTCCTCCCCCTCCCCCCATCAGGTGTCCTCTGCCCCCCTCAGGTGTCAGTGTCCTCTGCCCCCCCTCTCCCCATCAGGTGTCAGTGTCCTCCCCTCCCCCCATCAGGTGTCAGTGTCCTCCCCTCCCCCCATCAGGTGTCAGTGTCCTCTGTTCCCCCTCTCCCCATCAGGTGTCAGTGTCCTCTGCCCCCCTTCCCCCCATCAGGTGTCAGTGTCCTCTGCCCCCCCTTCCCCCCATCAGGTGTCAGTGTCCTCTGCCCCCCTTCCCCCCATCAGGTGTCAGTGTCCTCTGCCCCCCTTCCCCCCATCAGGTGTCAGTGTCCTCTGCCCCCCTTCCCCCCATCAGGTGTCAGTGTCCTCTGCCCCCCTCCCCCCCATCAGGTGTCCTCTGCCCCCCTCCCCCCCATCAGGTGTCCTCTGCCCCCCTCCCCCCCATCAGGTGTCCTCTGCCCCCCTCCCCCCCATCAGGTGTCAGTGTCCTCTGCCCCCCTCCCCCCCATCAGGTGTCCTCTGTCCCCCTCCCCCCCATCAGGTGTCCTCTGTCCCCCTCCCCCCCATCAGGTGTCCTCTGCCCCCCCTCCCCCCCATCAGGTGTCAGTGTCCTCTGTCCCCCCTTCCCCCATCAGGTGTCAGTGTCCTCTGTCCCCCCTTCCCCCATCAGGTGTCAGTGTCCTCTGCCCCCCCTTCCCCCATCAGGTGTCAGTGTCCTCTGCCCCCCCCTCCCCCCATCAGGTGTCCTCTGTCCCCCTCCCCCCATCAGGTGTCAGTGTCCTCTGTCCCCTCCCCCCCATCAGGTGTCCTCTGTCCCCCTCCCCCCCATCAGGTGTCAGTGTCCTCTGTCCCCCTCCCCCCATCAGGTATCAGTGTCCTCTGTCCCCCCTCCCCCCCCATCAGGTGTCAGTGTCCTCTGTCCCCCCTCCCCCCCCATCAGGTGTCAGTGTCCTCTGTCCCCCCTCCCCCCCCATCAGGTGTCAGTGTCCTCTGTCCCCCCTCCCCCCCCATCAGGTGTCAGTGTCCTCTGTCCCCCCTCCCCCCCCATCAGGTGTCAGTGTCCTCTGTCCCCCCTCCCCCCCCATCAGGTGTCAGTGTCCTCTGTCCCCCCTCCCCCCCCATCAGGTGTCAGTGTCCTCTGTCCCCCCCCCCCCCCATCAGGTGTCAGTGTCCTCTGTCCCCCCTCCCCCCCATCAGGTGTCAGTGTCCTCTGTCCCCCTCCCCCCCCATCAGGTGTCAGTGTCCTCTGTCCCCCTCCCCCCCATCAGGTGTCCTCTGCCCCCCCCTCCCCCCCATCAGGTGTCAGTGTCCTCTGCCCCCCTTCCCCCATCAGGTGTCAGTGTCCTCTGCCCCCCCTCCCCCCATCTGGTGTCAGTGTCCTCTGTCCCCCTCCCCCCCCATCAGGTGTCCTCTGCCCCCCCTCCCCCCCATCAGGTGTCAGTGTCCTCTGCCCCCCTTCCCCCATCAGGTGTCAGTGTCCTCTGCCCCCCCTCCCCCCATCAGGTGTCCTCTGTCCCCCTCCCCCCATCAGGTGTCAGTGTCCTCTGTCCCCTCCCCCCATCAGGTGTCCTCTGTCCCCCTCATCAGGTGTCAGTGTCCTCTGTCCCCTCCCCCCATCAGGTGTCCTCTGTCCCCTCCCCCCATCAGTTGTCAGTGTCCTCTGTCCCCCTTTCCCCCATCAGGTGTCAGTGTCCTCTGTCCCCCCCTTCCCCCCATCAGGGGTCAGTGTACTCTGCCCCCCCTCCCCCCATCAGGGGTCAGTGTCCTCTGCCCCCCTCCCCCCCCATCAGGTGTCAGTGTCCTCTGCCCCCCTCCCCCATCAGTTGTCAGTGTCCTCTGCCCCCCTCCCCCCATCAGTTGTCAGTGTCCTCTGCCCCCCCTCCCCCCCATCAGTTGTCAGTGTCCTCTGTCCCCCCTCCCCCCCATCAGTTGTCAGTGTCCTCTGTCCCCCCTCCCCCCCATCAGGTGTCAGTGTCCTCTGTCCCCTCCCCCCCATCAGGTGTCAGTGTCCTCTGTCCCCCTCCCCCCCATCAGGTGTCAGTGTCCTCTGTCCCCCTCCCCCCCATCAGGTGTCAGTGTCCTCTGTCCCCCTCCCCCCCATCAGGTGTCAGTGTCCTCTGTCCCCCCTCCCCCCCATCAGGTGTCAGTGTCCTCTGTCCCCCCTCCCCCCCATCAGGTGTCAGTGCCCTCTGTCCCCCCTCCCCCCCATCAGGTGTCAGTGCCCTCTGCCCCCCCCCCCCATCAGGTGTCAGTGTCCTCTGTCCCCCCTCCCCCCATCAGGTGTCAGTGTCCTCTGTCCCCCTCCCCCCATCAGGTGTCAGTGTCCTCTGTCCCCCTCCCCCCCATCAGGTGTCAGTGTCCTCTGTCCCCCCTCCCCCCCATCAGGTGTCAGTGTCCTCTGTCCCCCCTCCCCCCCATCAGGTGTCAGTGTCCTCTGTCCCCCCTCCCCCCATCAGGTGTCAGTGCCCTCTGTCCCCCCCCCCCATCAGGTGTCAGTGCCCTCTGTCCCCCCCCCCCATCAGGTGTCAGTGCCCTCTGTCCCCCCCCCCCCCATCAGGTGTCAGTGCCCTCCTGTTCCCCCGTCCCCCCCATCAGGTGTCAGTGTCCTCTGTCCCCCCCTTCCCCCCATCAGGTGTCAGTGTCCTCTGTCCCCCCCTTCCCCCCATCAGGTGTCAGTGTCCTCTGTCCCCCTCCCCCCATCAGGTGTCAGTGTCCTCTGTCCCCCTCCCCCCATCAGGTGTCAGTGTCCTCTGTCCCCCTCCCCCCATCAGGTGTCAGTGTCCTCTGTCCCCCCTCCCCCCATCAGGTGTCAGTGTCCTCTGTCTCCCCTCCCCCCCCATCAGGTGTCAGTGTCCTCTGTCCCCCTCCCCCCCATCAGGTGTCAGTGTCCTCTGTCCCCTCCCCCCCATCAGGTGTCAGTGTCCTCTGTCCCCTCCCCCCCATCAGGTGTCAGTGTCCTCTGTCCCCTCCCCCCATCAGGTGTCAGTGTCCTCTGTCCCCCTCCCCCCCCATCAGGTGTCAGTGTCCTCTGTCCCCTCCCCCCCATCAGGTGTCAGTGTCCTCTGTCCCCTCCCCCCCATCAGGTGTCAGTGTCCTCTGTCCCCTCCCCCCCCATCAGGTGTCAGTGTCCTCTGTCCCCTCCCCCCCCATCAGGTGTCAGTGTCCTCTGTCCCCTCCCCCCATCAGGTGTCAGTGTCCTCTGTCCCCTCCCCCCCATCAGGTGTCAGTGTCCTCTGTCCCCTCCCCCCCCATCAGGTGTCAGTGTCCTCTGTCCCCTCCCCCCCATCAGGTGTCAGTGTCCTCTGTCCCCTCCCCCCCATCAGGTGTCAGTGTCCTCTGTCCCCTCCCCCCATCAGGTGTCAGTGTCCTCTGTCCCCTCCCCCCCATCAGGTGTCAGTGTCCTCTGTCCCCCCTCCCCCCATCAGTTGTCAGTGTCCTCTGTCCCCCCTCCCCCCCATCAAATGTCAGTGTCCTCTGTCCCCCCTCCCCCCCCATCAGGTGTCAGTGTCCTCTGTCCCCCTCCCCCCATCAGGTGTCAGTGTCCTCTGTCCCCCTCCCCCCATCAGGTGTCAGCGTCCTCTGTCCCCCTCCCCCCATCAGGTGTCAGTGTCCTCTGTCCCCCCTCCCCCCCCATCAAATGTCAGTGTCCTCTGTCCCCCCTCCCCCCCATCAGGTGTCAGCGTCCTCTGTCCCCCTCCCCCCATAAGGTGTCAGCGTCCTCTGTCCCCTCCCCCCATCAGGTGTCAGCGTCCTCTGTCCCCCCCCCCATCAGGTGTCAGTGTCCTCTGTCCCTTCCCCCCCATCAGGTGTCAGTGTCCTCTGTCCCCCTCCCCCCATCAGGTGTCAGTGTCCTCTGTCCCCCTCCCCCCCATCAGGTGTCAGCGTCCTCTGTCCCCCTCCCCCCATAAGGTGTCAGCGTCCTCTGTCCCCCTCCCCCCATCAGGTGTCAGCGTCCTCTGTCCCCCCCCCCATCAGGTGTCAGTGTCCTCTGTCCCCTCCCCCCCATCAGGTGTCAGTGTCCTCTGTCCCCTCCCCCATCAGGTGTCAGTGTCCTCTGTCCCCTCCCCCCCCATCAGGTGTCAGTGTCCTCTGTCCCCTCCCCCCCATCAGGTGTCAGTGTCCTCTGTCCCCTCCCCCCATCAGGTGTCAGTGTCCTCTGTCCCCCCCTTCCCCCCATCAGGTGTCAGTGTCCTCTGTCCCCCCTTCCCCCATCAGGTGTCAGTGTCCTCTGCCCCCTTCCCCCATCAGGTGTCAGTGTCCTCTGCCCCCCCTCCCCCCATCAGGTGTCCTCTGTCCCCTCCCCCCATCAGGTGTCAGTGTCCTCTGTCCCCTCCCCCCCATCAGGTGTCCTCTGTCCCCTCCCCCCATCAGGTGTCCTCTGTCCCCTCCCCCCATCAGGTGTCCTCTGTCCCCCTCCCCCCTATCAGGTGTCAGTGTCCTCTGTCCCCCTCCCCCCTATCAGGTGTCAGTGTCCTCTGTCCCCTCCCCCCCATCAGGTGTCAGTGTCCTCTGTCCCCTCCCCCATCAGGTGTCAGTGTCCTCTGTCCCCTCCCCCCATCAGGTGTCAGTGTCCTCCTGTCCCCCTCCCCCCCATCAGGTGTCAGTGTCCTCTGTCCCCTCCCCCCCATATCAGGTGTCCTCTGTCCCCCTCCCCCCCATCAGGTGTCAGTGTTCTCTGCCCCCCTCCCCCCCATCAGGTGTCAGTGTCCTCTGTCCCCCCTCCCCCCATCAGGTGTCAGTGTCCTCTGTCCCCCCTCCCCCCCATCAGGTGTCAGTGTCCTCTGTCCCCTCCCCCCATCAGGTGTGATCTGTCCCCCTCCCCCCCCATCAGGTGTCAGTGTCCTCTGTCCCCCTCCCCCCATCAGGTGTCAGTGTCCTCTGTCCCCCTCCCCCCCATCAGGTGTCCTCTGTCCCCTCCCCCCATCAGGTGTCCTCTGTCCCCTCCCCCCATCAGGTGTCCTCTGTCCCCTCCCCCCATCAGGTGTCCTCTGTCCCCTCCCCCCATCAGGTGTCCTCTGTCCCCCTCCCCCCTATCAGGTGTCAGTGTCCTCTGTCCCCTCCCCCCATCAGTTGTCAGTGTCCTCTGTCCCCCCTTCCCCCCATCAGGTGTCAGTGTCCTCTGTCCTCCCTCCCCCCATCAGTTGTCAGTGTCCTCTGTCCCCCTTCCCCCCCATCAGGTGTCAGTGTCCTCTGTCCCCCCTTCCCCCCATCAGGTGTCAGTGTCCTCTGTCCTCCCTCCCCCTCATCAGGTGTCAGTGTCCTCTGTTCCCCCTCCCCCCATCAGGTGTCAGTGTCCTCTGTTCCCCCTCCCCCCCATCAGGTGTCAGTGTCCTCTGTCCCCCCCCTTCCCCCCAACAGGTGTCAGTGTCCTCTGTCCCCTCCCCCCATCAGGTGTCCTCTGTTCCCCCTCCCCCCCCATCAGGTGTCAGTGTCCTCTGTCCCCCTCCCCCCATCAGGTGTCAGTGTCCTCTGTCCCCCCCCCCATCAGGTGTCAGTGTCCTCTGTCCCCCTCCCCCCATCAGGTGTCAGTGTCCTCTGTTCCCTCCCCCCCCCCCATCAGGTGTCAGTGTCCTCTGTCCCCCTCCCCCCCATCAGGTGTCAGTGTCCTCTGTTCCCCCTCCCCCCCCATCAGGTGTCAGTGTCCTCTGTTCCCCCCTCCCTCCCATCCAGTGTCAGTGTCCTCTGTCCCCCTCCCCCCCATCAGGTTTCAGTGTCCTCTGTTCCCCCCATCAGGTGTCAGTGTCCTCTGTTCCCCCTCCCCCCCATCAGGTGTCAGTGTCCTCTGTTCCCCCTCCCCCCCATCAGGTGTCAGTGTCCTCTGTCCCCCCTCCCCCCCATCAGGTGTCAGTGCCCTCTGTCCCCCCTCCCCCCATCAGGTGTCAGTGTCCTCTGTTCCCTCCCCCATCAGGTGTCAGTGTCCTCTGTCCCCCTCCCCCCATCAGGTGTCCTCTGTTCCCCCTCCCCCCCCATC
>JBBDGP010003864.1:0-12500 GCA_037952835.1 Lithobates septentrionalis
CAGACAACAGATATCCCGGCTAGCATTAACCTTTCCCTCTACTGTTGGCAACTGGATGGACTGACGTCTTTTGTTCAACCTTACCAACTATGTTAACTATATGTAACTACCTAACCACTGTGTACGATGATCTTGTACTGTCCAATCAGCAAGTTGGAGACAGTGACCAAGCTGTATATTCATAAGTGCAGCGTTGAAAAGAGAGGTCGTTGACCTGGAAGAGCTTTTTGTCTTAGATTTTGGAAAGACCGGACTTCCATTTGCTTCTTATTTTGCTGGTCACACACCAAGTTTAAGACTTTCTAGGCTTATCCTAAGACCAGGAGAACCTCCCTTTACCAGAACAGGGGGCTCTGTGTTCGTTAAGAGGCAGACCAGATCTGGTAGAGAAAAGGATAATGGCTCCCAGGAATCTCTCCAACACCTCAACAACCACCCAACACCAGAGAACAATTCCCTTTAACTCCTCTGAACTCCGAATTAGGAGGGATGTCTCTATCTACACTCTGCAGGCCACTGGACAACAGATATCCCGGGCTAGCATTAACCCTTCCCTCTACTGTTGGCAACTGGATGGACTGACGTCTTTTGTTCAACCTTACCAGCTTTGTTAACTATATGAAACTATGTAACCACTGTGTACGATGATCTTGTACTGTCCAATCAGCAAGTTGGAGACAGTGACCAAGCTGTATGTTCATAAGTGCAGTGGAGAAAAGAGAGATCGTTGACCTGGAAGAGCTTTTTGCCTTAGATTTTGGAAAGACTGGACTTCCACATGCTTCTTATTTTGCTGGTCACCCACACACACCAAGTTTAATACTTTCTAGGCTTATCCTAAGACCAGGAGAACCTCCCTTTACCAGAACAGTGGGCTCTGTGTTCGTTAAGAGGCAGACCAGATCTGGTAGAGAAAGGATAATGGCTCCCAGGAATCTCTCCAACACCTCAACAACCACCCAACACCAGAGAACAATTCCCTTTAACTCCTCTGAACTCCTAATTAGGAGGGATGTCCCCATCTACACTCTGCAGGCCACTGGACAACAGATATCCCGGGCTAGCATTAACCCTTCCCTCTGTTGGCAACTGGATGGACTGACGTCTTTTGTTCAACCTTACCAGCTTTGTTAACTATATGAAACTATGTAACCACTGTGTACGATGATCTTGTACTGTCCAATCAGCAAGCTGGAGACAGTGAACAAGCTGTATGTTCATAAGTGCAGTGGAGAAAAGAGAGGTCATTGACCTGGAAGTGCTTTTTGCCTTCGATTTTGGAAAGACCGGACTTTGTGAACAAATTTACAAATCCTTTGGCAAGGAAAAAAACAGTTTCCATGTGTATTATTAGCACTGTCTATATAACTGTTTTCCCGGAGTTCTCAAAAAACTTGTTCCTTTACAACTCTGGTACATTTGAAACGTTTTTCTCTGACCAGTACCAGGTAGCACAGCCGAGGATGGGGTTAACCTGTCTCGTCTTGTATGAATAGGACATCCTGCGTGGTTTATTCGCGGGTTTTATTAAATAAATCCCGGTGGTGTGCTCTGGCAGAAAACTGCAATATGGCCATGTTAGTTTATCATTCCATGTGAGAGGCCACCCAGCAGGTATGTGAAATCTCACATGTTTCCAGGAAGAAGATTGGCATGAAATACAACCTGCTGATCTTCACCAAGGCCACTTCATTACCAGCTGTAGAAGAGAGATGGAGGAGAGATGAAATATCTACAAGCAAAACGCTCAACCGCAACAAACAGGTTTCTCTTCTGTTCTCTGGTGTTCCATTAATAGGAAATGAAAATTAACTTTTCATCCTCCAGAGGAGCAGCTGGATTGTTAGGGTTCTTCTGCCTTGCTACAGTGGTGAACCACCCTGCAACTGGACCGGGGTGACACTGACACAGCTGGAACGTTTGAATAGCCAAAATTAAGAGGAGTATGGTCCTGTAAAATAAATTGGGTACTTAGACAAAATACAATGCAAAGTCAGGACAATATAAAGGCATGGCTCCCAACTGTCCCTGATTTTGAGGGTTTGTCCCTGATTGACTTTCCTCCTCATTTGTCCCTCATTTGGTCTGATCTATATAGTTGTTAGGGATGGGTCTAACATCCCCCCCCCCATATTCGGTTTGCACCAGAACATCTCGAACAGGCAAAAACTTCTAGCGAACATGCAAAGTTTATGGGACACGAACATGAAAAATAAAAAGTCCTCATTTCAAAGGCTTATATGCAAGTTATTGTCATACAAAGTGTATGGGGATCCGGGTACTGCCCCAGGGGACATGTATCAATGCAAAAAAAAGTTTTTGAAACTATTGTTTTTTTCAGGAGCAGTGATTTTAATGATGCTCAAAGTGAAACAATAAAAATGTAAATATTTCTTTAAATATCGTGCCTGGTGGGTCCCCTTAGTCTGCCTGTAAAGTGGCGCCCCCCCCCCCCCCCCCCGTCCCCCATCCCCAGTACATACCAGGCCCTTCAGGTCTGGTATAGATTGTAAGGGGAACCCCATGCCAAAATTAAAAAAAAAAATTTGGTGTGGGGTCCCCCCAAAATCCATACTAGACCCTTTTCCAAGCATGCAGCCTGGAGGTTAGGAAAAGGGGGGGTGGAGCGAGCGCCCCCTCCCCATCCCCCTCCTGAACTATACCAGGCCGAATGCCCTCAACATAGGGGGGTGGGTGCTTTGGGGCATGTTGATGGGGACAACGGCCTCTTCCAGACAACCCTGTGCTGTGGTTGTGGGGGTTTGCGGGCAGGGGGCTTATCGGAATCTGGAAGCCTCCTTTAACAACGGGGGCCCCCAGATCCTGCCCCCCCCCCCCCCCATGTGATGGTATCAGGTACATTGTAGGAAAAAAAAAGTATCAAAAAGTCAAAACCACAAGAGACAGTTTTTGACAATTTCTTTATTAAAAAATAAAAAAAGTGTCTCGCGATGTAAATCCACTGTCAATCACGCCATCTGATGGACCCGAAAAATAGCAAAAATTAATTTGCATGACTTCAGAAGGGGGCGGGGGTCACTCGGCTATATAAGAGCCGCCAAAGTGAAGAGAGAGCAGTCGGCGGGAGGCCTCCCATAGAGGCGGAGCGTTTTCTATTTTTGCTATTTTTCCGGTCCGTCGGGCGGCGTGATTGATGGTGGATTTACATCGTGAGACACTTTTTAGATTTTTTTAATAAATGATTTGTCAAAAACTGTCTCTTGTGGTTTTTACTTCTTGACACTTTTTGGTGAATGGGTAGTCGTACAATGTACCCGATACCTATTTACATGGGGGGGGATCTGGGGCCCCCTTGTTAAAGGGGACTTTCAGATTCTGATAAGCTCCCCGTCCGCAGACATGGACAACCACAGCCCAGGGCTGTCGGGAAGAGGCCCTTGTCCCCATCAATATGGGGACAAGGTGCTTTGGGGGGCACCCCAAAGCACCCCCCCATGTTGAGGGAAAACGGCCTGGAATGGTTCAGAAGGGGGGGCACTCGCTCACTCCCCTCTTTCCTGGCCTGCCAGGCTGCATGCTCGGATAAGGGTCCAGTATGGATTTTGGGGGAGTTCTCCTAAAATCTGTACCAGACCCAAAGGACCTGTTATGGATTTGGAGGGGGGGGGCACGCTGGTTTAAAAAAAAATGGAGTTCCCCTCAAAATCTATACCTGACCCAAAGTTATTAACTCTGCTCTGCACTGTACTATATACCCCCCACAGTAGTGACCTCTGCCCCTTCACATCAACCCCGCTCCACTGTTGTGTCCTTTGCCCCTTTACATCACCCTCCCCCCCCCCCGATAGCAGTTCCCTCTGCCCCTCCACCCAAAGAAGTGTCCTCTCTCCCCTCACATCACCCCTTCACATAACACCCCCCCTTCCCCACTGTAGTGTCCTCTGCCCCCACCCCCCCACAGCAGCGTCCACTGCAGTACTAGACAGAGGAGCTGCCAGAGTAAACTTTCCTATTAACGAGATGGTGATTGGTTTAAGAGAGTTTAATAAGACTCGTGGCCACTCATTACAATTAGAAGAAAAGAGGTTTAACCTTAAACTACGTAGAGGGTTCTTTACTGTAAGAGCAGCAAGGATGTGGAGTTCCCTTCCACAGGCGGTGGTCTCAGCGGGGAGCATTGATAGCTTCAAGAAACTATTAGATAATCACCTGAATGACCGCAACATACAGGGATATACAATGTAATACTGACACATAATCACACACATAGGTTGGACTTGATGGACTTGTGTCTTTTTTCAACCTCACCTACTATGTAACTATGTAACTATGGTTGCTAGGACCGCCAGGTGTCCTAGCAACCAATCACCTGCTGATTAACTCAAAAGGGTTAACTGAGGCAGCTCCCACCCTCCATGCAGTACTGTGCTGTCTCTCGCTTTCCGGTCTGCAATGAAGAAGAGAGTGGTGGAGGCGGAGGGGTTGGCAAGGCAGGGACATGCTTGTGCTCTACCTGTTAGCTGCCCGAGGTCGATGGGTAGATTGTGATCGATAGGTTGCCAACCCCTGGTCTAGCTGATCCAAAAAACAGTGGGAATGGGTATTTACCCAAAAAAACCTAAAAAATGCCCAAAAAGTGATAGAGCAGGGGGGGGGGGGGCATAAAAAGTGATAGAGCAGGGGGGGGGGGGGCATAAAGCGGAACTATCTCTTTAAGGTGAAGTTCCACTTTAAGGAAGTTTGTTTGTTGCAAAGTAAATTTTTCGTCTTACAAGACCCCAGTCCTGTTTATCCTGAGTCTGCTTCCAGGCGCGAAGGGAGGCAATATTATTGCAGAAAAGGTGGACAGCTAGATTGCTCCGTTCTGCCAGATCCATTATTCTCTCCTCAAAACTAAAACTTTGATTACCAAGGGCGCACAAAGGCTTCCATTGCATTCTAATGTTTTCACAAACAAAGCGACAAAGCCGTTTCATGTATCCGTTTGATAGAAAGCAGCGGAGGAACGGGCTGTGCGGTTCCTGCCCCTGATTATGAAATACGGGGAGACTTCTGAAAGAACGAACGGAATAATGCTACAATACAACGCTTGCATTGGAAATAAATAAAAAAAAATCTATTGAGGAAAGATTCAGTGCGCCTGGACTGGCCAAATATTTTTGCAGTTTTTATATCAGATAATGGCGGCAGGATACAAAAGACGGCAATTTGGATCAGAGAATGAAAAAGACCCAAATGGAGGGGAAATGCTTCAGGCTCCATTTACACTGCTCTGCGGATATGGCCCATATGGTGTTTATCTTGAAAACATGATAGATAGATAGATAGATAGATAGATAGATAGATAGATAGATAGATAGATAGATAGATAGATAGATAGATAGATAGATAGATAGATAGACAGACAGACAGATAGATAAGATAGATAGATAGATAGATAGATAGATAGATAGATAGATAGATAGATAGATAGATAGATAGATAGATAGATAGATAGATAGATAAATTAGACCGAGACAGAAGTACAGTTACATCACACTTGTTTAATAATAAAAGTAAAAAAGAACAAACGTAGTCAAAACATAGCCAAAGTTCAGTAAATGGAAAGAATAGTCAGCCAAGCCAGAAGTCAGGGATCAATGTAGTGGAACAGCAAGCAGGATCCGGAGCCAGAAGGGATGTCAGCAAAGCCAGTCTTTAACGAGGAACGCAGGAGGTGTTTCCTGTGATAGTGACCAAGGAGAAGGCAGAGCTCCTCTGGACTGGACAGCTTAAGTAGGCAGGACTGATGAGCAGGATATCATCAACAGCTGAGTAACTGTGGAGAGGGATGGGAGCTTGCAATTAGCCGACAGCTGAGCGGCCAGCTCAGAGAAGGAAGGAAGGGCTGAGCCCAGCCCTGACAGGAGCCAAGTCCCGGATGAAGAGGACATCTGGCTGAGCTTCTCCCTGACTCTTCCAAGCGCCATTGCTTCTTCTCCTGGCTGAACAGCAAGTGGGTCCTAAGCAGTGGCGGCCCGTCCATTAGGGGTGCAAGGCCGCCGCTCCTCCATCCATGCGTCCAGCCCCTCTAATCTACATTCGGGGCGCCGGATGCATGGATTCCAATGGGGGGGGGTGTTTTTTTTTAAGCACGTGATTAGAGCCAGAGGGTGGGCTCAGGGCGCAGAGCAATGAGCTCCAAGCCCACCGAGTTGTCACCATAGCGAATGAATATTCGCTCTTCTCACACAGATCCTCCTCCCAGCCAGTCAAGAAGGTGGTCATGAGACCTGTCACCCGATTGGCTGAAAGGACAGGAAATCCTATTGGATACCTAGGAGGAGGAGGGAGGAGATGCACAACAGAAGCCGCTGTGATGCAGAGGAGGAGGAGGAGATGCCCGCCAGTTGCCCATCGCAGAGCTGCTCGCCCGGAACCTAGATGGGGTAAGTGCTGGATGACCGATCGCGAGACCCCCGGGGGGTGTGGGTGACTCGACCAAGTGGGAGCAGGGGGGTGCCACCTGCCAGCCTGGGGGGGTGGTTGTTTGTCACCCCCCCCAAAAAAAAAAAACACCAGCCGCCACTGGACCTAAGACTCTCTGGCCAATCGGGTCGGAAGGAGAATCAGGAAGTCAGAAGTGAATATTGATTTGCTATTGCCACACAACTGGGTGGGCACAGGCCCCAGTCCTCTGCACCCCGACCCCACCCTTTTTTTTAAGCCAATTAGAGCCTCAGGCTTTGCAAAAAAAAACCCTATTGGAATCCATGCGTCCGGCGCCCTGCATGTAGATTAGGGGCCAGGCACATGGATTAGGGAGGAGGAGCCCCTGTTCTCTCGGGTGGGCCGTCACTGCTCATATTAAAGAAGAACTTCGCCCAAAAGAGGAAAGTTTTGCTTTTCTGATTCCCCCACCCCCTTCAACTTTTGGCACTTTATTTTTTTTTTGTTTTTTTCGGGGATGGGTACCTGGTTTTGATAGGTACCTGCTCCTGCTTACGCTCGGATTGCCTAGGTCATGGGTGCGCAATCTTTTGCCCGCCAGCTGTTGTGTAACTACAAGTCCCATCATGCCTCTGCCTTTGGAAGCCATGGCTGTAACTGTCAGTGGCTTGAAATACCCCATGGGACTTGTAGTTCCGCAACAGCTAAAGGGCTGCAGGCTGAGCACCCATGGCCTAGGTCGGGGGTCTCCAAACTTTCTAAGCAAAGGGCCAGTTTACTGTCCTTCAGACTTTAGAAGGGTCGAACGTTGGTGTAAATGGGAGGAATAGTGCTCCATCATTGGTGTAAATGGGAGGAATAGTGCCCCATCATTGGTATCAGTGGAAGGAATAGTGCTCCATCATTGGTGTCAGTGGGAGGAATAGTGCCCCATCATTGGTATCAGGGGGGGGGAATAGTACCCCATCATTGGTGTCAGTGGGAGGAATAGTGCCCCATCTTTGGTATTAGTGGGGGGAATAGTGCCCCATCATTGGCATCAGTGTGAGGAATAGTGCCCCATCATTTGGTATCGGTGGGAGGAATGAAATGGCAGGATCTATGCCCCACTGTTGTGTACAGTGGTTGGAATAATGCCCCAAGGGCCAGATAAAAGGGCCACATCCAGTTTGGAAAGCCCCGGTCTAGAATCAGATCACAGTCAGATGTTATCACGCCCCCCTCCCCCCCCCCCTGTACTCGGCGAATCCAATGACACACATTTGGGGAGGTTTAAATGAACATTTGTGAAATCCTTTGGTGTCATGGAAGTGAAGTGTATATTTTTCTGAAAAGGTTTTGCAAAAAAAAAAAAAAAAAAACGATCTCCAGCCAGGATTGTTCTATTCCTGTAATATTTATTGTTTTATTCCAGGAGGAGAAGATCGGCTCCTCGCCACTAATCAGGTGCGGGTAATGTGATTGCATCATCGGCCGCCTCTCTATCCTCCTCGCAGGATGTGTACCCTTGTCATAAAAATGCCGTCAATATGAACATCACCAGAGCTGCTTTTATTGCTCCATAAAACAGGGGGATCATTTTTTTTTTTTATTTGTTATTATCTTTTCCCAACGAGTATAATTAGCTGTGGAATTTGAAACATAATTATACATTGTACCATACATTACACATAATTATACCGTATCTATATTTTCCCTTTTTCAGTGAATATTAGAGAGAGAGAGAGAAAACAAAGCGCACTCCGCGGAGAATGCTCCAAGGAAATAATATTCTCTTCTGTGTCTCCAGACTGACATTTACCGCTACAAACGCGTCAGGAGTCCTGGGAAACAAACTTTACTTTTCTCTACGATTTTTTTTTAGTCAAGACAGCCAAGCAGAAAGAAATGCGTTGCCGCTTTTGTGTCGAAAAGTAGTTTACCTTTCTCCGTCACATGTGCAGCAAGCTCCCAGCTGTGTATAGAGGGGGCCACATTCGGCCCTTTGTCTGCTTTTATCTTGTTCTTGGAGTGTCCTTCTCTGACCCCAATGATGGGGCAATATTCCTCCCAATGACACCAATGATGGGGCAATATTCCTCCCAATGACACCAATGATGGGGCAATATTCCTCCCAATGACACCAATGATGGGGCAATATTCCTCCCAATGACACCAATGATGGGGCAACATTCCTCCCAATGACACCAATGATGGGGCAATATTCCTCCCAATGACACCAATGATGGAGCACAGTTCCTCCCAATGACATCAAGGATGGGGCAACATTCCTCCCAATGACACCAATGATGGGGCAATATTCCTCCCAATGACACCAATGATGGGGCAATATTCCTCCCAATGACACCAATGATGGGGCAACATTCCTCCCAATGACACCAATGATGGGGCAATATTCCTCCCAATGACACTATTGATGGGGCAATATTCCTCCCAATGACACCAATGATGGGGCAACATTCCTCCCAATGACACCAATGATGGGGCAATATTCCTCCCAATGACACTATTGATGGGGCAATATTCCTCCCAATGACACCAACGATGGAGCACAGTTCCTCCCAATGACACCATTGATGGGGCAACATTCCTCCCAATGACACCAATGATGGAGCACAGTTCCTCCCAATGACATCAAGGATGGGGCAACATTCCTCCCAATGACACCAATGATGGGGCAATATTCCTCCCAATGACACCAATGATGGGGCAACATTCCTCCCAATGACACCAATGATGGAGCACAGTTCCTCCCAATGACATCAAGGATGGGGCAACATTCCTCACAATGACACCAATGATGGAGCACAGTTCCTCTCAATGACACCATTGATGGGGCAACATTCCTCCCAATGATACCAAGGATGGGGCAACATTTCCCCCAATGACACCAATGATGGGGCAACATTCCTTCCAATGACACCAATGATGGGGCAATATTTCTCCCAATGACACCAAAGATGGGGCAACATTCCTCCCAATGACACCAACGATGGAGCACAGTTCCTCCCGAAGACACCATTGATGGGGCAACATTCCTCCCAATGACACCAATGATGGGGCAACATTCCTCCCAATGACACCAAGGATGGAGCACAGTTTCTCCCAATGACACCCAATGGGGCAGGTGGTACAAAAGGTTGTAACTGTGGGAAATGAGCTGATGTAAGTGGTAGGAGATTAGTTGGAGACGTGATAAGCTTTCCCTGAAGAGATGAGTTTTCAGGGATCGCCTAAGGGTAGCAAGAGCAGGGGATAGCCGGACCGGTGGAGGTAGCGAGTTCCAGAGGATAGGAGAGACTCTGGAGAAATCCTGGAGACGAGCATGGGAGGAGGAGATGAGGGAGCTTGAGAGTAGGAGGTCTTGAGAAGATCTGAGAATATTCATCCCAATGACACCAAGGATGGAGCACAATTCCTCCCAATGACACCAAAGATGGAGCACAGTTTCTCCCAATGACACCAATGATGGGGCAGTATTCCTCCCAATCACACCAACGATGGAACATTTCCTCTTAATGACACCAAGGATAAGGTAGCTCCCAACTTTGTATAGAGTAATTATCCAAACTATGGCCCAGGGGCCAGATGTGGCCTTTTGTTTGCTTTTATATTGCCCTTGGAGTGTCCTCCCCCTGGCAACAATGAAGGGACATTACTCCTTCCACTGATACCAATAACGGGGCTCTATTCCTCACACTGACACCATAGAAGGGGCACAATTCCTCCCAATGACACCAACGATGGAACACAGTTCATCTAAGGTACCTTTCTTCCCAATGACTTTGAAGATGGGGCACAATTCCTCTGAATACCACCAACGGTGGGACATCTTTCATCTTAATGACATCCACGATGGGACACAATTCCCCCTTGTGGGGCACAATGATGGGGCACCTTGACTCCCAATGAAACCAATGATGGGGCACCTTTCTTCTCAGTGACACCAGCAATAGGGCATCTTTCCTCCCACTGACATCAAGGATGAAGAACCTTTCCTCCCAGTGATACCAAGGATGGGGCACATTCCCTCCTGATGACTCCCATAATGGGACATCTTTCCTCTAAATGATATGAATGGCGTAACATGTTTCCTCCCAATTACACCAACGATGGAGCACCTTTCCTTCCAATGACACCAAAGAGTGGGCATTGCTTACTCCCCACCCCATAGTCTGGACCCCCCACCCCCTGAGGTTGGGAAAGTGCCTTTCCTCCCACTGACATCAAGGATGAAGAACCTTTCCTCCCAATGATACCAAGGATGGTGCACATTCCCTCCTGATGACTCCCATGATGGGACACCTTTCCTCTAAATGATACCAATGGTGTGGTATGTTTCCTCCCAATTACACCAACAATGGGGCACCTTTCCTCCCAATGACACCAAAGATGGGACAAGTAATCCTCCCACTGACACCAATGAGTGGGCATTGTTTACTCCCCAGGCCATGGTCTGGACCCCCACCCCCTGAGGTTGGGAAAGCCCCTTTCCTCCCAATGACACAAAGGATGGGGCACTTTATCTCCAAATGACACCAGTGATGGGGCACCTTTCCTCTTAATGATACCAATGACGTGGCAAATTTCCACCCAATGACACCAACGATGGAGCAGCATTCCTCCCAATGACACAAAAGACGGGACACTAATCCTCCCACTGACACCAAATGACAGAGTGGACATTGTTTACTCCCCAGTCCATAGTCTGGACCCCACTACCCCACCCCCACCCCCTGCTGTCTCCTAATAAGGTTATGCTGAGAAATGCTTCTGGGTAACTGTTTTTACATTTAATTAGTCGAGTAATGTGTGATTATTAAATCTCTCAAATCTTATATATAAAAAAAAAAGAAAAAATGTATCAAATGTCAAACTCTTTGTGATATTTTTTTTTTTTCGCTATAATATTATTATTATTATTACTAATAAAATTATATAAATATTCTATAATTAACACAATAATAAGAGAGAAAGTATTATGAAATTATATCAATAAATTATGTTTTTTTTTTTAAATATTTTTGTTATATTGATATATTAAATATATCAAGCGTTAGACTATTCATTTTTATTACACAAAAATCTTTCAACTTTCATAACCATACTAATTATATCCAAGAGGTTGAAGCGGTCCTTCACTCCATAAAAGAATATTATTTTTTTCCTCCTGGTTCCTCCCTCCTCCCTCTCACCCAAATGGATAATTATTCCTTATGTAGCAATAACTCTCGGTGGAGCTGCTGGTTTAAAGCGGGCTGTTACCTTCACTCTCCTTCCTTCTGTTTCACCAGCACCGGGTCTAGGGTCCCATTGAGTTTACCTCTGGATGATGTAGACACCAACACTTGAGTAGATTTTCCAATGCTTTAATGAATAAATAATAAAGGAAGTAGCAGGAAAGAGGCAGAAGGAAAGTTGCAGGGAAGCTCAAATACCTTTCCTTAGTATTCTTTAGAACATTCTCTGGAATTGAACACTTGTGATTGAATTGTTGAATACACTCCCCTTGTGGGACTCAATCTTTGCCGGCCTGGATAGGCCTCTCTCACTTGCCTAGCAGCCAGTACGTAGCACGAACAAAAGTCTCTGCCACAGACTTGTTTGGAATAAAACCCGTACGATCCTCTGCCACAGGATGTATTGGTTTGCGACGAATGTCAGACACAGTACTTGAACCTTTAAGCCAACTTGGCAGTACTATGCAGTAAGATTACTTTAGGATACGTCCTCCAACCGAGTCACCAGGCCCCTCTCCAGACCAGCACTCCGCATGATCCTTCCATGACGGGTCCTCCTCTGGGATCTTCTCAGTTGTCCAACTTCTTCACTCTGGATAGACAGCTCAGGACCGTTCCTCTGCCGCTGTGGTAGGCCCCAGACAGGCTTCTGGGCCCACCCACACGCCGCAGCGACGTGGACCTCCGGAACGGAGGACCACGAGGTGGTACTCTTAACGCATACCTGTCGGCCAGGAGGGCCAGCAGGTGGCTGCAAACGACCCCTAAACATGGCGTCTGTCCCATAAATACCCTCTCCCAGAATGCAACTCGGAGGACCACCTCCACCGAGTTGTCTCCGGGACAGAGGCTTCAACACAGGACAGAGGC
>JBBDGP010003864.1:17500-355000 GCA_037952835.1 Lithobates septentrionalis
TGTGGAACGAATCATTTGAGTTTCCATGATTTCTTATGGGGAAATTCGCTTTGATATACAAGTGCTTTGGATTACAAGCATGTTTCTGGAACGAATTATGCTCGCAATCCAAGGTTTTACTGTAGTAGTAATGATAATAATCTTCTCACGGTGTGTCCGGACGTTCTCTTCTCACGGCGCGCTCCGCACTCTCGCGCTCTCTTCCGGTTGGTTGTGACAGACATTGGGGAATCCATAATGGCGAAATCCAAGAACCAAACCACTCACAACCAGCCTCGTAAATGGCACAGGAAGGGCATCAAGAGCCCCCAATCCCAGAGATACGAGTCTCTCAAGGGGGTGGACCCAAAAGTTCACGAGGAATATGCGTTTTGCCAAAAAACACAAGAAAGGACTGAAAAAAGATGCATGGGGAGCAACGCAAAGAATCTGAAATAATTCTCTTCGTATATTCTGTCATTCAATAAAAAAATTTTTCAAAATGGAAATAAATAAATAAATAAATATTATAATAATAATAATAACAGTAATCATCATCATCATCATCATCATAATAATGTGATGATGATTATGTTATGATTGTTATTGTTATTATTATTATTATTATTATAATACAATAAGCTGGGGGCGATGTTGTGGATGGCCTTGTATGTTGTCGTTAGTATTTTGGATTTTATACGGTGGGGGAGGGGAAGCCGGTGAAGGGATTGGCAGAGAGGGGCAGCCGTCACGGATCGGGTAGTAAGGTGTATTAGTCTAGCAGCAGCATTCATAATAGACTGAAGGTGGGATATACAGGTAAGTATACAGGCTGCCCAACAGTAACATATTCTTGTTGACATCAGTTGGCTGGGTCAGAAGAGGAGAGGAATAAAGGGGCAGAGGCCCTGGTTCGGACTTTTCAGGCAATGGACAAAAGTATAGTAAAACAAATATTTTATTAACAACAAGATTACAACAGACAGGTCATATATGGAAAAGAGTTAAAAACATACAATACATATTGACAAAAAATTTACACCGAATAGATGCTAGTGAGCCCCTGTGCATCAACGCGTTTCGCTATTGCTTCTTCAGGACACGCAGGGTTTTGGTTGAAAGAAAACAGGTCTCACTCACGGATGACCGGTCGTCTACACATGGAAATCTCCCGGATCATCAGAAGTAAATCAGCATTTATAACAGGAGGTGGACTCTCAATAATACCAATAGCCGAAGGGTGGGCTGTGTGTCCTGAAGAAGCAATAGCGAAACGCGTTGACGCACAGGGGCTCACTAGTGGACTGTTAAGGGTTAGAAAGGCTTTTCTTGCCTCCTCCTTGATTATCCAGGATTTTTCAAGTTTTGCACTTCTCATCCCTCTCTCCCCCCCGGTGAATGATATACCTATACCTATATCTATGTACGTTATCAGCCCACCCTTCGGCTAGTGGTATTATTGAGAGTCCACCTCCTGTTATAAATGCTGATTTACTTCTGATGATCCGGGAGATTTCCATGTGTAGATGACCGGTTATCTGTGAGTGAGACCTGTTTTCTTTCAACCAAAACCCTGCTTGTCCTGAAAAAGCAATAGCGAAACGCGTTGACACACAGGGGCTCACTAGCATCTATTCGGTGTCAATTTTTTGTCAATAAGTATTGTATGTTTTTAACTCTTTTTCTATATATGACCTGTCCGTTGTAATCTTGTTGTTAATAAAATATTTGTTTTACTATACTTTTGTCCATTGCCTGAAAAGTCCAAACCAGGGCCTCTGCCCTTTTATTCCTCTCCTCTTTCTGAGTTAAACATTATACGGATGTGAAAGACAACAAATGGGGATAGGGGACTTTTAAGGTACATTTTGTATGAAGAGTAAATATACTAGAATCTAAAAATTTAAATTGTTTATTCAAAAAAAAAAATCGTAAAAAGTAGAGAATTATTTTTTTTGAATAAACAATTTAAATTTTTAGATTCTAGTATTTGCCTATTGATGACAGCGAAACAAACTGTAGTCACATACAAATAAATAAATATTACGTCCACAACTTTCGACATGTTTTGCCGATGTGGCTTCATCAGGACAGGGACGTGATACTTTATTTGGTAACCATAATAACATACATTTTTCTCAGCTTTAGGTGTATAAAAGGAAAAGAAAAAAATATATAGTTAATAAGTGACATTTTTATTTTGCATATTTTAAACCAGCACACACACGACTATGAAAAAGGAAAGAGAGAAAAATAAAAATAAATAAATAAATATAATATAAAATTAAAAATTAAAAATTAACCCACAAGAACCCACCCCAACCCTCCCAAAAAGAAGAAGGAATTCTCCCGTACCTTGAGGGGCACAAGAGTGTGCTCAAATTATATGGATGTGGCCTTAGGAGTGTTGTTTCAATCATTTATCAGTTGGCCGGGGTTGTGTTGTTTAGTGATCTGGGGTACGTATAATGAAGTTGATCTGCAGTTAATTAGGATTTCCCAGAATGCTAGTTTTCAGCATTCAGAGTGTTTTACGTAGAGAAGTCACACGCTACCTCTTCCAAGGCCGGCATGACCAGAGGCTACAGGTCACATCTCCTCTATACATTTTCTTGGTAATTTTCTTTTTCGTTTGACTCGCGCTTAGATAACTGTTAAGGGCACCAACCCACAAGAGCTTGCAATCTACTTGAATGTATTTGTAATATGTCCTTTTTTTTGCTGACTGAAGGCAAAGCCAACGGCAGCTGACAGTTGGACAGCTCCTTACCATAATGCCACAAAAAAATGGAAACGGCAATAATGACTTGGCAGATATTCGAGATAAATTAAGAAAAAGTTTGGAGGAACTTTGTTGAAAATTTGCAAAGCCGTCATTAATACGCAATTATCCAAAAACGAGGCCAAGTCTTGTGAATCAGGAAAACATTTGCATTTGGCCCTCTGGCAATATCCTCCGATCGCTGATTACAAAGAAAAGGGAAAAGGCAGACAGGAGCTGATTGCCTGTCAGAGTGATTAGATCATAATTCCTGACACCTGTGCCAAGAGGACTCTGAATTACGCTGTAGAGGAAGGATAATGCTTTCCGCGTGATCAGTCTGTTCACAGGACATCGGCGCAAGATTTGGATGCTCGGTAGAGAGGCCTCCTAGATTGCCCATACATGGAAGAATGAATGGTAGGTGATCTTCTAGCTCTTCCTTATATTGGGCACCACTGAGGACCATGGTGTCTATCTTTTAGATATAGAAAGGATTACAGTGAAAGTTTGGATCCATTTTTTACAAGAGTCTGCTAAAGCAACCCACAAGCTGCGCCAAAACATGCAGTGCATGTGGAAAGTATTCACTTTTTCCACATTTTTTTTATGTTACAGCCGTATTCCAAAATAGATGAAATTCATTATTTTCCTCAAAACTCTACAAGCAATCCCCCATAATGACAACGCGAAAGGAGTTTGTTTGAAATCTTTGCAAATTTCTTAAAAATAAAATAATAAAGAAAAAAAATCCTATGTACATAAGTATCACAGGCTCCTCCCATGTACATAAGTATCACAGCCTTTGCTCAATACTTTGGTGAAGCTCCTTTGGCACCAATTACAGCCTCAAGTCATTTTGAGTATGATGCTACAAAGCTTGGCACACCTATTATTGAGCAATTTCTCCCATTCTTCTTTGTAGGACCTCTCAAGCTCCATCAGGTTGGATGGGGAGCATCGGTGCACAGCCATTTTCAGGTCTCTTAAGGAATGTTCAATCGGGTTCAAGTCTGGGCTCTGGCTGGGCCACTCAAGGACATTCACAGAATTGTCCCGTAGCCACTCCTTTGTTACCTTGGCTGTGTGCTTAGGGTCGTCGTCCTGTTGGAAGATGAACCTTCGCCCCAGTCTGAGGTCCAGAGCCCTCTGGAGCGGGTTTTCATTAAGAATGTTTCTGTATATTGCTGCATTTATCTTTCCCTGGATCCTGACTAGTCTCCCAGTTCCTGCCACTGAAAACATCCCCACAGCATGATACTGGCACCACCATGCTTCACTGTAGGGATGGTATTGGGCCAGTGATGAGCGGTGCCTGGTTTCCTCCAGACGTGATGCTTTCCATTCAGGCCAAAGAGTTCAATCTTTGTTTCATCAGACCAGAGAATTTTGTTTCTCATGGTCTGAGAGTCCTTCAGGTGCCTCTTGGCAAACTACAGCCGGGCTGTCATGTGCCTTTTACCGAGGAGTGGCTTACGTCTGGCCACTCTACCATGCAGGCCTGATTGGTGGAGTGCTGCAGACATTTTGCTTTGTTTGGAGGTGGACTTGCTGTTGTGTTTCAGATCATTGTCCTGCTGCATAAACCAAGTGCACTTGAGCTTGAGGTCACGAACTCATGGCCGGACATTCTCGTTTAGGATTTTCTGGTAGAGCTCAGAATTCATGGTTCCATCAATCATGGTAAGTCGTCCAGGTCCTGAAGCTGCAAAGCAGCCCCAGACCATCACGCTACCACTACCATGTCTGACTGTTGGTATGATGTTCATGTTATGTTATGAAATGTTGTATTAGTTTTACATCAGATGTAACGGGACGCACACCTTCCAAAAAGTTAAATTTTTGTCTCATCAGTCCACAGAATATTTGACTAAAAGGCTTGGGGATAATCAAGATTTTTTTTGGTAAATATGAGATGAGCCTTTGTGTTCTTTTTGGTCAGCAGTGGCTTTGGCCTTGGACCTCTCCCATGGACGCCATTTTTGCCCAGTCTCTTTCTTATTGTTGAATCCATGAACAGTGGCGTAGCGTGGGTTGTCAGCACCCGGGGCAAGGCAAGTAATTTGCGCCCCCCCACCCCCAACCTGCGGACTTTTAGCTATCCCTGAGTCCCTTCAAATACAATAGTACTGACCTACCTGATTCCTATACTGACCACTACACTGAGAACTACACTGTCCACTACACTACATTGTCCACTACACTACACTGACCACTATACTATACTGACCACTATACTACACTGACCACTATACTACACTGACCACTATACTACACTGACCACTATACTACACTGACCACCATACTACACTACACTGTCCACTATACTACACTACACTGACCACCATACTACACTACACTTGACCACCATACTACACTGTCCACTATACTGACCACCATACTACACTGACCACTATACTACACTGTCCACTATACTACATTATACTGACCACCATACTACACTGACCACCATACTACACTACACTGTCCACTATACTACATTACACTGTCCACCATACTACACTACACTTGACCACCATACTACACTGTCCACTATACTACACTATACTGACCACCATACTACACTGTCCACCATACTACACTGACCACTATACTACATTATACTGACCACCATACTACACTGACCACCATACTGACCACTATACTACACTACACTACACTACACTTGACCACCATACTACACTGTCCACTATACTACACTATACTGACCACCATACTACACTGTCCACTATACTACACTATACTGACCACCATACTACACTGTCCACTATACTACACTATACTGACCACCATACTACACTGTCCACTATACTGACCACCATACTACACTGTCCACTATACTACACTATAATGACCTCCATACTACACTGTCCACTATACTGACCACCATACTACACTGACCACTATACTACATTATACTGACCACCATACTACACTGACCACCATACTACACTATACTGACCACTATACTACACTGTCCTCCATACTACACTGTCCACGATACTACACTGACCACTACACTACACTGTCCACTATACTACACTATACTGACCACCATACTACACTGTCCACCATACTACACTGACCACCATACTACACTGACCACCATACTACACTGACCACCATACTACACTGACCACCATACTACACTGACCACCATACTACACTGACCACCATACTACACTGTCCACCATACTACACTGACCACCATACTACACTGACCACCATACTACACTGACCACTACACTGTCCACTATACTACACTATACTGACCACCATACTACACTGTCCACTATACTACACTATACTGACCACCATACTACACTGACCACTACACTAACCACTACACTGACCACCATACTACACTGGCCACTACACTATACTGTCCACTACACTATACTACACTATACTGTCCACTACACTATACTACACTATACTGTCCACTACACTACACTGCCCACCATACTACACTGTCCACTACACTAACCACTACACTGACCACTATACTACACTGACCACCATACTACACTGTCCACTATACTACACTGACCACCATACTACACTGACCACCATACTACACTGACCACCATACTACACTGACCACCATACTACACTGTCCACTACACTAACCACTACACTGTCCACTATACTGACCACCATACTACACTGTCCACTATACTACACTATACTGACCACCATACTACACTGACCACTACACTAACCACTACACTGTCCACTATACTACACTGACCACTACACTACACTATACTGACCACCATACTACACTGTCCACTATACTACACTGACCACCATACTACACTATACTGACCACCATACTACACTGACCACTACACTAACCACTACACTAACCACTACACTACACTGACCACTATACTATACTACACTAACCACTATACTCAGGCCCAGATTAAGAGCATCATGGGCCTGGTGCTAAGGATGTTGGTGGGCCTTTTTATGAAAATAAATAAAATTAAAACGCAAACAATTTTTTGTGAAATTTAAATTAAAGAGAGAGAGGGGGTGAGAGAGAGAGGGGGTGGAGAGAGAGAGAGAGAGAGAGAGAGAGAGAGAGAGAGAGAGAGAGAGAGGGGGGGGTGAGAAAAAGGGGAATAGAGAGAGGGTGAAAGAGAGAGAGGGTGGTAGGGGGTGAGAGAGAGAACAGGGTGAAAGAGAGGGGATGAGAGAGGGAGGGGGGTGGGAGTGAGGGGGTGAGTCTGTGGGGGGCACAGCATAGTACATTACACGGGAGGGGGGGTTATAGCACAGTACATCACATGGTTGGCACAACACATTACATGGTGGATACATGGATACAGCACATTTAATGGCGGGCACAGCACATTACGCGGTTGGCACTGCCCAATACAGCACATTACAAGGTAGGCACAGTACATTATATGGTGGGCACAGCACATGACATGGTTGGTACTGCACAACACATTTCATGGTGGGCACAGCTCATGCACACAGTGGGCACAGGACCTTATATGGTGGGCACAGCACATGACATGGCAGGCACAGCTGAGCACATTACATGGTGGGCACTGGACATTACAAGTGGGCACTGCACAGAACATTATATGGTGGGCACAACACATTATATAGTGGGTACTGCACATAGCATGGTGGGCACTGCACAGCACATGACAAGGTGGGCACTGCATGACGCAGCACAGCACAGCACATTAAATGGTGGACACCACACATGACATGATGAGCCCTGCACACCACATTCCATTGTGGGTACTGCACGGCACATGCCATGGTGGACAATGTACAGCACATTACATGGTGAGTACAGCATATTACATGGTAGGCACTGCATGGTGCAGCACATGACATGGTGGGCACAACACAGCACATGACGTGGGCACTGCACAGCAATTTACATGATGGGCACTGCACATGACATGGTGGGCACTGCATGACACAGCACATTACATGGTGGGTACAGCGCATTACATGGTGGGCACTGCATGGCACAGCACATGACGTGGTGGGCACAGCGCATTACATGGTGGGCACTGAATGGCACATAACATTACATGGTGGGCACAACACATTACATGGTGGGCACTGCATGGCATAGCACGTTTCATGGTGGGAAATGCAACTGCACATTACATGTTAGGAACTGCACATGACATGGTGGGCACTGCACATCACATGAAGGGCAATGCAATGCACGGCACATGACATTGTTCAGCACAGCGCATTACATGGTGGGCACTGCAACGTACAGCAAATGACATACTGGACACAGCACATGACATGGTGGGCACAGCACATTACATAGTGGGCACTGCAATGCACATGACATGGTGGGCACAGCACATTACATAGGGGCACTGCAATGCACATGACAGGACATGGTGGGCACAGCACATTACATGGGGGGCACTGCAAGGCACATGACAGGACATGGTGGGCACAGCACATTACATGGGGGGCACTGCAAGGCACATGACATGGTGGGCACAGCACATTACATGGGGGGCACTGCAAGGCACATGACATGACATGGTGGGCACAGAACATTACATGGGGACACTGCAAGGCACATGACATGGTGGGCACAGCACATTACATGGGGGGCACTGCAATGCACATGACATGGTGGGCACAGAACTTTACATAGTGGGCACTGCAATGCACATGACAGGACATGGTGGGCACAGAACATTACATGGGGGGCACTGCAAGGCACATGACATGACATGGTGGGCACAGCACATTACATGGGGGCACTGCAAGGCACATGACATGGTGGGCACAGCACATTACATGGGGGGCACTGCAAGGCACATGACATGACATGGTGGGCACAGAACATTACATGGGGACACTGCAAGGCACATGACATGGTGGGCACAGCACATTACATGGGGGGCACTGCAATGCACATGACATGGTGGGCACAGAACTTTACATAGTGGGCACTGCAATGCACATGACAGGACATGGTGGGCACAGAACATTACATGGGGGGCACTGCAAGGCACATGACATGACATGGTGGGCACAGCACATTACATGGGGGCACTGTAAGGCACATGACATGGTGGGCACAGCACATTACATGGGGGGCACTGCAAGGCACATGACAGGGCATGCGGGGCACTGCAATGTACATGACATGGTGGGCACAGCACTTTACATAGTGGGCACTGCAATGCACATGACAGGACATGGTGGGCACAGCACATTACATGGGGGGCACTGCAAGGCACATGACAGGACATGGTGGGCACAGCACATTACATGGGGGGCACTGCAAGGCACATGACATGGTGGGCACAGCACATTACATGGGGGGGCACTGCAAGGCACATAACATGACATGGTGGGCACAGCACATTACATGGGGACACTGCAAGGCACATGACATGGTGGGCACAGCACATTACATGGGGGGCACTGCAATGCACAAGACATGGTGGGCACAGAACTTTACATAGTGGGCACTGCAATGCACATGACAGGACATGGTGGGCACAGAACATTACATGGGGGGCACTGCAAGGCACATGACATGACATGGTGGGCACAGCACATTACATGGGGGCACTGCAAGGCACATGACAGGACATGGTGGGCACAGCACATTACATAGTGGGCACTGCAATGCACATGACATGGTGGGCACAGCACTTTACATAGGGGCACTGCAATGCACATGACAGGACATGGTGGGCACAGCACATTACATGGGGGGCACTGCAAGGCACATGACATGGTGGGCACAAGAGAGCACATTACATGGGGAAAGCAGCAGTCTGTCCTGCCTACAGTCTCTCTCGCCCCCCTCCCTCCCCCTCCCTCCCAGTAACATGACTCTCACTTACCTTCTTCTCCTGGCTGCATCGATCCGGATGAGGAGAACACAGCGGCGGCTCTTTCTTCTCTCCCCTTCGCTCTGCTTGCTGCCATGTTCAGTATCCAGCGCCCTGTGATTGGGTGTATGGGGGTCATGTGCGGAGGCGGGGCGCCTCACATGACCCCCATACACCCAATCACAGTGCGCCGGACACTTAACATGGCGGCCGGAGCCCGGGGACACAAAATTAGAAATTAGGAGGAGGCAGCCAGTGACACACACTGGCGCCCCCCTAAATATCGCGCCCGGGGCCACGGCACCCCCTGCACCCCCCACGCTACGCCACTGTCCATGAACACTGATCTTACCTGAGACAAGTGAGGCCTGCAGTTCTTTAGATGTTGTTCTGGGTTCTTTTATGACCTCCTGGATGAGTCGTCGTCCTTGCGCTCTTGGAGTAATTTTTGTAGGCCGACCACTCCTGGGAAGGTTCACCACTGTTCCAAGTTATCTCCATTCATGGATAATGGCTCTCCCCCGTGGTTCACTGGAGTTCCAAAGCCTTAGAAATGGCTTTGAAACCCTTCCTAAAACATGTTTGTTTCTAATCTGTTCTTGAATTCCTTTAGATTGTGGCATGATGTGTGGCTTTTTGTGATCTGTTAGCATGCTTCACTTTGTCAGACAGCTTCTATTTATGTGATTTCTTGATTCAACAGGTCTGGCAGTAATCAGGCCTGGGTGTGGCAAGTGAGATTTAACTCAGCTTTCCAAAAAATTGTGGTTAATCACAGTTCATTCATGATTCAGCATGGGGAGGGGGCAATTACTTTTTTCACATAGAGCCAGGCAGGTTTGAACAGCTTTTTTCCCTTAATAAATGAAATAATAATTTAAAAACAGCATCTTGGATTTACTCTGGTTATCTTTGTGTAATATTAAAATTTGTTTGATGATCTGAATCATTTAAGTGTAAGAAATATGCAAAAAAAATAAAAAAAATCAGGAAAAAAAAAAACTTTTTCATAGCACTGTATATATATATATATACATATATATATATATACATAGATATATATATACATATATATATATATATATATATATATATATATATATACATATATATATATACATATATATATATATATATATATATACATATATATATATACATATATATATATATATATATATATATATATACATATATATATATATATATACATATATATATATACATATATATATATATATATATATATATATATATATATATATATATATATATATATATATATATATATATATATATATATATATATATATATATATATATATATATATATATATATATATACACACTGTAAATTTTTCACTCTTTGTTATATTGCAGCCATTTGCTAAAATCATTTAAGTTCATTTTTTTCCTCATAAATGTACACACAGCACCCCATATTGTACACACAGCACCCCATATTGACAGAAAAACACAGAATTGTTGACATTTTTGCAGATTTCGTAAAAAAGAAAAACTGAAATATCACATGGTCCTAAGTATTCAGACCCTTTGCTCAGTATTTAGTAGAAGCCCCTTTTGATCTAATACAGCCATGAGTCTTTTTGGGAAAGATGCAACAAGTTTTTTACACCTGGATTTGGGGATCCTCTGCCATTCCTCCTTGCAGATCCTCTCCAGTTCTGTCAGGTTGGATGGTAAACGTTGGTGGACGGCCATTTTTAGGTCTCTCCAGAGATGCTCAATTGGGTTTAAGTCAGGGCTCTGGCTGGGCCATTCAAGAACAGTCATGGAGTTGTTGTGAAGCCACTCCTTCATTATTTTAGCTGTGTGCTTAGGGTCATTGTCTTGTTGGAAGGTAAACCTTCGGCCCAGTCTGAGGTCCTGAGCACTCTGGAGAAGGTTTTCGTCCAGGATATCCCTGTACTTGGCCGCATTCATCTTTCCCTCGATTGCAACCAGTCCTCCTGTCCCTGCAGCTGAAAAACACCCCCACAGCATGATGCTGCCACCACCATGCTTCACTGTTGGGACTGTATTGGACAGGTGATGAGCAGTGCCTGGTTTTCTCCACACATACCGCTTAGAATTAAGGCCAAAAAGTTCTATCTTGGTCTCATCAGACCAGAGAATCTTATTTCTCACCATCTTGGAGTCCTTCAGGTGTTTTTTTTAGCAAACTCCAATGGGGGTTTTCATGTGTCTTGCACTGAGGAGAGGCTTCCGTCGGGCCACTCTGCCATAAAGCCCCGACTGGTGGAGGGCTGCAGTGATGGTTGACTTTCTACAACTTTCTCCCATCTCCCGACTGCATCTCTGGAGCTCAGCCACAGTGATCTTTGGGTTCTTCTTTACCTCTCTCACCAAGGCTCTTCTCCCCCGATAGCTCAGTTTGGCCAGCTCTAGGAAGGGTTCTGGTCGTCCCAAACGTCTTCCATTTAAGGATTATGGAGGCCACTGTGCTCTTAGGAACCTTAAGTGCAGCAGAATTTTTTTTGCAATCTTGGCCAGATCTGTGCCTTGCCACAATTCTGTCTCTGAGCTCTTCAGGCAGTTCCTTTGACCTCATGATTCTCATTTGCTCTGACATGCACTGTGATCTCTAAGGTCTTATAAAGACAGGTGTGTGGCTTTCCTAATCAAGTCCAATCAGTATAATCAAACACAGCTGATGATGATCAGAGGAAATGGACAGCACCTGAGTTAAATATATGAGTGTCACAGCAAAGGGTCTCAATACTTAGGACCATGTGATATTTTAGTTTTTCTTTCTTAATAAATCTGCAAAAATGTCAACAATTCTGTGTTTTTTTGTCAATACGGGGTGCTGTGTGTACAATATGGGGTGCTGTGTGTACATTAATGAGGAAAAAAATGAACTTAAATGATTTTTGAAAATGGCTGCAATATAACAAAGAGTGAAAAATTTAAGGGGGTCTGAATACTTTCCGTCCCCAATGCATATATAGTGTGGATATAAAAAGTTTACACACCCCTGTTAAAATGCCGGGTTTAAAAAAAATTTGACAAAGCCTAATCATTTCAGAACTTTTTCCACCTTTAATGTGACTTATAAGCTGTACAACTCAAACTGAAATCTTTTAGGAGGGGAAAGTAAAAACAAAAAACTAAAATAATGTGGTTGCATAAGTGTGCACACCCTCTTATAACTGGGGATGTAGAGGTGTTCAGAATTAAGCAATCACATTCAAACTCATGTTAAATAGGGGTCAGTACACACCGGCCATCATTTAAAGTGCCTCTGATTAACCCCAAATAAAATTGAGCTGTTCTAGTAGGTCTGAGGGATCTCATTGTTAAAAGGTATCAGTCAGGAGGAAGGGTACAAAAGAATTTCCAAGGCATTAGATATACCATGGAACACAGTGGCGGCTGGTGCTCAAAATTTTTGGGGGGGCGCAAACAAATTGAAAAATTCTGAAAAAAAACATCAATCGCAGCCACTGTCATCAAAATACAGCCACTGTGTCATCAAAAACACATCCACTGTGTCATCAAAAACGCATCCACTGTGTCATCAAAAACGCATCCACTGTCATCAAAAACGCAGCCACTGTGTCATCAAAACGCATTCACTGTGTCATCAAAACGCATTCACTGTGTCATCAAAAAAGCATCCACTGTGTCATCAAAGCGCATTTACTGTGTCATCAAAACAGATTCACTGTGTCATCAAAACACATTCACTGTGTCATCAAAACGCATCCACTGTGTCATCAAAAACGCAGCCACTGTGTCATCAAAACGTATCCACTGTGTCATCAAAACGCATTCACTGTGTCATCAAAAACGCATCCACTGTGTCATCAAAAACGCATCCACTGTGTCATCAAAACGCATTCACTGTGTCATCAAAACGCATCCACTGTGTCATCAAAACGCATCCACTGTGTCATCAAAACAAATTCACTGTATCATCAAAAACGCATCCACTGTGTCATCAAAAACGCATTCACTGTGTCATCAAAACGCATTCACTGTGTCATCAAAAACGCATCCACTGTGTCATCAAAAACGCATCCACTCTGTCATCAAAACGCATTCACTGTGTCATCAAAAACGCATCCACTGTGTCATCAAAACGCATCCACTGTGTCATCAAAACGCATTCACTGTGTCATCAAAAACGCATCCACTGTGTCATCAAAACGCATCCACTGTGTCATCAAAAACGCATTCACTGCGTCATCAAAAACGCATCCACTGTGTCATCAAAAACGCATTCACTGTGTCATCAAAACGCATTCACTGTGTCATCAAAAACGCATCCACTGTGTCATCAAAAACGCATCCACTCTGTCATCAAAACGCATTCACTGTGTCATCAAAAACGCATCCACTGTGTCATCAAAACGCATCCACTGTGTCATCAAAAACCCATCCACTGTGTCATCAAAACGCATCCACTGTGTCATCAAAACCCATTCACTGTGTCATCAAAAACGCATCCACTGTGTCATCAAAAACGCATCCACTGTGTCATCAAAAACGCATCCACTGTGTCATCAAAACCCATTCACTGTGTCATCAAAAACGCATCCACTGTGTCATCAAAACACATCCACTGTGTCATCAAAAACGCATCCACTGTGTCATCAAAAACGCAGCCACTGTGTCATCAAAACGTATCCACTGTGTCATCAAAACGCATTCACTGTGTCATCAAAAACGCATCCACTGTGTCATCAAAAACGCATCCACTGTGTCATCAAAACGCATTCACTGTGTCATCAAAACGCATCCACTGTGTCATCAAAACGCATCCACTGTGTCATCAAAACAAATTCACTGTATCATCAAAAACGCATCCACTGTGTCATCAAAAACGCATTCACTGTGTCATCAAAACGCATTCACTGTGTCATCAAAAACGCATCCACTGTGTCATCAAAAACGCATCCACTCTGTCATCAAAACGCATTCACTGTGTCATCAAAAACGCATCCACTGTGTCATCAAAACGCATCCACTGTGTCATCAAAACGCATTCACTGTGTCATCAAAAACGCATCCACTGTGTCATCAAAACGCATCCACTGTGTCATCAAAAACGCATTCACTGCGTCATCAAAAACGCATCCACTGTGTCATCAAAAACGCATTCACTGTGTCATCAAAACGCATTCACTGTGTCATCAAAAACGCATCCACTGTGTCATCAAAAACGCATCCACTCTGTCATCAAAACGCATCCACTGTGTCATCAAAAACGCATTCACTGCGTCATCAAAAACGCATCCACTGTGTCATCAAAAACGCATTCACTGTGTCATCAAAACGCATTCACTGTGTCATCAAAAACGCATCCACTGTGTCATCAAAAACGCATCCACTGTGTCATCAAAACGCATCCACTGTGTCATCAAAAACCCATCCACTGTGTCATCAAAACGCATCCACTGTGTCATCAAAACCCATTCACTGTGTCATCAAAAACGCATCCACTGTGTCATCAAAAACGCATCCACTGTGTCATCAAAAACGCATCCACTGTGTCATCAAAACCCATTCACTGTGTCATCAAAAACGCATCCACTGTGTCATCAAAACACATCCACTGTGTCATCAAAAACGCATCCACTGTGTCCACTGATCCCAGAAACCATGATTGTCTCCTTAATAGCAGCCAGCATCTCTTTGAAGGGGGAAGGGGGGCAAGTTATCAAAGAAGGATACTCACAGCGATTTGGGGGGTGATTTGGGGGGCTGGGAGAGGATGCTGTATGTGCTAGGGGCCACTTTGGGAGCAGAGAGGATTTGTGCTGGGGTGGGGGGTCTAATTTTATATTCAACCCCCCTTCTAGCACAAATCCTCTCTGCTCCCAAAGTGGCCCCTAGCACATACAGCATCCTCTCCCAGCCCCCCAAATCACTGTGATTATCTTTCTTTGATAACTTGCCCCCCTTCCCCTGCAGTGTCATATTCAGACCTCAGATCAGCACGTCCTGTGTATGTGTCCATTCTCCTCCCCCTCCCCCTCTGTGTATAGGAGGTGTCTTCAGTCCGTGTGTTAGTGAGACAGGAGAGGGGGGGGATGGGGAAGAGAGGGACAGATACAGATGCAGCTGTGCTGTGCTGTGCTGGAGCTCACCCTCCTTGCCAGACTGGATCCCGTCCCTCATACTGCTCTTACCTTCCTCCTGCAGCTCCGCTCGGCCGAAGAACGGAGCTGCCGACGTCACTTCCGGCTTTCGTCTGTTTCACGAAAGCCGGAAGTGACCTCAAGATTTGAAAAGCAATGTTCCCGCCCATAGAATCACACTGATTCTACGGGCGGAAGCTAATCAGCGTTTTCGTTTGCGCCACAAGGCGGGTTAAAAGCCCGCAAATGAAGCGCCACGTCTGCAATCTCGTGATTGCATTGACATGGCGCTTCCCATAGTGCACTGCGTCCGGCGCCACAGTGCACTTTGTTAAAGGACTTTTTTTTTTTGTTCTTAAAGGGGTCGTTTTAAAATTATTATTTATTTATTTTTTTTGACTACAGGAGGGGGGGCGCCACTGCATGGAACACAGTGAAGACCGTCATCATCAAGTGGAGAAAATATGGCACAACAGTGACATCACCAAGAACTGGGCGTCCCTCCAAAATTGATAAAAAGACGAGAAGAAAAATTAGTCAGGGAGGCTGCCAAGAGGCTTACAGCAACATTAGAGGAGCTGCAGGAATATCTGGCAAGTACTGGCTGTGTGGTGACAACAATCTCCCGTATTCTTCATCTCTCTGGGCTATGGGGTAGAGTGACAAGACGGAGGCCTTTTCTTCCCAAGGAAAAACATCCAAGCCCGGCTAAATTTTGCAAAAAACACATCTGAAGTCTCCCAAAAGCACGTGGGGAAAATGTGTTGTGGTCTGAAGAAACCAAGGTTTGACTTTTTTGGCCATAATTCCAAAAAGATATGTTTGACGCAAAAACAAGATCACACATCACCAAAAAGAACCCCACACCCACCGTGAAGCATGGTGGTGGCAGCATCATGCTTTAGGGCCGTTTTTCTTCAGCTGGAACAGGGGCCTTAGTCAAGGTGGAGGGAATTATGAACAGTTCCAAATACCAGTCGATATTGGCACAATATTACAGTAAGGTGAAGCCTGCTTTAAATGGTTTGTTTCAGTGACAACTAGGAGGGGATTTCCTGTCACTGTTTATTTCTCCGGGACAGAAAGAGAGAAGAAATCTTCCCACATGGACAAAAAAGAAAAATAAAAAAAAAAAAAAAAGGAGACACACGCATTCCCTACTCTATCTAAAATAATTAAATAAATACAATTTTATATTTAGATATACTTTAACCTAACATGCATTTTTAAAATAACCCCCCCCCAGCAGCTGTCAATTTGACTTCTTTACTTAATGGATAAAAGGTAATAATAATAATAATAATGATACACCCACATTCCATATTCCCACTGGGCGCTGAGGCACATTTTATAAAGTTAATAGCGTTTTTTTTATTTTTTTTTTAATCATTTTTTTTTTAAGAAATACAACTTTTATTTTTAGGAACTCAGTTTGTCATTTCAGATGCTCCAAATGTCTGGACAGCATTTGATAATGGCCCGCAGCAAGGAGAAATAGATTGACAGAAGCTTGTCACATTTTTTATTTTAACGGATAATAACGGATAATAATTTCTACAAAATTGAAAATATACAAAAATATCACGCCTAATTTAAATCTAAATTGGATTACACCTATATTATTATCATTACAAACACCATTTTTTATTTCTTTATTTTTATTTTTATTTTTTTGTTATTTGAGAAAATTAGTTTTGTTAGGCAATGCTGGAAATTAAAAAAAAAAAAAAAAAAAATTATCAATATTTCCAGAAGAAAAAAAAAAAAATATTAATCTAATGACACAGTGTGCATCTTGTTCAGACAAAATAAAATCAAAATAGTGGCACAGAAGTGCTAACACTTGCAGTAAAGGCCTACATAGCGTCACTTTAATTGTGACAAGTCATTTTTAATAATTCCAAATCCGCTCTAAGCGCGGACCGTAAAATATCACCTGTCAAACGCATAACGCAAGTCATCAGAATTAGCATATTATTATCGCGGTGTGTTCATGGAAGTTACTTATCTAAAATAGACTCTTTTTTTTCTTTTTTTTCTTTTTGCCTGCTTTGCAATTCTGCTGGAGAATAAAACTTTGTTGTGTGTTTTTTTTTTTTTTTTTTTTTTTTAATGCGACATTTAGAATTTGCTTCTCTAAGGAAATGGTAAAACAAAATTGTGCTTGCGGGTGATAAGGGCCAATCTGCTCCAACCGAAAAATCATAAAGTCATTTTATTGTCAGAACAGAAAGTGGGTTCTGAATGAATATACAATCAAGTTGTAGATTCCTCATCGTTCGGGGGAAATCACGCGCTGCATTTTGTATTTTTAGCGCAGCCAGACTTAGAAAGTCTCACACTGATAGCGCCGCCCGTTAGCGGTGAAGCATCGCTTGTTTTACCGGCGTTTAACCACTTCAGCCCCTAGAAAGATTTGGCTGCTCAATGACCGGGCCATTTTTTTGCGATGCGGCGCTGCGCCGCTTTAACTGACAATTGCGCGGTCGTGCGACGTGGCACCCAAACAAAATTGACGTCCTTTATTTCCCACAAGTAGAGCTTTCTTTTGGTGGTATTTGATCACCTCCGAGTTTTTTTTTTTGTTGTTTTTTTGCGCTTTAAACAAAAAAAGAGCGTCAATTTTGAAAAAAAAACAACATTTTTTTTTACTTTTTGCTATAATAAATATCCCCAATTTTTTTTTAAAAAAAGCGAATTTTTTCCCGCAGTTTAGGCCGATATGTATTCTTCCATATATTTTTGTTAATAAAAATCGCAATATGCGTATATTAGTTGGTTTGCGCAAAAGTTATAGTGTCTACAAAATAGGGGATAGTTTTATGGAATTTTTTTATTATTTTTATTTTTTACTAGTAATGGCGGCGATCTGCGATTTTATAGCATCTACAAAATAGGGGAAAGATTTATGGGATTTGTATTATTATTATTTTTTTTTTTTACTAGTAAAGGTGGTGATCTGCGATTTTTATCGGGATTGCCACATTGCAGCGGACACATCGGACACTTTTGACACTATTTTGGGACCATTGGCATTTATACAGCGATCAGAGCTATAAAAAATTGATTACTGTGTAAATGTCACTGGCAGGGAAGGGGTTAACCACTAGGGGGCGATCAAGGGGTTAACTGTGTTACCTATGTGTGTGTTATAACTGTGGGGTGGATGTAATTGCCTGGGTGAGGAGACTGACCGTTGTTCATACTTAGTAGGAACAACAGATCGCTCTCCTCACCCCTGACAGCACGGAGATCTGTCTTTTTACATTGACAGATCTCCGTTCTGTCTCTGTGTGCAGCGATCGTGGGTGCACGTGCATCGGCCCCGGCGTGGCGCCGTGGGCGCGCGAGCGCGCCTCCTAGTACTGAAAAGGCGAGCCGACGTACAGCTACGACGGTTTGCCCAGGGGAGCCAACCTGCCGCAGTATAACTGCGGCGGCTGGTCGGGAAGGGATTAAGCGGGGCTTTTGCACCGCTAGTGGGGGCGCTTTAAACCCCAAAGAAGGGGTTAAAAATGCCCATGTTGCGGTGCTTCCGAATCACTTTTCAGGGGCAGGGCATTTTGGGAGCCCTGCATACAGCACTCCCAAACCGCCCCAAAGATGCTGCTTGCAGGACTTTTCCTAATGTCCCGCAAGCACACTGCCCCAGTCTGAAAAGATGCGCGGAAATGAATGGAAGGTGGTTTTCAGGCGCTATTTAGGGGCTATTTCTAGCGCTAAAATGCCTGAAACCTGCCTGAATGTGAAAGGGGTCTAAAGTAGCTGTACTGGGAGGGCGGATCGGTTAGAAAAGATTGTCTCCGCTCCAGGTAGGTGTGTTGAAGGTAACACCTTCCTCAAGGTGGAAGTAGAAGGTGCAGGCTCAACATATAATGACGAAGAGAAAAGTTCTGGACAGCTGCACTCTAATATCAACGCCTTTATTGTGAATAAGTATCAAAAGTTCATGACAACAGCAGGGTACAATATGAAGAAGTGACGCGTTTCACACTCTCAATAGTGCTATATCTATGATTAAGCACTATTGAGAGTGCGAAACGCGTCAGTCTTCATACAGTACCCTGCTGTTGTCCTGAATTTTTGATACTTATTCACGATAAAGGCGCTGATATTGGAGCGCGGCTCTCCAGAACTTTTTTCTTCATCAGGGCAGATCAGTTAGATTGGACGGTCAATAGATTGTGCACTTTACACTTCAAGGGGATTCAAGTGAATGGGGCTGTTTTCTGTAAGACCCCTTTCACACTGAGGCGGTTTTCAGGCATTTTAGCACTAGAAATAGCCTACAAATCGCCTGAAAAGCGCCTGAAATCCGCCTCCCCATTCATTCCAGTGCGTCTTTTTACACTGGGGGCGGTGCACTTTGGGGGACGTTAGGAAAAGTCCTGCAATCAGCATCTTTGGCGCGGTTTGGGAGCGCTGTATTTAGTGCTCCCAAAACGCCCTGCCCATTGTAATGAATGGGCAGCGCCTGAAAAGCGCTTCAGAAGCGCCTCAACATGGGGCATTTTTAACCCCTTCTTTGGAGTTAAAAGGGCCCCGCTAGCAGACGGGAAAAAAAAAACTACCGGTAAAGCGCCGCTAAAACGAGCAGCGCTTTACCGCTAACAGCCAGCGCTTTCAGTGTGAAAGCGGCCTAAGAATGCAAAGACATCCCATCAAAGTGCATGGGGCGTTAGTAGCTCCGCCCTGTTGCTCCCTCTTAGACCCCTTTCACACATTGAGGAGTTTTTCCAAGCGCTTT
Source organism: Lithobates septentrionalis (assembly GCA_037952835.1). Classification (NCBI taxonomy): domain Eukaryota; kingdom Metazoa; phylum Chordata; class Amphibia; order Anura; family Ranidae; genus Lithobates; species Lithobates septentrionalis. The sequence continues at coordinate 37,970 of JBBDGP010003864.1, forward strand.
GGCGTTAAAAAAAAAAAAAAACATCTGGAAAAACTCAAGAAAAATGCTTCCCATTAAATTCAATGAATGCTTTCACACTGGGGGCGGTGCGCTGGCAGTGCGGCAAAAAATTTTTGACATGCAGCATCTTGCTAAAAAAAGCCCCTCTCCATTAAAATTATTGGGAAGCGCCTGAAAAGCTCTTCAGAAGCGCCTCAAAAAGGTTTTTGGAGAAGTCCCAGGCCAATTTCCAGCTTTCAGCGCAGTCGCATTTTGAATGACAACCGCGCGGTCGTGCGACGCTGTACCCAAACAAACTTTTTGGCAGTTTTTTCCCACAAATAGAACTTTCTTTTGGTGGCATTTGATATCCACTGGGGTTTCTATTTTTTTGCGCTACAAATAAAGACTGAAAATATTAAATAAAAAAAATATTTTTTTTTTCATTTCTGTTCCAAAGCTTTGTAAATAAGTAAGTTTTCTCCTTCATTGATGGGCACTGATGAGGCAGTACTGATTGACACTGATGAGGTGGCACTTATGTGCAGCACTGATGACGAGGCACTTATGTGCAGCACTGATGGGCACTGATGAGGTGGCACTGATGGGCACTGATGACGAGGCACTTATGTGCAGCACTGATGGGAACTGATGAGGTGGCACTGATTGCCACTAATGAGGTGGCACATATGTGCAGCACTGTTGACGAGGCACTTATGTGCAGCACTGATGGGGTGGCACTGATGGGCACTGATGACGAGGCACTTATGTGAAGCACTGATGGGCACTGATGAGGCTGTACTGATTGGCACTAATGAGGTGGCACATATGTGCAGCACTGATGACGAGGCACTTATGTGCAGCACTGATGGGCAGTGATGAGGTGGCACTGATGGGCACTGATGACGAGGCACTTATGTGCAGCACTGATGGGCAGTGATGAGGTGGCACTGATGGGCACTGATGACGAGGCACTTATGTGCAGCACTGATGGGCAGTGATGAGGTGGCACTGATGGGCACTGATGAGGTGGCACTGATGGGCACTGATGACGAGGCAATTATGTGCAGCACTGATGGGCACTGATACTACAACCCTCTACCCAGGGAACCACTATGCCACCAGAATGTAATCCAGGTCCTGGCAACTAGGAACCTATTGTGGTGTCATATACAGCGGGTAAAATAAGTATTGAACACGTCACCATTTTTCTAGATACATATATTGGTAAAGGTGATATTGACATGAAATGTTCCCCACATGTCAGTAACAACCCATCCAATCCATACAAACAAAGACACCAAAACAAATACATTCAGAAATTCAGTTCTGTGTAATAAAATGGAATGACACAGGGCATGGAAAAAAGCATGGAAAGCCAAGACCCCAGCTGAAATCTATCGGTAATTAGAAAATTGAGTACTGTCCGTGATACTTTTTTTATTTGCACTAACATACAATTTTTCAGGACAAGCTTTCGGGGTATGTCCCCTTCTTCAAGGTCCAAGCAGTACTGATTCACACATTTTTAAGCAGAATGTTAGTTAGAGCAGAATGGTAATTAGAAAGCAATCCTGCCCCTTGTCAGTGCAAATTAATATCAGCTGATTCAGTCTCAACTGATGGCCTATAAAACGGTTTCTCATTACCAAGGTGTCCCACAAGGAACATCTCATGATGTGTAAAAGAGCTCTCTCAAGACCTTTGCAACCTTATTGTTGCAAAACATACTGATGGCATTGGTTACAGAAGGATTTCTAAACTTCTGAACGTTCCAGTGAGCACTGTTGGGGCCATAATCCAGAAGTGGAAAGAACATTATTTCTCCATAAACTGGCCACAACCAGTTGCTCCTCGCAAGAATAAGCCAAGGACCACATGTGGAGAGCTTCAGAAAGACCTGGAATAGGCAGGTACAATTGTTTCAAAGAAAACAACAAGTAATGCAGTCACCCGTCATGGCCTGTATGGACGCTCACCGCGCAAAACTCCATTGCTGAGGGAAAAGCATGTTGAAACTTGTTTAAAGTTTGCTGTACAACATTTAGACAAGCTTGTGAAATACTGGGGAGAAGATAGTCTGTTCAGATGAGACCAAAATGGAACTCTTTGGATGCCATAATACACGCCATGTTTGGAGGTCACATGGCACATCACCCCAAAAACACCCCCCATAACAACAGTGAGGTTTGGAGGTGGGAACAGCACGGTGTGGGCGGGGCTGTTTTTCAGCATAGGGTACAGGCAAACTTTATATCACCGAAGGCAGGATGAATGGAAAAATGTACCAAGACATTCTTGATAAAAATCTGCTGCCATCTACCAGGAGGATGAAGATGAAACGAGGGAGGACATCTCAGCAAGACAATGATCCCAACATACAAAGCCAAGGAAACTCTCCATTGGTTTCCAAGAAAGACAATAAAGCTGCTAGAATGGCCCAGCCAATCACCTGACTTGAATCCAATAGAAAGTCTATGGAAAAAACTAAAGATCAGAGTTCATAGAAGAGGCCCACGGGACCTCCAAGATTTGAAGACTGTGTGGAAGAATGGGGCCAAAAATCACACCTGAGCAACGCATGCGACTCGTTTCTCCATACAGGAGGCGTCTTGAAGCCGTCATCACCAGCAAAGGATTTTGTATCAAGTATTAATTACATTTTAGATAGCTAGATAGGTGATAGGTGGTATGTCCTAATAGATACGGCACCTCATCCCTGCTAAGAACATTCCAATAAGAGAGGGGGGAGGATGGGATTATTATGGTGCCAACAATGAAATAGAACAATTTAGTTTGTAAAAATGTTTTCTTTTTTATTTCAATTGTATCAAAAGAGCCAAAAATGTACATTAGACATACATATGTAGAAAGTTTCCAAAAGCATAAAGACACAAGTATAAATCAAGGTAATGACCGTCACCAATGATGTTGAAAGGTGATCGTTGGTCACTTGTTCCCAACTAGTTTCGCCAAAACATTGGCTTCATCAGGGGAATATGTAGATACACACAAAAGATAAAAGCACCGAAACAAGAGGAAAAAGGTATATCATTAAATCCACATTATCTTACATCGTCAAGGCGAACTGCCATATCGCAGGGCCGTCGAGAATACTGCCCAACCATGCCCCCGGCCACCCAGCCCCCACACCCAGAGCATACCATGTGGGAATTCCAGGACACAAGGGGGACGCCACCAAAGCACTGAGAATGGTAGTCACACCCTGCCCAGAAATCAGCTACAGGGGAATTGGAAGGCGCCTAAAAGATAAAAAATAGCATATAAATATTCAAATATTCATTATTTAATAAGGGGAACTCAGCCTCAATTACATACCCTGATTATATGCAGAAAGAGCACTCGATGGTGCGCAGAAGGAATTCACAGCACAGTGATTAAATACAAAAATCACAGGATTTGAGTATAAACCAAGAAGGCTGGAAAAAATAAAAATAACAAAATAGTGAAATTGGTGGGATGGTCAGGACTTCATATAAGTTAAATGGATCAATGGCGATTGGAACATTTTAGATAGCGTGTCATTGAATTTTATTACACAGAACTTCATTTCTGAACTTATTTGTTTTGGTGTCTTTGTATGTATGGATTGCATGGCTTGTTACCGACACTTGGGGAACATTTCATGTCAATAGCGCCTTTACCAAAATATTTACCTAGAAAAATGGTGACGTGTTCAATGCCCATTTTACCCGCTGTATATATACTGATGCACCTGAGGACGTCATTCTATGACGAAACGCGTAGGAAGGGGTCTGCGATGTGACGCTGGTGTATGCTGGGACGCGGTGGCCATCTTGATGGTGGGGAACACTGGATGTTTATATTAAACAAAGCTTTTTTTTTTATGCAGAGCATGTGAGTGTATCTCATTTTAAATCCATTAAAACTTATTTGGAAATATTGCACCATGAGGTCTATCTCTTTGCATTTTCATGGGATGGATTCATCTATGGTGGTCATTGCTGGAGTACCGGGAGAAGGAAGGCTGAGACCGGGGTGGTTAAATCTGTTACATCTGTGTACCTGTCTGCTGGCCCTGATTGACATGTATGGAGATTGAAGGGTGTCCTTTATTATCCAATGCTCATGTTACCTTTGGGATGAGGGTCCACCAAGGAGGGTAAGCGGTTGTGTTATCGGGGGCCGGTGATGGTTTCCTCCTCTTTCACCCTCTGCTAACCACCTTTTGATGTGAAGTGTGTTGAACACCATCTTTAGATTGACTTTCTATGGACTCATTTAACTTTTAAGCACTACACCATTTCTTTATATATAAAATGGATATTTTTTTTTATTTACAGGAATACTAATACTGGCTGTAATGAAAAAAAAAGAAGAAAGAAGAAAAAAGTTTTTACTTTTTTATTTTCTCATGTCTTTATCTTTATAGATTTATTAACGGATACAATTTTTTTTTAAGACACCATTGCCAAAAGGAGGCTTAGTTCCTTCTCCACCCCCCAAAAAAATGTATTAATGTTATCTTAACCACATGCCGACCAACGCACAACGATATACGTCGGCACAATGGCACGGCTGGACAAATGGGCATACAGGTACGTTCACTTTAGGAAGCGGCATTGTGGGCGCGCGCGCCCGGCGCATACTTCGTGACCTTGACCTCGGTTCCCGCCGACTCGATGTCCGCCGGGTGCCCGCGATTGTGTCACGGAGAGGAAGAACGGGGAGATGCCTTTATAAACAAGGCATTTCCCCATTCTGCATAGTGACATGACAGCGATCCACTGCTCCCTGTCATCGGGAGCAGTGTCACTGTCATGTCAGTGGTAGCCCATCTCCCCCCCACAGTTAGAATCACTCCCTAGGACACACTTAACCCCTTGATCGCCCCCTAGTGTTTAACCCCTTCCCTGCCAGTGTCATTTACACAGCAATCAGTGCCTTTTTAGAGCACTGATCGTTGCATAAATGACAATGGTCCCAAAATAGTGTCAAAAGTGTCTGATGTGTCCGCCATAATGTCGCAGTCACAAAAAATATTGCAGATCACCGCCATTACTAATAAAAAAGAATTAATAACAAAAATGCCATAAAACTATCCCCTATTTTGTAGACGCTATAACTGTTGGGCAAACCAATTAATATACGCTTATTGCGATTTTTTTTTTTTTTACCAAAAACATGTAGAAGAATATATATCGGCCTAAACTGAGGAAAAAAAATGTGTATATATATATATATATATATATATATATATATATATATATATATATATATATATATATATATATATATATATATATATATATATATACAGTGGCTTGCGAAAGTATTCGGCCCCCTTGAACTTTTCAACCTTTTGCCACATTTTAGGCTTCAAACATAAAGATATAAAATTTTAATTTTTTGTGAAGAATCACCAACAAGTGGGACACAATTGTGAAGTGGAACGAAATCTATTGGATATTTTAAACTTTTTTAGCAATTAAAAAACTGAAAAGTGGTGCGTGCAAAATTATTCGGCCCCTTTACTTTCAGTGCAGAAAACTCACTCCAGAAGTTCAGCGAGGATCTCTGAATGATCCAATGTTGTCCTAAATGACTGATGGTGATAAATAGAATCCACCTGTGTGTAATCAAGTCTCTGTATAAATGCACCTGCTCTGTGATAGTCTCAGGGTTCTGTTGAAAGCGCAGAGAGCATCATGAAGACCAAGGAACACACCAGGCAGGTCCGTAATACTGTTGTGGAGAAGTTTAAAGCCAGATTTGGATAGAAAAAGATTTCCCAAGCTTTAAACATCCCAAGGAGCACTGTGCAAGCGATCATTTTGAAATGGAAGGAGTATCAGACCACTGCAAATCTACCAAGACCTGGCTGTCCCTCTAAACTTTCAGCTCAGACAAGGAGAAGACTGATCAGAGATGCAGCCAAGAGGCCCATGATCACTCTGGATGAACTGCAGAGAACTACAGCTGAGGTGGGAGAGTCTGTCCATAGGACAACAATCAGTCGTACACTGCACAAATCTGCCCTTTATGGAAGAGTGTCAAGAAGAAAGCCATTTCTCAAAGATATCCATAAAAAGTCTCGTCTAAAGTTTGCCACAAGCCACCTGGGAGACACACCAAACATGTGGAAGAAGGTGCTCTGGTCCGATGAAACCAAAATCAAACTTTTTGGCCACAATGCAAAACGATATGTTTGGCGTAAAAGCAACACAGCTCATCACACTCAACACACCATCCCCACCGTGAAACATGGTGGTGGCAGCATCATGGTTTGGGCCTGCTTTTCTTCAGCAGGGACAGGGAAGATGGTTAAAATTGAGGGGAAGATGGATGCAGCCAAATACAGGACCATTCTGGATGAAAACCTGTTGGAGTCTGCAAAAGACCTGAAACTGGGACGGAGATTTATCTTCCAACAAGACAATGATCCCAAACATACAGCAAAATCTACAAAGGAATGATTCACAAATAAACGTATCCAGGTGTTAGAATGGCCAAGTCAAAGTCCAGACCTGAATCCAATCGAGAATCTGTGGAAAGAGCTGAAAACTGCTGTTCACAAACGCTCTCCATCCAACCTCATTGAGCTCGAGCTGTTTTGCACGGAAGAATGGGCAAGAATTTCAGTCTCTCGATGTGCAAAACTGATAGAGACATACCCCAAGCGACTTGCAGCTGTAATCGCAGCAAAAGGTGGCTCTACAAAGTATTAACGCAAGGGGGCCGAATAATTTTGCATGCCCCACTTTTCATTTTTTTATTAGTTAAAAAAGTTTCAAAAATCCAAAAGATTTCGTTCCACTTCACAATTGTGTCCCACTTGTTGGTGATTCTTCACAAAAAATAAAAATTTTATATCTTTATGTTTGAAGCCTGAAGTGTGGCAAAAGGTTGAAAAGTTCAAGGGGGCCGAATACTTTCGCAAGGCACTGTATATATATATATATATATATATATATATATATATATATATATATATATATATATATATATATATATATATATATTTTTTTTTTTTTTTTTTTTTGGGGGGGGTTATTTATTATAGCAAAAAGTAAAAAAATATAGCTTTTTTTTTCAAAATTGACACTTTTTTTTTTAATTATTTATAGCGCAAAAAATAAAAACCGCAGAGGTGATCAAATACCACCAAAAGAAAGCTCTATTTGTGGGGGGAAAAAATATCGCAGATCGCCGCCATTACTAATAAAAAATAATTAATAACAAAAATGCCATAAAACTATCCCCTATTTTGTAGACGCTATAACTTTTGGGCAAACCAATTAATATACGCTTATTGCGATTTTTTTTACCAAAAACATGTAGAAGAATATATATCGGCCTAAACTGAGGAAAAAAAAAAAAAAAAAAATATATATATATAATTTTTTTTTTTTTTGGGGGGGGGGGGTTATTTATTATAGCAAAAAGTAAAAAATATTGCTTTTTCTTCCAAAATTGTCGCTTTTTTTTATTTATTTATAGCGCAAAAAATAAAAACCGCAGAGGTGATCAAATACGACCAAAAGAAAGCTCTATTTGCGGGGGAAAAAAAGACGTCAATTTTGTTTGGATGCAACGTCACATGACTGCGCAATTGTCAGTTAAATCGATGCAGTGCCGAATCGCAAAAAATGGCCCGGTCATTCAGCAGCCAAATCTTCCGGGGCTGAAGTGGTTAACTTTTAAGCGCTACGCCATTTCTTTATATATAAAATGGATCCTTTTTTTTTATTATTTACAGGAATACTAATACTGCTTGTCATGGAAAAAAAAAAAAAAAATAAGAAAGAAGAAAAAAGTTTTTTTTTTTTTTTAATTATTTTTTCATGTCTTTATCTCTATAGATTTATTAACGGATACAATTTTTTTTTTTTAAGACACTGTTGCCAAAAGAGAGGCTTAGTTTCCCCTCCACCCCCCCCAAAAAAAATGCATTACTCTGTTAATAAGTAGCAGAAATGTAAAAACCTCTCTGGTCCATATGGGGCATTACAGGTTTGAGAGCGGAAACAGTTAAAGTGTAGAATAATGATGTAGCCGAGTATTATGAGGATTACGGATAGTGTCATTGTAAATAGTTCCCAGCATGTGCAGATTATCTATAAGATAGAACTTCCTCGGCCTGTTCTGTATCATGTGGGACATCTGGACCGGATCACAGAGAAGTAAATTCCGCCTCATCATGGCGGTGATTCATTCTCCATACGGCGCTCTTCTATCTGCACAGACTGTATTGTCTCTGTATAAATATTGGAGAGAAGGGAAGAAGAGCGAACTTTCCCACACCCTCCCTCTGAAACCCTCCACATCCAACATTTGCTTCCTATTCTAAATCACAGGAGATACAACAGACGCTTCTTAGAAAGTTTATTTTTCTATGAAACCAGAAAATTCACACCGATACAATGCAGTGGGAAATCACGATCGTACAAAAAATGGTGACAATAGACAAAAAGAAAAAGGTTCATATGTGCATATATATATATATATACCCTGTTTCCCCCAAAATAAGACCTAGCGTGATTGTCAGTGATGGCTGCAATATAAGCCCTACCCCCCAAATAAGCCCTACCCTGTTTCCCCGAAAATAAGCCCTACCCTGAAAATAAGACCTACAAGGACTTTAACTAGGGATTATTTGGGGGGTAGGGCTTATATTGCAGCCATCACCAACAATCACGCTAGGTCTTATTTTCGGGGAAACAGGGTATATATATATATTTATTTTTTTTTCATTAGATTGTATACTTCATGGTTGGTATAGTACCAACTGACATACATATATTCTTATTTTAGCTGACATATACGTTTGGTCTTATCGTCACAGCAGGTAATTATTTATTCATGAGTTGGCATTTGAACATTTTTAGCCCTGGACAGTCGCTAACATCTTTCCCTCTTTCCCTAAATATATATTTTTTTGGCTAATATTTTGATGGCTCCTAATTGTACTTTATCTCATGCAGTGATATTATCCAGCTTGGTCCCTCAACACATATAGCCCTGAGGAAGCCCCAACGGGCGAAACATGTCGGGACTATAGTGCTGAGTGACCCTTTATTCTTTATGTTGATATGTATCGCTGTTATGCCCCGTACACACGGTCGGATTTTCCGATGGAAAATGTGTGATAGGACCTTGTTGTCGGAAATTCCGACCGTGTGTGGGCTTCATCACACATTTTTCCATAGGAATTTCCGACACACAAAGTTTGAGAGCAGGCTATAAAATTTTCCGTCAACAAAATCCGTTGTCGGAAATTCCGATCGTGTGTACACAAATCCGACGCACAAAGTGCCACGCATGCTCAGAATATATTAAGAGATGAAAGCTATTGGCTACTGTCCCATTTATAGTCCCGACGTACGTGTTTTACGTCACCGCGTTCGGAACGATCGGATTTTCCGACAACTTTGTGTGACCGTGTGTATGCAAGACAAGTTTGAGCCAACATCCGTCGGAAAAAAATGCATGGATTTTGTTGTCGGAATGTCCAATCAATGTCCGACCGTGTGTACGGGGCATTAGTTCTATATTATGCATAGCCAGCATAATTTTTAAAACTTTGTGTATGTCCGATAAAATGTCATTTATATTTTTTATCTTGATGTCTGTCTAAAATTACTTATTTGGCGTCCATAAAATCCCACTAAATGACCTCTCTGACCATACTAGCTGACATATATGTAGCGCTGGTATTTTCAAAACAGAAGCTATAAATAAAAATGTAGTTGTCTGAAGCTGTAGTTTAGCTCAGACTGCCATTATTATAAATTCCGGTTCTGTTTCAGCTTGGCTGGTTGCGTGGTTTTTTCCCCTTGGCCTAGGGATGGCGCCCTATTATCTTGGCCAAGGTCGGAAATTGCAACAAGCTGAGTGTATTGAGTGCCTCCTTGCCCAGGAAACAGTTAGTGGGTGTGGTCTGCCTGCTGAGCATTCTGGGAGGGGGGTTACTTAAGCGACAGACCCCGTGAGAGGGGAGGAGTTCCGACCTGATGGCCCTCCTGGCCTAAGGTGTGTCGCGGCCTCTAAATTGTCTCGGGGTCCGGCTGGCCCGAGGCGTCGTTGCTGAAGGTAGGCCCGAAAGTCTTGGGGCCTACCGATCCAGGGATGGTCCTGTGCTGTCTTGCCTGGGAGAAGAAGCCGAGCGACTGGAGGATCCAGGGGAGGACTTTTCAGGAGAGGACTGCGCAATAAGGCCGGTGCCTTTAGAAGAGCCTGGAGACTCGGTTGGAGGATGTATCCCGGGTCACCTACCACACAGTACCGTAGGTTCGGAAGAAGGGAACTGGTACTATGTGATCAAGCCTTGACATTGCAAAAAGTCGCTAATTACCCAATCCTGTGGCAGAGGATTGTGTAACAGTTATACCAGTCTGTGGCAGAGACTAAGACCGAGCATCGCATCGGTTGCTGGGTCAGTGAGAGAGGCCTATCCGGTGGTTGATGAATCCAGTTATGGAGCTGTTGTCCTCTGAATCAAAGAAAGTGTTCCTGATCTGCAATTCCAAGGTACCTGAATTCCCCTAAACCCTCCATCCCTCTATCGGATGTGTCTTTCTTAAATAAAGCATTGGAAAAAGAGACTGTGTGTCGAAGCTAATATCAGAGAAAGAAGTCTTTAATGGGACCCCTATGACGGATATGGTGAAAGGAACGGTAATCCCAATCAAATACCAGCCGCTCCTTCGGGGGTAAGTGCTACATATATAATGGACTTGGATACATGCTTTTTCTTTCTTTCTTTCTTTCTTTCTTTCTTTCTTTCTTTCTTTCTTTCTTTCTTTCTTTTTTTCTTTCTTTCTTTCTTTCTTTCTTTCTTTCTTTCTTTCTTTCTTTCTTTCTTTTTTTTTTTTTTTTTTCTTTCTTTCTTTCTTTCTTTCTTTTTTTCTTTCTTTCTTTCTTTCTTTCTTGCTTTCTTTCTTTCTTTCTTTTTTTTCTTTCTTTCTTTCTTTCTTTCTTTCTTTCTTTCTTTCTTTCTTTCCTTTCTTTCTTTCTTTCTTTCTTTCTTTCTTTTTTTTTCTCTATTGTCTCTTAGATTCTTAGCTCATACCATTTTTGAACCAGTTTGGTTCATGCAATAATATAAATACTCTTATCATATACTATTTTACTTCTATGCTGGTATGGCAGCATCTTTTGATACATATGCATTTATGTTTCAGTTGACATTATTAACGGCTTGCCGATCGGCTCACGCCAATATACGTCGGCAGAAGGGCACGTACAGGCATATTAACGTACCTGTACGTTGCCCTTTAAGAAGCGGTTTGCGGGCCGCCGCGAGCTCCGTGAGTGTGATCGCGGGTCCCGCGGACTCGATGTCCCGCGGGGATAACCGCGATCGTCTCACGGAGAGGAAGAACGGGGGAATGTTGATGTAAACAAGCATTTCCCCGTTCTGCCTAATGACACAGACACTGATCGCAGCTCCTTGTAATCGGGAGCGGTGATCAGTGACATGTCACACATAGCCCCTCCCCCCCACAGTTAGAATCACTCCCTAGGACACACTTAACCCCTTCATCGCCCCCTAGTGGTTAACCCCTTCCCTGCCAGTCACATTTACACAGTAATCAATGCATTTTTAATCGCATTGATCGCTGTATAAATGTGAATGGTCCCAAAATAGCGCCAAAAGTGTCCGATGTGTCCGCCATAATGTCGCAGTCATGATAAAAATCGCTGATCGCCACCATTACTAGTAAAAAAATTAATAATAAAAATGCCATAAAACTACCCCCTATTTTGTATACGCTATAACTTTTGCGCAAACCAATCAAAAAACGCTTATTGCAATTTTTTTTACCAAAGATTTGTAGAAGAATACATATATAAAATAATGTTTTTTTTTTCTCAAAATTGTCGCTATTTTTTTGTTTATAGCGCAAAAAATAAAAACCGCAGAGGTGATCAAATACCACCAAAAGAAAGCTCTATTTGTGGGGAAAAAAAGGGCGTCAATTTTGTTTTGGGAGCCACGTTGCACAACCGCGCAATTGTCAGTTAAAGCGACGCAGTGCCGAATCGCAAAAAGTGCGTTGGTCTTTTGCCAGCCAAATGGTCTGGGGCTTAAGTGGTTAATGGATACTGGGAGATCTTTGGTGACACATTCCCCCATCTCGGCCATGTCTGCCCCCCCCCCATTTGTGCTCTGTTGAGTTGGTTTTTCCTCTGCCTCCTCAGCTCCCGAGCTGCACGCTTGTTACTGCCGCCTCTGGGTATCAAGCAATTGGTAGTCTGATTCAGCCTCTGGCGAGTACAGGGCCATGCGTTTTTGGACCTTCTTGACTAATTGATACCATGTCTGTGTTGATACTTATTTCGTTCATTATACCCCTACAGATGTATTACACACTCATCTACTCCTGATGAAGCGAGCATGGTCTTGCGAAACGCGTTGGGATACTTTTTATGCCCGTGTACTCTGCAGTTTGCATTTTATACCTTGATACGTGTAATGACATTTTCTACTGTATGTATGATTTCAGTGGCTTGGTTATGATTCATGTTTGTTTGCATGACTATTTTAATAAACTTTGAGACTGCATTTACTTTTCAATTGTTGGCTAACTGCATTCACCTCATTTAAAGTCCCGGGGCGACTTCCTGTTTTTTGTTGCAAAAATGGTGAAGGTCAAACAATGTATCTTTTTTTTTTGAGTTTTCTATCGTCTATCCCAGGGTGGGACTGCAGTTGGCTGTCCTATGATTCCCTCTTCTGCTCCAGTGAATATGTGGAAAGAGTCCAAGGAGCTGAGAAAAAGGGCAGATATAGAATCGGTGAAAATGAATTTTTCTTTAATTTGTTTATTTTGAATTTCCATATGGAGGTAGAGAAATATCATAAACAAGAATAATATGTCAACGAAGGCATGGAGGGAAATAGCATAGCCTTCACAGAGTAAAAGTAAGAGAACAGCAGAAAACAGACTGAACAGCAAGGTTTAAAGTCAACAAACATGCATAGGTTAACTGATACACAACATATCTGGTCAGACATATGTAGTTAACATGGCCAAAACTAGGGGGGGCAGGGGTGGCGCCTGCCCCAGGTAACGCATCTAGGAGGATGCCGCCAGGGGTGCTGCTCCCACCCGCACCGACAACCGCTGTTCTAAGGGTGTCACTGCCGTCTGATCAAGTGTAATGGACAGGCAGGTCTCCCTCCTAGTCCTTCCCAGTGCCCAAACAGCCTATGTCTTTTCTACGTAAGGCATCTCAGAGAAGGGGAGGCTTCAAAGAAGGCCCTGGAATGGAGGGTGCAGAGGAGGCCCTGGACTGGGGGGGGTGCGGAGGAGGCCCTGGGCTTGGGGGTGCAGTGAAGGCCCTGAGCTGAGGGGGGGTGCAGAGGAGACCCCAGACTGGGGGGGTTAGATAAGCCTTGGACTGGGGGGTGCAGTGGAGGCCCTGGGCTGATAGGGGGTACGGAGAGGGCCTTGGGCTGGGGAGTGAGGAGGAGGCCCTGGGTTGGGGGATGCAGAGGAGGCCCTGACCTGGAGGGGGCGCAGAGGAGACCCTGCACTTGGGGGATGCAGGGGAGGTCCTGGTGGGCTGGGGGGTGCAGAGGAGGCCCTGACCTGGGGGGTGGGGGGCGCAGAGGAGACACTGGACTTGGGGAATGCAGAGGAGGTTCTGGGCTGGGGAGTGTAGAGGAGGCCCTGGACTGGGGGGGTGCAGAGGAGGCCCTGGACTGGGGGGTTGCAGAGGAGGTGCAGGAGTAGGGGGGGTGCAGAGGAGGCCCTGGACTAGGAGGTGAGTACACAGGAGGCTTTTGACAGGGGGGTGCAGAGAAGGCACTGGACTGGGGGATACAGAGGAGGCCCTGGACTAGGATGGGAGTACAACGGAGGTCCTGGACTGGGGGATGTAGAGAAGGCCCTGGACTTGAAAAGTAGGGTTGGTGAAGGACCAGGATTCAGAGAGCCGGGTGCAGAGGAGGCTCTTATTTTGGGGTGGGCTGTAAAGGAGGCCTTGGACTAGCAGAGGAGTGCAGAGGAGGCCCTGGACTGGGGGGGGGGGGGGGGTGCAGTGGAAGCCATTGACTAGGAAATAGTGGTTGGTGTGGCAAAGGCCCCTGGATAGGGGGGACAAGGGAGATACTGGACTAAGTGAGGGGGTGCATGGAGGTCCCGGATTAGGATAGGGGTGTCTGGAGGCCCTGGACTATGAGAGGGAGATCATGGAGGCCCTCTGGACTAGGAAAGATAGTTCCTGAAGGACCTTCCAGCTTCAGGGAGAGAAAGCCTGGATTTAAAGCCTGGGCTGAGGAAGAGCCTGCCTTCACAACATAAACGGGGACATTTCTCAATTGTCGCAAGTAATACCAAACAGGAGCAGAGAGACAGGTTGTGTTATAGATTTAATAAAGGAGAAGTACAGCCAAAGCCTGTTTGGTTGTACTTCTCCTGTTGATCACATCAGTGATCAGGGCTTAAGCCCGCTCTCGGCTGATGTCACAGAATCAGTCCAGGCTGGGGAAAGATCACAACCATACAGTTGGGATCTTCTCACATGCCTGTACCGGCACCCAGCTCAGCCTCTCAGAGCCTGAGCCGGCCGCTCCCGCCCCCCTGCACAGCCCGGTGTTTCTGTGAGCACCGGAGGCAGAGCAGAGCCAGAGACTGACAGTCACCAGTTCTCTGCTTAGGAAGTACTGAGAACTGAGTGATCGGCTGTTTGATTACTCAGTTCTCAGCCTTAGAGCCGGTGGGGGACAGATGCAGCAGGAAGGGATGCGTGTATCCAAACGCACAGTGCCTGCATTCAGATCCGTGCACTTACTTCTATAGGTGAAGCTCTCTGGTGGATGCAGATGCAGCAAAAAGTGGCTCAGCATACAGGACTTGCCTGCTTAGCCCTTAGGCCTCTGCATGCCACAAGGCATGATGGACCTTGTAGTTTGTCTTCCTGTGTAGCATTGGATCGGTGGCTGGTTGGCAGTTCAGAGTGTAGATCGCGCATTAGGAGGTTCGGACCCCCATTTTTGAAAATCCATTGGATGGGATCGTTGCATGCTGTGCCAGGACATTCAGCGATCAATACTGGAGTTCTGGTTTCCTACCGCTAAGCTTGGCTGACTCGCTGTCGCTGGCAAGTGGGTCCACAGTTTCTGGTAAGAGTACCCATCCCTTACCCCAGGTGGAGGACGTACTATCCCGGGTGATTTGACACCAACCTTGGTTTATCTTTTGCCTACGGTTCCAGACTTAGATCCTACTTATCGGCTTGGCTCACAGTGCAGACTATTCAGCAGACCACGTTGGGTTTTCAATTGAACTTACCTATATTCATCCCAATGACTGTATATCATTGCACTTATGCATTTGTGTCGTATTTCAAATTAACTTTGCACATAATTGTTTACACCTATGTACTTTAACCACTTGCCGACCAGCCGCCGTCATTATACTGCTGCAGGTCAGCACGTTCCCACGAGCCGTCGTAGCTATACGTTGGCTACTTTAGGCGGGATAGCAGGCGCACGTGCGCCCGCTGCACTGCGGGGGGTGCCGATGCTCGTGGCCGGCGGTCGCTATGACAGCCGGCAACAAGCGATCGCGGGCACAAGAGGCAGAACAGGGACACGTGTGTGTAAACTGTGTGTTCTGTTCTGTGAAAAGAGGCAAATCGTGAGTTCCCAATAGCTAGGAACCACAATCTGTCATCCCCTCTAGTCAGTCCCCTCCCCCCACAGTTAGAACACACAGTCAGGGAACACATTTAACCCCTTGATCGCCCCCCAGTGTTAACCCCTTCCCTGCCAGTGACATTTATACAGTAATCAATGCATTTTTATAGCACTGATCGGTATATAATTGTCAATCGTCCCAAAAATTTGTCAAAAGTGTCCGATGTGTCCGCCATAATGTCTCAGTCACAATAAAAATCGCAGATCGCAGTCATTACTAGTGAAAAAATAATAATAAAAATGCCATAAATCTATCCCCTATTTTGTAGACTCTTGACTAACTTTTGCTGAGAACTGAGTTTTCCTGCCTTATTGAGCTTCTTCTTATCCCGCCTGTCTATTGTATCAGCCATTGCACACTGTGCATAGTGCACCCCTAAACCCTGCACTCTGTATGTAGCGCACCTCTAAACCCTGCACTATTTAAGTAGCGCATCTCTGAATCCTGCACTCAGTACGTAGTGCACCTCTGAACCCTGCACTGTGTACTAGCACACTTCTAAACCCTGCACTGTGTACGTAGCGCACCTCTGAACCCTGCACTGTGTACATAGCGCACCTCTGAACCCTGAACTGTGTACGTAGCACACCTCTAAACCCTGCACTGTGTACATAGCGCACCTTGGAAACCCTGCACTGTGTACGTAGCGCACCTCTGAACCCTGCACTGTGTACGTAGCGCACCTCTGAACCCTGCACTGTGTACGCAGCACATCTCTGAACCCTGCACTCTGTACGTAGCACACCTCTAAACCCTGCACTGTGTACATAGCACACCCCTAAACCCTGCACTCTGTATGTAGCGCACCTCTGAACCCTGCACTCTGTACGTAGCGCACCCCTAAACCATGCACTCTGTACACAGTGTGCCCCTGAACCCTGCAGTCTGTATGCAGCACACCCCTAAACCCTGCACTCTGTTTGTAGTGCACCCCTAAACCCTGTACTCTGTATGCAGCACACCCCTGACCCCTGCTCTCTGTATGTAGTGCACCCCTACACCCTGAACTCTGTACATAGGCACCCCTAAACCCTGCACTCTGTATGCAGCACACCCCTGAACCCTGCATTCTGTATGTAGCGCACCCCTAAACCATGCACCCTGTACACAGGCACTCTTAAACCCTGCACTCTGTACATAAGCACCCCTAAACCCTGCACTCTGTATGTAGAGCACCCCTAAATGCTTGGGGGTTCTGAACTGAGACTTTGCACCTGGTAAAAGCTTTGCCACTGTGTTCAAAAAGTTATATTGTTACAGTTTGGACTGATAAAACTATGCATATACTGTTGTGACCTGTCAAACCTTGCAGTGCCACTCCAAGCAAGAGTGCAGGGTGCTTCCCCCATTGGCACTCAGGAGTAGGGGTGCCGGCGTCAAGTTTCACTCATCCAGACCTGCGGATAAAGAAGGTTTAGAACACCGCTCACCCAACCCGACCCATTTTGATGCATGTGACAGCCTCAGCCAGCGCTGCTCCATTGACCATCCCCCTTTTGCCAAAGCCCACCGGGGGTTAGTCATAGAGGGGAACGAGTGCCGAGGAGGGGTTATGTTGTAACTATTTTGTGGCTGTTTTACCGATCACATGCTGAACTTTTCCATGCTGAAGATTATACCTTTATTCACCCCACCCACTTACTGTACAGCTAGCCAGCTAGAGGGGAGGTTAGCGATGGGGGGAGACTAGAGGAGTATGGGGGCCAGACAGCTTAAGAAGAGGCATGCACAGAAGTGACAGCCGGGGAGGCATACCGGTACCGATTGCTGTATTTTCCTCCTGCAGGAGCTGAATGCTGGCTGGCGGGAGGGAGAGGAGGGGAAGAGGTCTTTAAGCTGCTGCAGGAGGATCGGTACTAGCCCCTCAATGCCGTGCCCCGGGCGCACTTGAACTTTGTCTTTAATTTTTTTTTTCCTTTCTTTCGCCAATTTTCTTTTTAGGCTACAATATATTACCAAAAGTATTGGGACACCTGCCTTTACGAGCACATAAACTTTAATGGCATCCCAGTCTTAGTCCGTAGGGTTCAATATTGAGTTGGCCCACCCTTTACAGCTATAACAGCTTCAACTCTTCTGGGAAGGCCGTCCACAAGGTTTAGGAGTGTGTCTATGGGAATGTTTGACCATTCTTCCAGAATCACATTTGTGAGCTCAGGCATTAATGTTGGATGAGAAGGCCTGGCATGCAGTCTCCACTCTAATTTATCCCAAGTTCCTCCACCCCAAACTCCCTCATCCATGTCTTTATGGACCTTGCTTTGTGCACTGGTGTGCAGTCATGTCGGAACAGGAAGGGACCGTCCCCCAAACTGTTCCCACAAAATGTCTTGGTATGCTAACATCTTAAGTTTCCTTCACTGGAACTAAGGGGCCAACCCCATCCCCTAAAAAACAGTACCAGTCAAGTTCCTCCACTCCAAACTGGCTCATCCATGTCTTTATAGACCTTGCTTTGTGCACTGGTCCAAATCATTTGGTGGAGGGGGGATTATGGTGTGGGGGTTGTTGTTCTGGGTTTGGGCTTGGCCCCTTAGTTCCAGTGAAGGGAATTCTTAAGGTGTCAGCATTCCAAGACATTTTAGACAATTTCATGCTCTCAACTTTGTGGGAACAGTTTGGGGATGGCCCCTTCTAGTTCCAACATGACTGCCCACCAGTGCACAAAGCAAGGTCCATAAAGACATGGGTGAGGGAGTTTGGGGTGGAGGAACGTGACTGGCCTGCAAGAGTCCCGACCTCAACCCCATAGAACACTTTTGGGATGAATTAGAGTGGAGACTGTGAGCCAGGTCATCTTGTCCAACATCAGTGCCTGACCTCACAAATGCTCTTCTGGAGGAACGGTCAAATATCCCCATAGACACACTCCTAAACCTTGTGGACGGCCTTCCCAGAAGAGTTGAAGCTGTTATAGCTGCAAAGGGTGGGCCAACTCAATATTGAACCCTACGGACTAAGACTGGGATGCCATTAAAGTTCATGTGCGTGTAAAGGCAGGCGTCCCAATACTTTTGCTAATATAGTGTATTTGGGTGGTGGGGGGTTGTCAGTAAAACGCACACATGCGGCGCTTCCTGCTATTCTTACTCTCAGCAGTTTTCGGAATGATCTCACTTGTCCTCTGTAGTCATTAGATGCCTCTTAACCAAAGCCGATGTTTAATCCGAGGCCAACCGGTTAGCATTTTGCTCATTTGAATCCATTCTTTGGCTGGAATTATCGTACAGTTTCAAGTGTTTAATACACTTAAGACCAAATCCAGGGGCCTCTTATTACGTTTTAACACTTTGCCCCCCGCCGGGGGGAACCCTACGCTCGACGCGCTTCTTATCTGTGACAGCCACTGGCAATAAACAAGTTGTATATTGCGATCTGCCATATTTGTATTCTTTAATTGGCCGCTGTACGGGCGCGCGGCACGATGAGAGTGATGGCCTTTTCACTATGTGCATTTGTAAGTATTCATTATTGTTCCCCAATGAGGAGAAGAAGGGAGGGAAATTTAGAAGGTTAATATATTGTGACATTCAGAAGATCTGATTACGAATTTTTTTTTCCCCTTTCAAATTTTTTCTTTTTTTTCCCCTCTCCAGACGCCGCATAATTATACCAGCATCATTTTTACCGAAAACTTGTTAGATTATAGAGCGATGAATAAAACATGATACAGCAGAATGAGAAGGAAAAAAAAAAAACAACTTACTTGTTAGATTTCCAGAAGGAATGAGCGGCATTTAAAGGAAAATTATATTAATGGTCGCTCTTTTATGAAAAAAGAAAAAAGAACACATTGAAGATGAAGTAATCAAGACAAAAATAGCCAATTCTAATTTTGCAGCAATTTTGCAACAATTTCCACCTTCTCTGAAAAATTGTCACTCAGTTTTACCCCATTATCAGTTTTTTTTTTTTTTATGTAGAGAAACTTTTCTTTAAATGATGTGTTGTTTTCTGTTTTCATTGCACATTGGCAGATTTTTTTTTTTTTTAGCTTTGCCTTATTTTTTTTATTTGATAAAAAAGAGAAACAGTGAGATCTCAATGCCTTGTGTCAGACTTTTTTGTAAAATGAAATAAAAAAATTAAATAAAGATAAAATAAAATAAAAATATTGTAAACTAAAGAATATATATATATATACACACACACATACATATATATATATATATATATAAATAAATATATATATATATATATATATATATATATATATATATATATATATATATATATATATAAATATATATATATATATATATATATATATATATATATATATATATATAAATATATATATATTAGATAAGTGTAAAAAAATGTGTTGCCTTTATAAACATGCCTCATGAAATAATGAAATGAACATGATAGAATAAAATTGAAAAATTAAAATAAAATAAAATAAAGACTTTGTATATATATAGTATTAAAGGAGTAACAACTGGTAAAAGTGTGAAAATGATGTGTTGCTTTTATAAACATGCTTCATGAAATAATGAAATTAAAATGATAAAATATAAATAATATAAAGTAAATAAAATAAATAGAACAAAGTAAATTCATAAAAAAATAAAATAAAAAATAAAATAAAAAATAAAATGTCGTCCAAGCATCCCATTTAACTAAAATTTTGACGGTTTTAAGATCAGCTTAAAGCGTAATTCCACCCAAAAGCGGGAGCTCCTCTATTGTTTTCAATTCTTGTCCCGGAGACACAACAGGAAGTCAAAATAAATTATTCTGTTTCTTTATTACTAGAACAGGTGGTCCCATTGGGGGATTTCCTCTTACCTCCGTTTTTACCTCCGTTTCTGGTGACAGCTGTAAATGTTTTTGATTTCTCACCACTTTATGTTTTAATAATAAAAAAAATAAAAAAAATTCTTAAATACAAAATTTCTTCAAATTAATTTTAGCACACAAACACAATGTGATCTCTAAAATGTTTTCCATTAATGTAAAAGTTACAAAACAATGTATTGATAAATATCAAATACATTAAGCCTTTGAATGAATGCAGTAACACATAAGCGAAACAAATAAATGATGGTCCCGGTGTTATTGTTGATATCATTGTTTTATGATTTTTTTATTTTTTTTTAATTAATGTAAAAGATTATACCGATTCATGTAATAATAAATAAATTAAATTAAGCATTTGAAATGAATACATTTAAAAATAGAAATACCAAAAATTCTAAATAAGCAATATAATAAATGATGGCCTCAGTATTATTTTCGATATCTATGCACATGTATCCTAGGTGTATGCATCTTATGTTTGTTTTAGTTTTTTGGGGGTTTTTTTCCCATTTTTTTAAACTTACTTTATAAATATCATTATGGGGTGGGGATGGGTTGGGGGGGGGGGGGGGTATTTAATATTACCGGTGATATTACTGGTGACAGTGGGATTGAATTTCTAAAGGCAAATAGACTAGCAAGGGCAATTGCAAAGGAATTTTCCAGAGAGCTTAAAGCGTTTGTTACCCCAACACTCCATAT
This sequence comes from Lithobates septentrionalis, assembly GCA_037952835.1. NCBI lineage: Eukaryota > Metazoa > Chordata > Amphibia > Anura > Ranidae > Lithobates > Lithobates septentrionalis. The sequence goes on from JBBDGP010003864.1 coordinate 59,146, forward strand.
TCCTGATATGTACCTGCTGTACCATGTACTGGTATAAGAAAGTCTCCTGTTCTCTCTGTATTGCTTCCTTTGTGTGAAATCCCTGATATTCCTGCCACTCCCTCTGCTTTTCTATTAAAAACTGACCACACTAAGCAGGAGAGCACATCATGGTCAGTTCTCTAGTTGTGCTGGGAACTCATCCTGCTCTCCTCCAATGATCAGATTTGTACTGATACGCCCTCCCCGCTGCACAGCCATTCACTGGGAAGCTCAGGGTGCTGCTGCTGCTTCTCCTCCCCCCCAGCTCTTATGCAGCTGAGAACAGAGGGAATGTGATCACCTATAAAAAAAAGGGAAAGAAAAGGTATTTATATATTTTTTTTTTTATAGCTATACAAAAATGTTTTGCCTTTCATTTCTATTATAAACTGATTTTTTTTTTTTTTTACAAGGTGATCGTTTACAATCACTTTAATGAGTGCAGCGCGATTTTACTTTGCAAAGAATACCCAATCACATGCTAGGGAAAAAAAGAGCAGCATTTTTGCTTGCTCATGATTGGATGATGGAGGTCGGCAGAGCTTCACCTCATTCACTAAGCTCTGGGTTCAATTCCCTTGTAAAGTGAAACTACTCTTGCAAAGTGAACCGCCTATGTACCTTTAGTAAATCAACCCCGATCTTTCCTTATGGAGAAGGCCTCCCCCTGCAATATGCTTGTATGGACTGGAGACAGAGAGCCCCCAAACTGCTGCTTACCCAACCATTCCCGGGTTCCCATAACACAGGGGAAAGGTCTTCACGTTCTCCATCCTGGATTTTCCCACCAGTGGTTCCTGGATACCGGTCAGCTGGAGGACTTCCAGGGAAGGGGGGGGGGGGGGGTGAGCTTTGGAGAGCAAAGCATTTAATAGATGAAAGGTACACTCTAGTCAAAAGTGAAATTACTGAGGCACATCCGGAGAACATGGTCCACCAGCTCACCACTGCAAGTCCTCGTCCAGGTCTAGCTGTAGAGTGCCAGTGCCCCTTACTACCTTTGGCTGCTACTCTGCCGATCCTGATACTTACCCGCATGAGATGTTGGAGGCAACACCGCAGGTTTTTGATTGAATTTGTTTGAAGAAATCTAAAGAACTTAGGATGAGGTCAACAAATGGAACTTCCTTATTCTGAACAGCTGTTCCTGATATTAGGGTGGACCCAAAAGGTGTGATGATTACTAAAATCAGGAGATTATTATTATTATTCAGGATTTATATAGTGCCAACAGTTTACGCAGCACTTTACAATATAAAAGGGAGACAATACAGATATAATACAATAAAATACAAGAGGATTAAGAGGGTCCTGCTCAGAAGAGCTTACAATCTAATAGGGTGGGGCAGGTGGTACAAAAGGTTGTAAATTGTGGGGAATGAGCTGATGGAAGTGGTAGAAGATTAGTTGGAGACATGATAGACTTTCCCTGAAGAGATGAGTTTTCGGGGATCGCCTGAAGGTAGCAAGAGTAGGGGATAGCCGGACCGGTGGAGGTAGCGAGTTCCAGAGGATGGGAGAGGCTCTGGAGAAATCCTGGAGATGAGCATGGGAGGAGGAGATGGGCATGGGAGGAGGAGACGAGGGAGATTGGGAGGAGCGGAGAGGACGGTTTGGGTGATATATAGAGACAAGATTAGTGATGTAGCTCGGGGCAGAGTTGTGAATGGCTTTGTATGTTGTGGTTATTATTTTGAATTGAATTCGCTGGGTGATTGGGAGCCAGTGTAGGGATTGAAGTAGAGGGTTGGCAGACAACTGAGCTGTTGGTAAGGTGGATAAGCCTGACAGCAGCATTCATGATAGACTGAAGAGGGGAGGAGCCTATGGAGAGGTAGGCCAGTGAGAAGAGAGTTGCAAGAGTCAAGGTGAGAGCTAACAAGGGAGTAAATGAGGAGCTGGTGGTTGAAATGGTGGTTTCATTTGTTAAAAAGGGGCGAATTTTAGAGATGTTACAGAGGTGAAGTCTACAAACTTTAGGAGATGAATTTAAAGTGGTTGTAAACCCTTCCATACACTCAGTGAAGTGACTGGCCTCAGATGAGACAGAGACATGAAACAAATCCTCCTACATATGTTGCACCTGTTTATCTGCAGTCTTCTCTTCTCTACATATTTTCAGTACAGAATTTATAAAGCTTGTCTGAGCTGTCAGAAAGCAGGGGCGGAGAGCTGAAATTACACTGTACAGAGCTCAGTGAGGAGAGCTCTGAAAGCTTATTGATGAGAAGGGACACTCTCCCCACCCCTTTCACACAGTACACAGGGACAGAGCTTAGGCTGTCAATCACATGTTGTGCGCTGGAGATCCCTCCCCCGTTAAGTTTTCCTGACACCAAGAGATAAAAGGTATCAGAAGTGACTCATGCAGATAGCAGAGGAAAAAGGCAGCAGACAGAAATGACACTTAGTGCTCTGGAGTGAAACAAGTTGTAATGCTTCAGGCAGTGAACTATGTTGGATTGTGTGGATCACAGCTTCGGAAGTCTATGAATACTATATTCTTAACAGTTAACTTTAACCTTAACAGCTATTAGGTAGGAAGAGTCAGATAAGTTTGGAAATACAATTGGTTTTATTTAGAGTGGTAATACACAGCCACGACGGGGAGATTCAGAGGCAACTTAAGCTTAGTAGCACTACACAGGAATAAAGTTTATAGGAAATGAAAAGATACTTGCAGTGAGTGGATTCCTGGAGATGGGGTCACCCAGTGGCTTCTTGAGAGATGTACTGGACTCTTATGGGGAAAGGAACAGGTAAGGTTTTCTTCGGGCAAAGTAGGTAGACTGTGGGTAGGGCAGAGGAGAGTCTCTGACTACTAGAGAGGAAGGGGCTCTGTCCGGCCCAACAAGTGGAAGTTGGAGGGGCTCTGTCTGGCCCAAAAGTGAGGTGGAAGTCGGGGCTCTGACCGGCCCAAAAGAGAGATGATAGTCGGGGCTCTGACCAGCCCAATAGAGAGATGATAGTCAGGGCTCTGTCTGGCCCAAAGGAGAGATGATAGTCGGGCTTTGTCCGGCCCAAAGGAGAGATGATAGTCTGGGCTCTGACTGGCCCAATAGAGAGATGATAGTCGGGGCTCTGTCCGGCCCAAAGGAGAGATGATAGTCGGGCTTTGACCGGCTCAAAAAGAGAGATGATAGTCGGGGCTCTGACCGGCCCAATAGAGAGATGATAGTCGGTGCTCTGACCGGCCCAATAGAGAGATGATAGTCGGGGCTCTGTCCAGCCCAAAGGAGAGATGATAGTCGGGCTTTGACCGGCCCAAAAGAGAGATGATATTCGGGGCTCTGACCGGCCCAATAGAGAGATGATAGTCGGGGCTCTGACCGGCCCAAAAGAGAGATGATAGTCGGGGCTCTGACCGGCCCAAAAGAGAGATGATAGTCGGGGCTCTGACCGGCCCAATAGAGAGAGATGACGGCAGTCTTCTGTTGGAGATATTTACCTGGCATCAGGTTCTTAGCATGAACGTCAAGCAAATGGCGTTGGCTATTTAAGTAGGGACAAGAGGAGGAGCTGGGTGATGTCATTGTGACGTCATCAATCTGCAACGAAATTTGTGGAGATATCAGAGCTCCCAGTGGAAAGATAAGAATATTGCAGGAGAAATGTCGGAGCCTCCAGTGGAGGGATAAAGACATTGCAGGAGAAATGTCGGAGCCTCCAGTGGAGGGATAAGGACATTACACAAGTACACACAATAGAGGGATATGCTTTATTCATATTTCATGTCTGAGGTTTACAACCACTGTAATGACGCAAGCCTACACATAAAGCAACACATTTGTTAGTCTGCCAAATACAAGCTACAATAGAGACTGGAAGTAGGAGCTTTGTGGATGGCATTGCTACTTTGTTGATAGCGTTGCTGCCAAGAACGCCGTGCCTCTCCCACCGAGTCTAGATTGAGCAGGAAACATCATGTTGGAGCCACACTGCTCTATGTTGCATTGGGACGTCGGCTGATTTTTTTTATAGCATGGTGACTTTCCTGCCTGCCCCCCCCCCCCCAGGGGAGGATGGAAGTGCTTAATTTGCTTTTGAATGGAGGTGGGACCATCTTTGACTCAGACATGACATTGGATGCAAAAATAGGATCAGTAATCAGCGGATCCCAATACCTTCTTCACCTATAGCGTAGACTCGTCCCCTTCGTCCCGGAAGGAGATACAGCAGCAGTAGTTGGAACATTCATCAATTCCCGACTTGACTATGCAAATTCCCTCTACCTAGGACTTCCCAAATTTCATGTCTACAAATCGTCCAGAACAGAGCAGCCAGACTGGTAACTGGAAAAGAAAAACCTTGGGAATCAATCACCCCGTCCCTGAGGACCCTCCATTGGCTAGCCGTGAAGGACCGAGTTACATTTAAGACTCTCTGCCTCACTCACAAATGTACACAAGGAAAAGCCCCGCAATACCTCTGCTGCAAAATAAAGCACTAAACCCCAGGTCGCCCCCTCTGGTCAACTAACCAGAACCTCCTCCACATCCCCAAGACCCGTTATAAATTAAAAGGCGAATGAAGGATCGCTGTCCAAGGACCACGGCTATGGAACGCTCACATCCGCTCAGAAGAAAACCATCTGGCCTTCAGGAAGAAGCTCAAGACCCATCTCTTCTGAAGACCCAGATGGACACTGGCAGCAAAAGCGCCTTGAGGCTATTTAGTTTGCATATGTAGCGCTGTACAAGTTATTCATTCTTTCATTCATTCAAAGCAATCATCTTGTTAGAATCGTGCAAAATCATTATCCAGTTAAGCCCTGTAACACACGGGCTGAATATTGGCCGAAGTCAGCCGGTGCAGTAGAAACCAGCTGACATTTGGCCCGTGTGTACAGATCGTCGTCTGACAGAGGCTGATCTCAATACCAGTGGCGGCCCATCCATAGAGGGCGCGCGGGCGCTGCCCCTCCCCTATCCATGTGTCCGGCACCCTGATCTACATACAGGAGGCCAAATGCATGCAATGCAATGCATGTGATTAGAGCCAGAGGCTCTAATAGGCTTCAAAAAAGGGTGGGCTCGAAATGCAGAGCACTGCGCTCCAAACCCACCCAGTTGTGTGATGATAGCGAATGAATATTCGCTATTTTCACACTAAATCTCCTCTCCACCAATAAAGAAGGGGGTCTGAGACCTGTTTCCCAATTGGCCAAAACATCAGGCGATCCTTTTGGATGCCTAGGAGAAGGAGGAGGAGAGAGGACACGCATGACAGAAGCCGTGGAGAAAAGGACATCGGAGTTGCTTCTCCCAGCCCGCCACCAGCCACCTGCCGCGCTGAGAACACTGAAGCCACTGCTTCCAGCCCGCCGCCAGCCACTCAACATGCTGAGGACACCAGAGCCACTGCTCCCAGCCTGCCGCCAGCAACCTGCTGCGCTGAGGACACCGGAGCCGCTGCTCCCAGCCTGACGCCAGCCACCCACCGCGCTGAGGACACCAGAGCCACTGATCCCAGCCTGCTGCCAACCACCCACCACACTGAGGACACCAGAGCCGCTGCTCCCAGCCCCCTGCCAGCCACCCACCACGCTGAGGACACCGGAGCCGCTGCTCCCAGCCCACTGCCAGCCACCCACCACGCTGAGGACACCAGAGCCGCTTCTCCCAGCCCCCTGCCAGCCACCCACCATGCTGAGGAAACCAAAGCCGCTGCTCCCAGCCCGCTGCCAGCCACGTGCCGCGCTGAGGACACCGGAGCCGCTACTCCCAGCCTGACGCCAGCCACCTGCTGCCTCTGCTCCCAGCCTGAAGGCAGCCACCTGCCACGCTGAGGACAACGGAGCCGCTGCTCCCAGCCCGCTGTCAGCCACCTTCCGCACTGAGGACACTGGAGCTGATGCTCCCAGCCTGCTGCCAGCCACCTGCCGCGCTGAGGACACTGGAGCCACTGCTCCCAGCCCGCCACCAGCCACCCGCCCCGTTGAGGACACCGGAGCTGCTGCTCTCAGCCCACTGTCAGCCACCTGCCATGCTGAGGACACCAGAGCCGCTTCTCCCAGCCAGCCACCCGCTGAACTGAGGACACCGGACCCCCTGCTCCCAGACCGCCGCCAGCCACCCGCAGCGCTGAGGACACCGGACCAGCTGCTCCCAGACCACCGCCAGCCACCCGCAGCACTGAGGACACCGGAGCCGCTGCCCGAAATCCACCGCCTGCCACCTAAATGGCGTAAGTGCCGGACCGACTGGCAGACGTGGGTGGGGGTAGTGCTGCGCCCCCAAAAAAACCCCACCAGCCGCCACTGCTCACTACTGGTTTCTGTAGAATGAGCATGCTGAAAAACCAGCAGCCGATCGACATCTGCTCAGTGCTTGCAGCCAATGGCTGTGAGCGCTGACCAGTGTTTTCTGGTGGAGGGGGGGGGGGGGGCAGCCCCCCTGTCAGCACACAATAGCTCAGTGGGGAGATCGCTGTACTAATATCACATAGTTAATACAGAGAGCGCCTATGTTTTACTTTTGTTCAGCCCACTGGGTTGAACGAAAAAAAAAAGAAAAACGTACTGTATGTACCAGGAATTCCAGCATGGACCGGGTCCTAGACCAGGTACGGTAAAGCTCCAGTTTTTCATTTTTTTTTCTATTTTTTTTGCAATGCTAGGATCACAGAACTAGATGAACAGAGCCACACATCTTCTAGACAGGTAACACAGTTCAACATATTCATACCGGAGTGAACAACATGCACTGTTCGGGTAAAAATACATCAGTGGTAATTATTCGTGTTGCCCACTTAGGATTCCTCCGTGAAAACAAAACATAATCTAGATATTTGTTGAAGAGTGAATGTGAGCCCAGCGACAGATTGGTTACATCTGCTACGGAAAGTAAAGCTTGTTCTTGTTCTTGAGCTAATATAAGAGAAATACAATGAATGTTCAGCGCTAACAAAGGAGTATACAATGATAATGAGAAGGATACGGGGTAACTCCGGGCGTAAAATGTAACCAAGTGAAATATTACTATCTGCATTACTACTGCTACTGCTACTACTACTACTACTACTACTAATAATAATAATAAAGATAGATAGATAGATAGATAGATAGATAGATAGATAGATAGATAGATAGATAGATAGATAGATAGATAGATAGATACCCTGAATACTACTACTAATACTACTACTACTACTACTACTACTACTAATAATAATAATAATAATAATAATACAAAATAATAATAATAATAAATAGATAGATTTATATACATCTGGAATAATAATAAGAAGAAGAATAAGAATAAGAATAATTAGATAGATAGATTGTTCTTGTTCTTGAGCTAATATAAAAGAATACAATGAATGTTCAGTGCTAACAAAGGAGTGTACAATGATAATGAGAAGGATACGGGGTAACTCCGGGCATAAAATGTTACAAAGTAAAATATTACTATCTGCATTACATAGACTGAGTATAAAATACAAGACAGGAGATAGATAGATAGAAGATAGATAGATAGATAGATAGATAGATAGATAGATAGATAGATAGATAGATAGATAGATAGATAGATAGATAGATAGATAGATAGATAGATAGATAGATAGATAGATAGATAGATAGATAGATACCCTGAATACTACTACTACTACTACTAATAATAATAATAATAATAATAATACAAAATAATAATAATAATAATACAAAATAATAATAATAATAATACAAAATAATAATAATAATAATAATAATAAATAGATAGATAGATCAATGTATATACATCTGGAGGAATAATAATAATAATAATAATAATAATAGATAAATAGATAGATAGATAGATAGATAGATAGATAGATAGATAGATAGATAGATAGATAGATAGATAGATAGATAGATAGATAGAAACTGGATAAATACATTAGAAATATAGGGTGGTAGATACAGTAGAAATATAAAGAATGTAGATATAATAGATAGATAACTAGACAACAAGACTAGACAAGCTGGGTCTTATAAACCACGTGAGAGTGAGAAATTCCAACAACTACTACAAAAAATTGAGACAAATGATTTATTATGTCATAGTTTATAAGGAAGGTATTATAATTTTTATTTTTTTTTTCCTTTGTCCGGCTGTTGTGTAATCAGATTGTATGATGTATGGATCAAGTTATACATAAATCAGTTTTGAGATATATTTTACTCATTTTTTTATTTATTTATTCTCATAAGGTTGATATAGTAACCAAAATGTATAATTTTAATAATACTGATTATTATTATTATTATTGTGATTATTAAAATTATTATTATTACCATTATTATTATTGTATTTTTACCGAGTTGATGAACTGAAAAGGTATGGTTTATTATTCATGTTCTCATATTTGTCTGAAGTTTTTGTGCATTCATTTTGATATTTTCCACTATAATATTGTCTATTTTCACGATAAGCCCAAGGGGTGGATATTGTGTTGATATCGGATTAATATGGCTATGTTCTTATGTTCTTTTTAGCCAGGATAAAGGGGTGCTCTTGGACCCCTGAAGTGCATTGGAGTCGCCCCCCCCTGATTTTATCGGAATAAAGTTGTATCTGGAAGTGTTAGCAGTGGAGGGGTGCTTCAGTTTCCTTTTTGGTACCTCACACTACAAGCCAAGGAGACCAGGGGATCCTCCTGGGTGTAGAAGCTGCGTGCTTGGGAACCAGATCACCTAGATCAACATCAATACTTTAAGATAGCAATACCAGTGAGATAACCCTACAGGTCCAGTGAGATTTTTTCCAGTTTCCTCAATAGTTTATAAGGTGTCCTGCATGAGTAGTGATGAGCTTGGGTTGGACTTGGGTTCTCTCCTGACGCATGTGTGTCTGAACCTGGAAAGAAGCTGTTGGTGTCGGGCCAATCAGCTGTTGACAATGGAATCCCTGCTCATAAGGCCAAGGCAGCTGCGGGGCGGAGCATGTCCTAGCCATACCTGATTGGCCTGGCAATGACAGCTTCCTTTCAGATTCAGCCGAACTGAGCTTCCTTCCAGATTCACCGGAGGTAGGACAGAACCTAAGCCAACCCAAGCTCATCCCTACCCAGGAGTTCCAGGTTTGCACCAAACCTGACCGAGATAACTCACTGCTTGGCGCAATAATGCAAAAATGTATGCAAAACTTTCAAATATATGAACACAAAATGCAACACTTGCAAAAAAATCGCAATTGATTATTTTCCCATTCCAGCTCCACAGGAACATACTTTGTGGTTGGCTCATTGTTTTTTGGCACACTAGTATAAATGTTGCAACCTACACTATTTTGATGGCACACTTCTGGTAGTTTTATAGTCGAAACTTAGAAGCATTTATTCCATAATGCATAGAGCTGTTCTAGCCTTTTTGGTCATCATCAGTGTAGCATATGGCAATCATGGCTTCTTTAGAGTAGGGTTTGAGGCCCAACAAGACAGTATAACCATACAGGTTATGGTGAATAGGAGTGAGCTTGGGTTTGGCCCACACCAGGTTTGGTCTAGACCCGAAAGTTAGCTGTCATTGTGGAGCCAATGAGTTGCTGGTGGGAGATTTCCGTGTCCACAACTGATGTATACAAAGGGGTGGAGGTGCTACTGACATCACCAACCTAATACGGCCATGTGTCGGTATATGGCCAATGATGTCACAATCATCCCCGACCCTATTTGTACATCAGCCACAGGGTGGGGAAAATCCCACCCACAGCTCATTGAACTAGCAATAACAGCTAACTTCTGACTTCAGACAAACTTGGATTTGGATCGAACCCAAGCCCATCATTAGTGGTGAGAAGGGACTAAATAAATTTAAATAGGCCTTCCACTAGTAAAGTCCTGTTAAAACCAGGGACACTTGGGCACTGGCCGATGCCCTGGGTCCAATAGAGAGCCCCGTGATGCCTTTATTGGTTTGTCAGCTATAAGTCTCCTGTCATTCTGCATGTCGCTGAGCTTGGTGCCCCTCTGTGCGGGCCTGTCACATTAATGTTACGTCATACAGATGGCTCCTGTGCAGCAGCCATCTTTGACACTGCTCCTTTTTGTCCACAACTAAGCCCTAAGCTATAGTGGGCATGGCGACTCCTGTTTTTAAGCTTTTTTCTTTGGCCAAGCGATTGGCTGGCACAAGCAGTTACTTAGCTACCATTGGCAAGAACAAATGTGAAGGCGAGAGGAAGGCTCCTGTCAGAGCTATGAGGGACAATGTGGGCATGGCTATGATTGAAAAGAGCTGGCACTGGGGAGGTGCCAGCAGGAAAATTATGGTAGTGGGTGTGTAAGGGGCAGGATAGTGGGTGGGACCGGTGGAGGAATTATAAATACCTCTGCTGGGTGGGTGTTGCTGTGCTGGTCAGCCCCACCCTGTCATGCTTGTCACTCAAAGTCCCTCACCTGTGGCAGGTCTGTGCTCTTAGGGCGGCCCTCAGTTCACAGCTCACCGACCTCTCTTCCCCAGACAACCAGCAAAGAACCAGAACACCAGCTGGGGAGTGGGACACCAAGAACATCAAAGAGAACCTGAACAACACCGGGAACTACCTGATCTGACCAAAGTGCTCAGAAAGGTGAGCAGACCCTTTTCTAATATAGGCAGTGCAATATGTAGGTGGGGCTTTGTGTGGGTGTGGCTTGAGTGTGGGCAGGGACACAGGGGGCCCCATGATCTCCTATTGCCCGGGAGACCTATGAGTTGTCAGTCCGCCCCTGGTTAGAACAGATAGCTAGATACATTCAAATAAGAATTTGTGTTCTTTTAATTCAGCAAGAGGTTTATAATCTTATTATAATCTATTCCTGACTATTCAGCCCCAGTCCACATTTCACAGAGCCCCTCTCATTATCTTAAGGAAATCTGCTTGTGAATCTCACATCATTGATTTTTGCAGACCTGCTCCGTGTTCATATGATTTGTGTTGGAGCGAGATTCCCGGTCTGGCCGGGGGAACTCTTTCTGCAGAATGATAACATTCTGATCAGGTTGTATAGAGGCCGGCAATCAAAGCCGTTTGGGCTTGAAATAGACTCAGATCAACCCGTACATGCAACTGATGACTTTTAGAGCCAATTTACACTTGAAATGTAACTAAAACCAAAAATGTAATATTTTGTAGCTTAGCACTCACAGATGCAGCAAGAATTGATCTAGTTCTTGTGATGTTGAGGAGATCGGTGTCAGGGGAAGAGGATCAGAGGAAACAACCCTTCCTCTACCTGTGACATAATAGGGCTTCGATAGTGCCTACCGGTTCCTTAATAAGGATGCCCGGAAGCTGTGTGGTTCAGTTCCTTCCCCAGCATCATCGCCATTGAGTGTAACTGGCTGAATCAGCACATGTGCAGCAAGCTGTGCAGGGGAGAGCGTGTTGGATAGAGCGCCACCTAATATTAACCTCTGAGCTCTGTGTTACTTACTCCTGACCTCTGAACTCCGAATCACTTACTCTTGACCTCTAGAGTGTACTTTACATACTACTTCCCTCTGAACTGTGCATCACTTACTACTGACCTCTGACCTCTGTGTCACTTTCAACCTGACCCCTGAGCTTTGTGTCACTTAATACTGACCTCTGAACTCTGCATCACTTACTCTTGACCCCTGAACCCCGCGTCACGTCTGACCCCTGGACCCTTTTTCATTTACTCCTGACCCCTAAGCTCTGCCTTACTACAGCCTATGAACTCTTCCTTACTTACTCATGACCTCTGATCTCTGCCTTACATACTCTTAACCTTAACTCTTCCTTATATACCACTTCCCCCTGAACTCCGCATCACTTACTCCTGACCCCTGAGCTTTGTGTCACTTAAAGTGGTATTCCGGCCGAAATTATACTTTTTAAATACAAATACCCCTATAATACACAAGCTTAATGTATTCTAGTAAAGTTAGTCTATAAACTAAGGTCCGTTTTGTTAGTTTATAGCAGTAGTTTGTTATTTTATAAACTTACAGCAGGCTGTGGCCATCTTAAGTGTGGGCATCTGAAGCCAGACTGTATTTCTTCCTGGATCTCATCCTTGCAGATCTCGCACATGCTCAGTGCAGCACAAGCAGTGTAATAGGTTTCAGGTCAGGTTTCCATAGCAACGGCAGTGTCAGAGGAAGTTGTCCCAGAAGGCATTGCAAGCAGGAAATGATGGGCCAAGGCCAGGGAGGAGGAAGTGAAAATTGAATACAGCAAATATACAGTAGGTGCTGAGAAAAAAAATAAAAAAAATTCCAATTCGTTTACAGTGCACATTTTAGTGAGGGATGCTGAAGAGTTGTAAAAGTGGGTGGAATTCCACTTTAATACTGACCTCTGAACTCTGCGTCACTTACTCTTGACCTCTAAAGTCTATTTTACATACTACTTCCCTCTGAACTGTGCATCAATCACTACTGACCTCTGACCTCTGTGTCACTTTCAACCTGACCCCTGAGCTTTGTATCTCTTAATACTGACCTCTGAACTCTGCGTCACTCACTCTTGACCCCTGAACCCCACATCACTTACTTCCCACCCCTGGAACCTTTCTCATTTACTCCTGATCCCTAAGCTCTGCCTTACTACGGCCTCTCAACTCTTCCTCCCTTACTCATGACCTCTGATCTCTACCTTACATACTCTTAACCTCTGAACCCTGCCTTATATACCACTTCCCCCCTGAACCCTGAGCTTTGCGTCACTTAACCACTTCAGCTCCGGAAGTTTTTAACCACTTCCTGGCCAGGCCATTTTTTGCGATACGGCGCTGCTTTAACTGACAATTGCGCGGTCGTGCGACGTTGTACCTAAATAAAATTCTTTGAATGAAATTCCTTTTTTCCCAACAAATAGAGCTTTCTTTTGGTTGTGAACAAGAAAAAATGAATAAATAACTGCGCATCAAAAATAAATAATGTAAACCATCTATGCTGCAGAGTCCTATATGTGACACAAACACACAGAAATCAAGTGAAAAAAGAATTGACTCGCGCTCAAAAAAACCTAACATGTGTATGACTGAAGAGGAGTACTCAGCCTGTATATAAATAAATATATGATAAATGTGACCAACTAAATACTAGGTTGGAAGATTGAACCCACTTCCCCTTAAAGGAATATATTCAATAACAAATCAAATTCATACATAAAACCGTGAAGGATTGCAGTATATAAAAAGAAATAATAACTTATTTAGGGAAAAAATGTAAAAAAGAGGAAAGTCCATATACAAAAACCACCCTACAGGTGCTGTGATAATGCAAAAAAAAGGGCAAAAAAAGGTCCAATATAAATGAAATCCCAGATGTGTGGGTCCACCACCATAAATGAAGTGCCTGGCCGCTTACCGGAATCCCATGACCCCCCGTTACAGAGGGTCTAAATGGGCATTGTAGTCCTGCTGCTTCGGACAGCTCGGGAACCAGAATGATGACCAGATTGGAACTTCTGAAACTGTAATGCTGTACAGCCTTTACAGCATTACAGTTTTAGAGGTTCCAATCTGGTCATCATTCTGGTTCCCGAGCTGTCCGAAGCAGCAGGACTACAATGCCCATTTAGACCCTCTGTAACGGGGGGTCATGGGGTTCCGGTAAGCGGCCAGGCACTTCATTTATGGTGGTGGACCCACACATCTGGGATTTCATTTATATTGGACCTTTTTTTGCCCTTTTTTTTGCATTATCACAGCACCTGTAGGGTGGTTTTTGTATATGGACTTTCCTCTTTTTTACATTTTTTCCCTAAATAAGTTATTATTTCTTTTTATATACTGCAATCCTTCACGGTTTTATGTATGAATTTGATTTGTTATTGAATATATTCCTTTAAGGGGAAGTGGGATCAATCTTCCAACCTAGTATTTAGTTGGTCACATTTATCATATATTTATTTATATACAGGCTGAGTACTCCTCTTCAGTCATACACATGTTAGGTTTTTTTGAGCGCGAGTCAATTCTTTTTTCACTTTCTTTTGGTTGTATTTGATCACCTTTGCGGTTTTTATTTTTTTCGCTACAAAACAAAAAAAGACCACCAATTTTGAAAAAAAAAAACAATATTTTTTTTACTTTCTGCTATAAAACATTCTCAATAAAAAAAAATATTTAAAAATCGAATTTCTTCATCGATTTAGGCCAATTTGTATTCGCTACATACCAATCAGTGTATATTGATTGGTTTTGCACAAAAGTTATAGCATCTACAAACTATGGGATAGATTTAGGGACTTTTTATTTTTTTTAATGTTTTTACTAGTAATGGCGGCGATCAGTGATTTTTAGCGGGACATTGTGCGACATTGCGGCGGACAAATCTGACACTAAGTGACACTTTTTGGGGACCAGTGACATAAGCACAGTGATCAGTGCTAAAAAAATGCAATGACACTGTATAAATGACACTGGCAGGGAAGGGGTTAACACCAGGGACAATCAAAGGGTTAACTGTGTTCCCTGGGAGTGTTTTCTTACTGTGTGGGGGATGGATGCACTTGAGGAAGAGAGACATCTGTGTTCCTGATTAGCATGAATCACAGATGTCTCTCTTCCTGTCTGACAGAAGGATGATCTGCCTTGCTTACATAGGCAAACCATCCATTTGTCTCTCCGGCGAGCGATCGCAGTCATGGTGGTCATCGGACCTGCTAATTGGCTCCTGCTGAGTTCAGTCACAGCAGGAGCTTGGCTCCGGAAGTGCGCGCCCCAGAGCCGTGCACGAGAATCACATACAGGTACGTGATTTTGTGCTTAAGGGCCGCCCTGCCGCAGTAAATGTACTTGGGGTGGTCCTTAAGTGGTTAATACTGACGTCTGAACTCTGTGTCACTTACTCCTGACCCCTGAGCTCTGCGTCACTTACTACCAACCTCTAAACTCTTCATCATTTACTCCTGACCCCTGAACTGTTTGTCACTTAATACTGACCTCTGAACTCTGCATCTCTTAGTTCTGACCCCTCGACCCTGTCTCACTTACTCCTGACCCCTAAACTCTGTCTTACTACTGACATCTGAACTCTGCCTCACTTACTACTGATCTCTGAACTCTGCCCTACATACTACTTCACCCTGAACTCTACATCGCTTACCTCTGACCTCTGAGTTACTTACTCCTGACCTCTAAACTCTGATCACTTACTACTGACCTCTGAACTCTGTGTCACTTACTCCTGACCCTTGAACTCTGTGTCACTTACTCCTTACCCCTGAACCTTGCCTCGCCTACTACTGACCTCTGAACTCTGCATCACTTATTACTGACTTCAGGACTCTGCATCACCTACTCCTGACCCCTGAACTTTGCGTTGCGTAATACTGACCTCTACATACGTCACTCTTGACCCGTAAACCCTGCCTCATTTACTACCTTCCCTTGAACTCTGCATCACTTACTACTGACCTCACTTACTACTGACCTCTGAACTCTGCATTACTTACTACTGACCTCTGAACTCTGCATCACTTACTACTGACCTCTGAACTCTGCATCACTTACTGCTGACCTCTGAACTCTGCATCACTTACTGCTGACCTCTGAACTCTGCATCACTTACTACTAACCTCTGAACTCTGCATCACTTACTACTGACCCCTAAACTCTGCCTTACATTCTACCTTCTCCTGAACTCTGCATTACTTACTACTTTCCCCTGAACTCTGCATCACTTACTACTGACCTCTGCATCACTTACTACTGACCTCTGCATCACTTACTACTGACCTCTAAACTCTGCATCACTTAATACTGACCTCTGCATCACTTACTACTGACCTCTGAACTCTGCATCACTTGCTATGGACCTCTGCATCACTTACTACCGACCTCTGAACTCTACATTACTTACTACTGACCTCTGAACTCTGCATCACTTACTACTGACCTCTGAACTCTGCATCACTTACTACTGACCCCTAAACTCTGCCTTACATACTACCTTCTCCTGAACTCTGCATTACTTACTACTTTCCCCTGAACTCTGCATCACTTACTACTGACCTCTGACCTCTGCATCACTTACTAATGACCTCTGCATCACTTACTACTGACCTCTGACCTCTGCATCACTTACTAATGACCTCTGCATCACTTACTACTGACCTCTGACCTCTGCATCACTTACTACTGACCTCTGACCTCTGCATTACTTACTTACTTCCCCTGAAATCTGCATTACTTACTACTGACCTCTGAACTCTGCATCACTTACTACTGACCTCTGCATCACTTACTACTGACCTCTGAACTCTGCATTACTTACTACCTTCCCCTAAACTGTGCATTACTTACTACTGACCTCTGAACTCTGCATTACTTACTACTTTCCCCTGAACTCTGCATCACTTACTACTGACCCCTAAACTCTGCCTTACAAACTACCTTCCCCTGAACTGTGCATCACTTACTACTGACCTCTGTACTCTGCATCACTTACTACTGACCTCTGTACTCTGCATCACTTACTACTGACCTCTGTACTCTGCATAACTTACTACTGACCTCTGAACTCTGCATCACTTACTACTAACCTCTGAACTCTGCATCACTTACTACTGACCCCTAAACTCTGCCTTACATACTACCTTCCCCTGAACTCTGCATTACTTACTACTTTCCCCTGAACTCTGCATCACTTACTACTGAGCTCTGCATCACTTAATACTGACCTTTGACCTCTGCATCACGTACTACTGACCTCTGAACTCTGCATCACTTACTACTGACCTCTGACCTCTGCATCACTTACTACCGACCTCTGAACTCTGCATCACCTACTCCTGACCCCTGAACTTTGCGTTGCGTAATATTGACCTCTATTGACCTCTACGTACGTTTCTGAAGAAAGAAAAAAAAGAAGAAAAGTATAACATGGTCTAAATGAAACAAAGTCCTTCCCAGGCATCCTCCAAGTCGGCTTTGAATAAGTAAACAGTACAGAGTCTAGCATTAAGCAATTAGTAGGAAAATCCTTGGATCCCAATGCCTCCACTTCAAACGTGTGTTTCACCTTGTACAGATCGCTCAGCCTGAACAATGTACATCTACTCCAGCTTTGTAGCTGACGTCCCATCAGAGAGACCTGCTCAATTATACATTAAAACCTCATCAGCTTGAAGAAGGATACTTGTTACATCTTTATCTTTAGAAAAATCCTTTATTCTTATATGAACAACCATCAACCATGTTGTGAAGGTCTGAGGAGCAGTAGAGTATTGTGCCAGGTTAACCAACGATGACAGCAGAGCAAATGGAGTTTAAGTGTTACTAGTTATTGGCTAACTCGGTGGAGTGAAGTTATTTATTTTTTATATTTCAAATCGCAATTTGCTATATATATATATATATATATATATATATATATATAATATATATAAATAAATAAATAAAAAAAATATATATATATATATATATATATATATATATATATATATATATATATATATATATATATATATATATATATATATACACACTGAGCAAAATTATAAAAGCAACACTTTTGTGTTTGTCCCTATTCATCATGAGCTGAACTCTAAGATCTATGACTTTTTCTATGTACAGAAAAAGGCCTATGTCTCTCAAATATTGTTCACAAATCTGTCTAAATCTGTGTTAGTGAGCACTTCTCCTTTGCCAAGATAATCCATCCACCTCACAGGTGTGGCATATCCAGATGCTGATTAGACAGCATGATTATTGCACAGGTGTGCCCTAGGCTGGCCACAATAAAAGGCCACTCTAAAATGTGCAGTTTTATCACACAATGCCACAGATGTCGCAAGTTTTGAGGGAGCGTGCAAATTGGCATGCTGACTGCAGGAATGTCCACCAGAGCTGTTGCCCTTGAATTGAATGTTCATTGATAAAAACGGCATGGGATTCCCCCACAGGGGAACCCCGAACCAAAATTTAAAAAAAAATGCGTGGGGGTCCCCCCAAATTCCATACCAGGCCCTTCAGGCCTGGTATGGATTTTAAGGGGAACCCTGCGCCAAAATTTAAAAAAAAATGGCGTGGGGGTCCCCCTCAAAATCCATACCAGATCTTTATCCGAGCATGCAACCTGGCAGGCCGCAGGAAAAGAGGGGGGGACGAGAGAACGCCCCCCCCCCCCTCTTGAACCGTACCAGGCCACATGCCCTTATTCCCCCTTACCTCCACCCACTCCTTTTTCTTTTCTCTTTTTTTTTCTTTTCCCTTCTTTTTGTTCCCTTCTCCCTCTCTTTCCCCCTTACTTTCTCCTTCCCACCCATATTCTCTTTCCCTGTTTTCTTCCTCCCTTCCTCCTTCCAAACTATTCTTTTCCTGTCTTTACTCCCTTTTCTTTTTTTCCCCCTCTTCTCCCCCCCCCCTTTGCCCTCTGTTTCCTCCCCTCGCCTTGTTCTTTCCTCCCTTGGTCTCCTTTTTCTTTCTTTTTTCCCCTGCTTCTAATTTTCTATCTGGCCCTTACGGTTATATACATTTTTTTATGTCTACACAGTTCCTATTTATTTTAGACAGCCGCCCATTCCCTGCACGTCCCCACTTAGCCGCCATGGGGGAACCTTGGTGATGCTTTGACCCCTATAAGACTTGAGTCCTGGGAAAGTGATACTGTCTTCCTTTCCCTCCTTTTATGAAACTTTTGTAAAAAAAACATTTGGTGTTGTTTATCTTTATATACTGTTATATTGTAAGATCCGCTATTTAAGATTCTAACGATTGATTACAGATAACCTCCTGATGAAGCGGTTAAATGCCACGAAACCTGTTGAGGACAATTATATCCATGAAGATCCATCATAACCTGATCCTCCTCATTAGGGGACATGAATGCTGGTGATATACATGGATTGTTTATGTATACCTTTTATGATATGTATCACTAAATACTTGGATGTCCTGCTTTTATAGTCTTTTGTAATAATAATAATTGTATTTTTTATCATACCTTGAGTTTATGTTGGTTAAGTTGTACCGAGATAGTCCTTCATACAACTCTTTTATGGGTGATCAAGTGGGGACCGATCTCCCAGTCTTTTTTCCCTTTCAATTGGATGATGGTACACCCTCTTTACTTTACATGCTATCTAAATTAACAGAGGCATTAGATTTATAAATCTTTCCTAGAACTCTGTTTCTGGTGAACCTTGAACTCTTTGCTCCTCCCATGAATTTTCTTTTAAAGCTATGCCTTTCCACTTCCTGTTTGCCCGATTATTGTGCTTTTTCCAGCCAATATCTCACTCTTGTCACTCCTACTGCCTTCCGTATCTTCGGTACCGATCGTTACTGACCTTTGGCTTGTTCCTTGACTACTTGTACCACTCCTACTGCCATCCGTATCTTCGCTACCTTTCATTACTGACCTTTGGCTTGTTCTTCAACTACAAGGGAACAAAAAGGAAGCGCCACCTAAGTGCAATAAGTTAATTAAGATTTTAATGACACAGCAACTAATGCACTTACAGGAAGGTGAATAAAATCAGGCTCATCTGTGCTGTGGTCACAAGGTGCAGTCCAGTCGCTGGTCCATGGGAGACAAGATGTACAGTCTTTTCCTGTGGCCACCAGGAAGACAGCCAGGCCCGACGTGGAACACAGGTGGAACGCAGGCGATGACGTCACAGGAAGTGGAACCAGGGGAAGCATCAAGGGAGGAAATTCTGGAGAGAACAAACAGGCTACACGCTTGGAGTCTACTGCCCCTTCTACAGGCCTATGGAGGTACTGCTGGTGAGGAGCTATTTATGTGCCAAGCTGCCTGTGGGACAGCAGGCACCAGCACACCAAGATCCCACTGACAGCAACAAAATTCAAAACAAAAGAATTGGATTATTTTGTACATTGTTCCTCGACTATGCTTCTGCTTGATTACAACCTGCCACCACTTGTTACCGAGCTTTGGCTTCTTTACTGACTACACTTCTCCTTGATCCCTACCTGCTATATCTGCTGCTGGACCCTGACTTGCTCACCTCCTGGTAGGGCAATCCTGAGGACCACGACCTGGTATTAACATGCAGCAAAACTCATCACAAGCATCAGGAGCTCTGGTGAATACAGGTTAGACCCCACAGCTCGGGTGAGCTTGCGTCATCCACCAGGGTGACCTGCCTGTGTACTTATCCTGCTGGTCGGTTGGTAACCTCCCTACTGTTATTGCTACTCATCTCTGAGCCTGAGAATTAGGATTCCCCCATAATTCATACCAGGCCCTTCTGGTCAGGTGCATACCAGATCCTTTTCTGAGCATGCAGTCTGGCCTTTGCAGGAAAAGGGGGTACAAGCATGCTCCTCCCCTTTACCTAAACTATACCAGGCCACATGCCCTTAACATGGGAGGGGTTACCTTTTCAGGAGGGCCCTCTGGAAAAGCATCTTCTTCCCATGTTGATGAGGACAAGGGCCTTTTCGGTACAACCCTGGCCTAGTGTGGGCAAGGGGCTTATTGGACTCTGGAAGCCTTCTTTACCAATATCCCTACTTGTTCCTCAACAAAAAGTAAATTATAAAAAAAACACAATTTTTAAATAGTCCTCTAACAAAAAATATTTAAAAAATGAATCCACGACCCTTCTTGGTTCGCTTCCTCAACTTCAGGGACTGAGACAGGATCCTTTCCGCAGCTCGCAAACATCCTTTGCTCCAGTATGGCAATTCAGCAGTCCTATTATTTCCGGATTTTTCAGCTGACCTACAGCGCAAGAGGAAGTCCTTTAATGACGTCCATAGACGCCTACGCGAAAAGGACATTAAATACAGTATATTGTACCCCAGTCGTCTCCGGGTCCCTCACAATGGCTCGATCAGGTTCTTCGACTCTCCGGCTGATGCAGATGACTGGCTAAACAGCCTGGGGTGAGCACCAGATATTATCCCTTACTACAAGTGGCCCCCCGACAGTTTCCATAATAATTCTATCTCCCTTCCGTATCCGGGCTCGTGGGGATTTTGTCCAGTTATCAGTCTGTTGTATAGCCCCCTTGGGTCTTATCACCTAAAGTTGTTGCTAATTGATTCCTGAACCCCCATGCAGGACTTACCCGTTATTCTGGGTGGGAGACCAGCCTAACCCCGGGAGCTGGTATGTTTAATTTACACCTGATTATGATTTTTCTCTTGCAAGAGCCATTGATCACTGGAGATTCCTCTAGTTCATGACTAGACATGCAGTACTTCTACATTCTTCTACCCCGGAGCTACCTTGTTGGACACACCTCACTACAGTATCTACCCCCCCCCAGTTTTTCTTTACGCCAATTGAAGAGGCATCAGCGGCACTGAATCGCCGCACTTTGGAACTTTTCACAGAAGTCTGAAGTTCTAAGAGTTTTGAGTTCAGGTTTTTGGGTATTAAACTGGCCATAGTTCTGTTTTTTCTTTTTTTCTCTGTTAGGGGTACTTCATGGTCAGTAGGGAGTTTACAGGTTACTGTTTTTGTTTATTTTTTTTTTGTACGCTCTATATCCACTGACTGATGTATATATATATATATATATATATACATGTGTTCTATCAATGCTCACCATGCCCAGTGTAAAATTTTTTCTCCTCTTTGCATTCTCCCTTGGTCCCAAGGGGGCTGATCCCTCACACGTAGGTATCATTATGCTGCATTATAAATTGTTATTGCCTTCATGGAGTTAAAACTGATAACATGGAATGTACGAGGTCTTAATAATAAGGTTAAAAGGGCATTAATGTTCAAATACCTGAATAATCACAGACCCCATATCTTGTTCCTGCAGGAGACCCATCTCCCGGGGAATAAGATCCTGGCACCACGTAGACCCTGGGTACGGCAAGCATGAGGCAGTCCCTGGCTGGCCTGAGGACCGGCGTAGGGAGTTTTTACATTCCCTGCACCTACCCACTCTTTCACAGGAGGATCTTGAATTTTTAGACAAGGATTTTACCACCGAGGAGATAGAGGCAGCGATTTGTTCGTTCCCCAGTGGAAAAACACCGGGACCAGATGGCCTGCCAGGTGAATGGTACAGAATGTATGCCTCTTTAGTTGCACCAAAACTGTTGAAGGTCTTCTCTGAAAGTAAAAGGCAGATGTCCTTGCCCCTTTCTATGTACCAGGCACACATAGTCCTCATTCCTAAGCCCGGCAAAGACATATCCCTCTGTACTTCCTATAGGCCGATCTCCTTGCTAAACTATGACCTCAAAATCTTGACAAAAATACTAGCGACCAGACTGTGGACGATTCTACCATCCCTGATTAATATAGATCAGACTGGATTCATGCCAGGGAAATCAACAGATATAAATTTACGTAGAGTGTTTGCACATCTTCAGCTGCCTCCCACTGAGTCCTCCACGAGGGTATTGGTTACACTAGATATTGAAAAGGCATTTGATTCGGTGGCATGGCCTTATATGTCTTCGGTTCTTGAGGTTATGGGTTTTGGAGAAGAATTCCGTAGGTGGATCGATATTTTGTATAAGGACCCAACAGCGCAGATAAAACTTAATGGTGCTCTTTTGGTACCTTTTTCTGTGGGAAGAGGCACGAGACAAGGTTGTCCGCTGTCACCGGCTTTGTTTGCCTTGGTGATGGAACCACTTGCTTCGGCCTTAAGACAGGCAGAGGGGGTTAGGGGCATACAGGTGGGATCCATACATGAGAAAGTGGCTTTATACGCAGATGATCTCATTCTTTTTTTGAATGACCCTGCTCAATCCCTCCAAGAGACGCTGACCATTCTTTCAAATTTCACTAGTTGCTCGGGACTCAAAGTGAACTGGGAAAAATCCCAAATCTTACCGATAGATATAGCCGCAAAGGACATAGCAGATCCCAACCTTCCCTTATTATGGACAGACAAAATTAAATATCTAGGCATCCACATTTCCACATCTACATCTGATTATTATACCCTTAACTTTGAACCACTGATACAAATGATGAGGACAAGACTGTAGGCTTGGGCACATCTCCCCCTCTCTCTAATTGGGAGGATTAATTTATTCAAGATGAAACTACTGCCCGCTTTTCTCTATGTTCTCAGACACGCCCCTATCTGGATTTCAAAAAAAGTATTTTGCCTGATAAATACCATTCTATCATCTTTTCTCTGGGGAGCCGGTCAGCCGAGATTTAGGCTGGCGGTGCTACAGAGACCTTGGGGGGAGGGAGGCCTGGCTTGCCCTGACCTTCATTCTTATTTCGTGGCGGCTCTATTATCACATGCCCACAACTGGCTGGTCTCTGATGAGTCCAATGCAGCAGTGGTTCTATAAGCAGCACATCTGGGGTCATACGAGGCGCTACGGAACTTACTTTACCGGGGTCCTAGGGCTCCCTTCCCTCTTACAACCGCAATGAAAGCGGTTATACGAGCGTGGTCGGTGGAAAATTCCATGCGCCCCATACCTTCTGGACACATATCCCCGCACAGCCCTCTTTGGTTTAACCCGCAATTGTCAGAATTTGGGTCCATTCCTGACCCTAGTATATGGGCATGCAAGGGCATCAAATATATAAATCAGATCTGTTTGGATGGCCAAATGCAGACTTTTGACGGGTTGAAACAACAATATGATTTACCTAACTCTCACTTGTTTAGATTCCTGCAGCTTAGACACGCCTTTAACACCCAGTTTTGGCCCAAGTGGCCTTTTACACCTCAAATCTGGAAACTCTGCTCAGGGACGAAACTCTAACTAAGCCCTTATCCACCATATATAAAGCGTTACTCCCTAATGTACACACGGGATTAGAAAACCTTAAGGCAAAGTGGGTGATCGATTTCCTTACACTAGACTAGAAGATTGGGAGGAACTGTGGGAGTGTCCCTTTTCACAGCTAGTATCAGCTAGAGACAAGTTAGTGCAATTTAAAATAGTACATAGGGTATATTACACACCCGTGCATCTACACAAAATATATCCATCTATTCCTCCCTCCTGCTGGAGATGCAACTCATCCTCAGCGGATTTCATACACATATTTTGGAGCTGTCCTCAGATCGAAATTTTTTAGGTTGAGGTAACCAATTTTATTTTGAATGTCACCACTGTTCCTGTACCACTGTCTGTAGAGGTATGTCTGCTGGGACTTGTGGAACCCCTGGCCCCAAGCCGGACTATTAGAACCCTGCTAGGATTACTACTTTATTATGCCCGTAAGTCAATAGTACTCAGATGGAAGGCCTCATCCGCACCCTCATTACATTTTTGGAAGAGGTTAGTGAATGCGGCTCTACCACTATACAAGGCTACCTACCTGTCACGTGGATGTGCCAAAAAATTCCACAAAATATGGGATATTTGGACGGATTCCCTGTCCACTAATGCAGACTCGATGGACGATTAGTAACGTTCTACTAAGTACCGTGAATGACCCAAGTGGCATCTCCGATCTCATAACACCCCTGGGATGCTCGGTCAATAGTCAGGGGGAGGGGGGGAATGCAATTATGTATCTATAATGTACACTTTATTTCACAAGAAACTAAAGTAAGCTTTGTAGGATATATGTGGATTTGGAGAATTGCTTTGAATTTTCTACACAGGTGGTCGAGCGTACAGTGGTTTAGGTAGTTTATGTGTGTTTTTTTTTTTTTTTTTTCTCTTTTTTTTTTTTTTCTCATCTTATATCTAGTTTTGTAGTTGTAGTGAACGAGCCTGGGTATGCCCAATAGGCTCTGTATTGTTTTGTTCTCACCTAAAAATTATAATAAAGATAACTTTAAACAAAAAAAAAAAAAAATATCCTACAATGTACATCCATCGTCAATGTGTTATCCAGTGAAGTAAATCGACAACAATCACAAAACCTGGTCTCCCAGGTGACACCATTGACCATATTTAGTCATTGACGGCCAGTATATATAAAAAGAGAGAGCTACCAGAAGTTTTGATAATAATACTGTACGCAATGCATTTTGATGCAAATTGTTCCAGTAAATTTTAAAATTCCACTGACAATGAAAGGCTTACTACTGACTTTCGTGATTGAAGAAGAATGCTCCTTTAACTTTGTATCTGTAGATAAATACCAGATTCTATTTTTTTCTCTTTTTCATTCTGTGTGCCCTTTACTTTTGCAACTTCCTTTGGTGTAAATTTTAAGAACAGTCTGGATGTGACACTCTATTCTCGCCGACAAATAATGGAATAATCGAAGGTATAAATAAAAAATGTTTACTGACCTTCAAATTGGCGGAATCGTGTTTTGGAGGGGTTTAGGCGCCGTCTGCCGCACCAGCTGATCTCTCTCTGCAAAAAAATCCACTTTTTACCTTTTCCTTTGCCCATGTTGAACTTAATCTACTTTCTCCCCCGTCCCTGGCTCATTGTGACAATTTAATCAGGTTCCCCGCTGTGACATCACGCGCCAGACCAAACCGCGGCTCGGATATCTTGCCTTCGCAGGGAGCTTGGAAAGACTTTGAAATGGTCTATCGAGGAAATGTACTGAGATTGGACGTGTGTCAGAGTTTAGTGACATAATGAAGTTATTGTAGGCCAGTTATGCACTCCGACCATCCAGAGTTTTTGTGATGCATGCAAATCAGAGGGGACTGAGTGTGCACAGATGTGAGGGGAGGCTGAGTGTGTGCATGGTGTGTGTGGTATGTGTCTGTGTTGTGTTTCTGTGTTGTGTGTCATGTATGTGTGTGTTGTGTGTCATGTATGTGTGTGTTGTGTGTGTTTTGTGTGTGGTGTGTGTGTAATGTGTGTTGTGTGGGTGTGTTGTGTGTGCTGTGTCTTGTGTGTCTGTTGTGCGTGTGTGTGTGTCAGAAGGGCCTGAGTGTGTACAGATGTGAGGGGACTGAGTGTACAGGTGTTGGGGGGCTGCGTGTGTACAGGTATGGGGGGGCTGAGTGTGTACAGATGTGAGGGGGGCAGAGTGTGTACAGGTGTGGGGGGAGGGCTGGGTGCGTACAGGTGTGGGGGTAGGACTGAGTGTGTACAGGTGTGGGGGGGCTGAGTGTGTACAGGTCTGGGGGGGAGAACTACATGTGTACAGGTGTGGGGGGGCTGAGTGTGTACAGATGTGAGGGGTGCTAAGTGTGTACAGGTGTGGGGGGGGGCTGAGTGTGTACAGGTGTGGGGAGGGCTGAATGTGTCCAGATGTGAGGGGGGCCTAGTGTGCACAGATGTGGGGGGGCTGAGTGTGTACAGATGTGAGGGGGGCTAAGTGTGTACAGGTGTGGGGGGCTGAGTGTGTACAGGTGTGGGGGGAGGACTAAGTGTGTACAGGTGTGGGTGAAGGGTTGAGTGTGTACAGATGCGGGGAGGATGAGTGTGTTCAGGTGTGGGGGGACTAAGTGTGTACAGGTGTGGGTGAAGAGCTGAGTGTGTACAGATGTGAGGGGGCTAAGTGTGTACAGGTGTGAGGAGGGCTGAGTGTGTACAGATGTAAGGGGGGCTGAGTGTGTACAGGTGTGGGGGAGGGCTGAGTATGTACAGATGTAAGGGGGCTGAGTGTGTACAGATGTGAGGAGGGCTGAGTGTGTATAAGTGTGGGGGGGGGGGGCTGAGTGTGTACAGGTGTGAGGAAGGCTGAGTGTGTATATGTGTGGGGGGGGCGAGTGTGTACAGGTGTGGGGGAGGCTGAGTGTGTACAGGTGTGGGGGGGCTGAGTGTGTACAGGTGTGGGGGGGGGCTGAGAGTGTACAGATGTGAGGAGGGCTGAGTGTGTATAGGTGTGGGGGGGCTGAGTGTGTACAGGTGTGGGGGGCTGAGTGTGTACAGGTGTGGGGGGGGCTGAGTGTGTACAGGTGGGGGGGCTGAGTGTGTACAGGTGGGGGGGGCTGAGTGTGTACAGGTGTGGGGAGGCTGAGTGTGTACAGGTGTGGGGGGGGCTGAGTGTGTACAGGTGTGGGGAGGCTGAGTGTGTACAGGTGTGGGGGGGGCTGAGTGTGTACAGGTGTGGGGGGGGGCTGAGTGTGTACAGGTGTGGGGAGGCTGAGTGTGTACAGGTGTGGGGGGGCTGAGTGTGTACAGGTGTGGAGGAGCTGCCTGCAGAACTGTGGGATGGCTAGTGGGTTGATTTGGTGGGATGGCCACTGGGGTATATTGGTGGTCAGGCCCCGGAGAGGGGGGCAGGCCTAAAGGTGTATAAGGGGCTCCAAAACTCCTGATGGCTACCCCTGCATGCAACCCTTGTACTCCGGCTTTACTACTCCCGCCATTTAAAGAATTTGAAGCAATACTACAACCAACACTAATTTAATCTTTTTTTTTTTTTTGGATTGGGTGGGGAAGAATTAAGACCACACAGGTTTACATTTTTCCTGTTTCCCCTATTGGGCTCAGTGTACACCATACAGGTGTGACGCGTTTCATTCCTGTGCATCGTGTGTAGGGCAGCTCATTCATTTCAAAAAGTTGCCCTAGGTGCAAGAAGCACAAAATAGAGGTCCCTGACAATTTTTCAAAACCGAGACAACACAGAACCGCGAGAAAGCGCCCACGTTAGCAGATGCGTAGGGGTGCTATTAACAATTATTAACACGGACATGTGTCTGTGCGTGTCGGGAAAGCGAGCAATTATTCTTGCATTCCCGACTTGCACAAGGTGGGGGTTTACACTTTTGAAGTACATGAAAGTAGTTGTAAAGGCTCAAGGTTTTTAACCTTTGTGCATTCTATGACTTTTATTATGACTGTATTCTTTTTATTATTATTATTATTTATTATTATTACTATTATTGTTATACAGGGTTTATATAGCGCCAACAGTGAGGGCAGACAGTACAGTTACAATACAATATAATACAGTAGGAATCAGAGGGCCCTGTTCCTTAGAGCTTACAATCTAGAAGGGAAGGTCAAGTGATACAAAAGGTAATAACTGTGGGGGATGAGCTGATGGAGAAAATAAAAGTACAGTTTTTAGGTTGAGGTGGGATAAGCTTCTCTGGAAAGAAAAGTTTTCAGGGTTCGCCTAAACGTCGATAGATGGGAGAGGCTCGGGAGAAGTCCTGGAGGGGAGCACGGCAGGAGGTGACAAGGGAGCTAGAGAGCAGCAGGTCTTGGGAGGAACGAAGAGAATGATTTGGTTGATATTTTGAGACTAGGCTAGTGATGTAACTGGGGACCGAGTTGTGGATGGCTTTGTAAGTTATTAGTATTTTAAATTTAATTTGTTGGGTGAGTGGAAGCCAATGGAGGGATTGGCACAGAAGGGAAACAGACTCTGAACAGTTTGTAAGTAGGGATGAGCTTCGAGTTCGAGTCGAACTCATGTTCGACTCGAACATCGGCTGTTCGCCGAACAGCGAACAATTTGGGGTGTTCGCGGCAAATTCGAATTTGCCGCGAACACCCTTTAAAAGTCTATGGGAGAAATAAAAAATGCTAATTTTAAAGGTTTATATGCATGGTATTGTCATAAAAAGTGTTTGGGGACCCGGGTCCTGCCCCAGGGGACATGGATCAATGCAAAAAAAAGTTATAAAAACGTCCGTTTTTTAAGGAGCAGTGATTTTAATAATGCTTAAAGTGAAACAATAAAAGTGTAAGATTCCTTTAAATTTTGTACCTTGGGGGGGTGTCTATAGTATGCCTGTAAAGGGGCGCATGTTTCCCATGTTTAGAACAGTCTGACAGCAAAATGACATTTCAAAGGAAAAAAGTCATTTAAAACTACTCGCGGCTATTGCATTGCCGGTCCGACAATACATGTAAAAGTTCATTAAAAAAAACGGCATGGGATTTCCCCACAGGGGAACCCCGAACCAAAATTTAAAAAAAAAATGGCGTGGGGGTCCCACTAAATTCCATACCAGGCCCTTCGGGTCTGGTATGGATATTAAGGGGAACCCCGTGCCAAAATGTAAAAAAAAATAAGGCGTGGGGGTCCCCCCCAAACGTAACAGGTGATCCCACCCCCCTGACATCACGGGGAAAGCCTCAGGGAATTCCCCGTCAAGCCCCCAAGCGTAAGAGGGGCGGGGTCACCGGGTGGCTCCGCCCTCTGTTATTTAAGAACCGTCAGAAGACGAGAAGCGTCACACAGTGGGAGCCTCCCATCATGGATGCAGAGCGGCCCGAGAACAAAGAAGGGAAAAAGAAGCCGCGGAGGAAGATGCCGGACGAGAACACCGGAGCAAGAAGCAGAGGATCAGAGGAAGAACTTGAGGAAGAAGAAGATGGAGAAAGAAACCAAAGGGAGATAGAAGAAAGAAGATAGAAGAAAGAAGATGGAAAGAAGAAGACTTTAAATAAAGGAATTGTCAAAATTCTCTTGTCATTTTTAAAATTTTTGACATTTTTTTTTTGTGAAATGGTAATACTTTTGTACCCCCTTACCATTTCACACAGGGGGGGCGGGATCTGGGGGTCCCCTTGTTAAAGAGGGCTTTCAGATTCTACTAAGCCCCCTGCCCGCAGACCCCCACAACCACCAAGGGTTGTGGGGATGAGGCCCTTGTCCCCATCAACTTGGGGACAAGGTGCTTTGGGGGGACCCCAAAGCACCCTCCCAATGTTGAGGGCATGTGGCCTGGTACGATTCAGGAGGGGGGGCGCTCTCTTGCCCCCCCTCTTTTCCTGCGGCCTGCCAGGTTGCGTGCTCGGATAAGGGTCTGGTACGGATTTTTGGGGGGACCCCATGCCATTTTTTTTTAAATTTTGGCTCGGGTTTCTCCTTAAAATTTTGAGGGGGACCCCACGCTTTTTTTAAAATTTTGGAGCGGGGTTCCCCTTAATATTCATACCAGACCTGAAGGGCCTGGTATAGAATTTAGGGGGACCTCCACACCATTTTTTTTTTCATTTTGGTTCGTGGTTCCCCTGTGGGGAAATCCCATGTCATTTTTTTTAATGAATTTTTATGTGTATTGTCGGACCGACAATTCATTAACAGCCGGGAGTAGTTTTAAATTACTTTTTTTCCTTTGAAATATCATTTTGCTGTCAGACTGTTCTAAACACGGGAAACATGCGCCCCTTTACAGGCATACTATAGATACCCCCCAGGCACCAAATTTAAAGGAATATTACACTTTTATTGCTTGACTTTAAGCATTATTAAAATCACTGCTCCCGAAAAAACGGCCGTTTTTGAAACTTTTTTTTGCATTGATCCATGTCCCCTGGGGCAGGACCCCCGTCCCCAAACACTTTTTATGACAATAACTTGCATATAACCCTTTAAAATTAGCACTTTTGATTATTCATGTTCGTGTCCCATAGACTTTAACGGTGTTCGCGTGTTCGAACAAATTTTTTGCCCGTTCGCATGTTCTGGTGCGAACCGAACAGGGGGGTGTTGGGCTCATCCCTATTTGTAAGGTTGATGAGCATTCATGATGGACTGAAGGGGGGTAGCCTATCTAAAAGTAAGCCAATGAGGAGGGAGTTCAGTAGAGGCGAAAGATGACCAGGGAGAGGATTAGGAGTTTTGTGGTGTCATTGGTTAGGAAGGGACACATTTTCGAGATGTTGCGGAGGTTGAGGTGGCAAGCTTTGGAAAGCGATTGAAAGTGGGGACAAAAAGAGAGTTCAGAGTACAGGACGACACCTAGTACTCTGACATGTGGGGATAGGTTGATGGTTGTGCCATTGATCTTGACAAAGAAGGCAGGGGAAGGGGCATGTGGGGGAGCAAATATTATGAGCTTAATTTTGGACAGGTTGAGTTTGAGGAAGTGGTGTGATATCCCGACTGATATGTCAGTTAGTAAATTAGTGATGTGCGAGTAGACTGATGTTGTGAACTGAGGGGTAGAGAGAGAGATTTCAGTGTTGTCAGCGTAGAACTTATATTGAAAGCCATGGGAGGCTCTCAGCTGAACCAGGGAGGAGGTGAAGAACAAAAATAGGAGAGGCCCAAGAACAGAACCTTGGGGGACCCCAATAGAGATGGGTAAGAGGAGAGGAGGAAGTATAATTGTTAGTGACACTGAAGGTGCGGTGGGATAGGTAAGATAAAAGCCACAGTCACAGAGATCAAAGGAGTGGGTTTTTTTTTTTTGAGGAGGGGGTGGTCAACCGTATCAAAGGCAGCCGAAAGGTCCAGAAGTAGGAGTACAGAATAGTGTCCATTGCTTTTTGTTGTTAGTAAGTCATTTGTGAGTTTTAGGAGAGCAGTTTCCATGGAGTGTTGAGGGCAAAATCCCGACTGAAGGGGATCAAGAACGTTATCCTTAGTGAGGTGGTCACTCAGTTGGTTGTAGACCAGGCGTTCAAGGAGTTTGGAAGAAAACGGGAGCAAGGAGATGGGGCATAGGTTGCTTAGATTGGTGGGGTCCAAGGAAGGCTTTTAGGTGTGGGGGTGGCAAGTGTATGTTTTAGAGAGTTGGGGAAGACACCAAAAGGAGGGAGAGGTTGAAGATGTGGGTTAGAGCGTGTAGGATAGAGTCAGAGGGTGACCGCAGTATTTGACCGCAGTATTATTGCGACTACTTGTGCCTACTACGGACCGTCCACTAAATGTGTAATGTCAAGTGACTCCGGAATTAAAGTCTTTGTGACTGTAATGCTGTTTCCTGAACACTACTAGTAAAGTGCAGTAAAACTATTTTTATGTGTGGGCATTCCTTCCTTGGGGATACAAAGGTCTATGGCCGGGAATTTGATGTGGAGGCTTATGGCAAGGAGCAGGCACAAGATGGTGGAGGGTTTGGCCTAGGCAGTAGGGATAGTGTTCCAGAAGGGCTGGAGCCGGGGGTAGGGACTTGGGTTTTGGTGCCAAATTCTGCAGACCACAAAGCTTCTCTTACACACTCAATTTCTGATACCCTAGGTCTTCCATTATCTTCTGTATGGCATTGTGACCATGGTCCAGTTGTGCAGCAAACTCACAGATTGACACATCTGTCCGTGGAAATCTACTCGGCCACTTGCTGACGATTCATGTCAGTGGTGGCAGTTGGTGGTCTCCCACTGTGGGGTTTGTCTTCAGTGCTGGTTTCCCCTTCCTTAATCACTTCAGCTTTGGAAGGTTTTACCCCCTTCATGACCAGGCCATTTTTTGCTATTTGACATTGCGCTACTTTATCCAGTTGCCGACCGCTGCACGCCGATATACGTCGGCACAATGGCAGCCTTGGGCAAATGGGCGTGCCTGTACGTCTCCTTTTATTGGCGCGTCTAGCGAGCGTGCGCACGCCTGCCACATACAGCGTGACCGTGCCTGCGGGACCCGCGGACTTGATGTCCGCCAGTGTCCTGGCGATCGTGTCACAGAGCCACAGAACGGGGAGACTATGTAAACAAGGCATTTCCCCGTTCTGCCTTGTGATATGACAGAGATCACTGCTCCCTGTCATCGGGAGCAGTGATCTCTGTCATGTCAGTGGTAGCCCCTCCCCCCCCCACAGTTAGAATCACTCCCTAGGACACACTTAACCCCTTGATCGCCCCCTAGTGTTTAACCCCTTCCCTGCCAGTGTCATCTACACAGCAATCAGTGCTGTGATTAGTGACATGTCACACATAGCCCCCCCCCCCCCAGTTAGAATCACTCCCTAGGACACACTTAACCCCTGCAGCGCTATCTCCTGGTTAACCCCTTCACTGCCAGTCACATTTACACAATATTTTTAATCACACTGATCGCTGTATAAATGTGAATGGACCCAAAATAGTGTCAAAAGCGTCCGACGTGTCCGCCATAATGTCATAGTCACAATAAAAATCGCAGCTCTCCGCCATTACTAATAAAAAAAAATAATAATAAAAATGCCATAAATCTATCCCCTATATTGTAGACGCTATCACTTTTGCGAAAACCATTCAATATACGCTTATTGCAGGTTTTTTTTTTACCAAAAATATGTAGAAGAATACGTATCGGCCTAAACTGAGGAAAAAAATGTTTTTTTATATATTTTTGGGGGATATTTATTATAGCAAAAAGTAAAAAATATTGCGTTTTTTTTCTCAAAATTGTCGCTCTTTTTTTGTTTATAGCGCAAAAAATAAAAACTGCAGAGGTGATCAAATACCACCAAAAGAAAGCTCTATTTGTGGGAAAAAAAGGACGTCAATTGTGTTTGGGTGCAACGTCGCACGACCGCGCAATTGTCAGTTAAAGCGACGCAGTGCCAAATCGCAAAAAAGTGCTCTGGTCAGGAAGGGGGTAAAATCTTCCGTGGTTAACTGATAATTACGCAGTCGTGCAGTGCTCTACCCGAATGAAATGTATGTCATTTCTTTCACACAAATAGAGCTTTCTTTCGGTGGTATTTGATCACCTCTGCGGTTTTTGATTGACCGGGTGCCGGCGGTCAATCATTAGCCGGGAGCCGGTGTTCGTCATGTGCTGTGATGAATCACAGCCGGGCCGGTGGGTGAGTGGCCTCTGCCTGAGCATGCTGATCACATTCTAGGCACGTGACCCGGCACAGGGAGGCTGCTTTGCCACCGAAAAATCTCACGATGTGGTCGGCAAGAGGTTAAACTTCTTCATTCATCTCTGCACATTGCTATTGTCAACGGGGTCATCTTTGTAGACATTCTGTAGCTTTCTGTGGATGTCAGAAAGCCTGCACCCCCTCCTTCATCAAGAACTCAGTGACGTCACATTTGCTTTTGCTTGGAACCCATTATTTGCCTGCAATGAAAAAGAAGAAGCGTTACTATAGAGGAAGAGTAACTCCACCAACATGTAAAATTTGAACGACCTACACTCTATTGTCAAAAGTATTGGGACGCCTGCCTTTACACACACATGAACTTTAATGGCCTCCCAGTCTAAAGCTGGCCATACACCATACAATTTTCCTGTTCAATTTTCTTTAGATTTACCTTTAACTATGTAATACAAGGGCCTGCCTGATTGCATCCAAATTGAAAGTGTTTAGGTTTCACCTCATATTATATGGTTTTGGTAAATCTAAAGGAAATTTGAACAGGAAAATTGAATAGTGTATGGCCAGCCTTAGTCCGTAGGGTTCAATATTGAGTTGGCTCCGCCCTTTGCAGCTATAACAGCTTCAACTCTTCTGGGAAGGCCGTCCACAAGGTTTAGGAGTGTGTCTATGGGAATGTTTGACCATTTTTCCAGAAGTGCATTTGTGAGGTCAGGCACTGATGTTGGATGAGAAGGCCTGGCTCGCAGTCTCCACTCAAATTTATCCCAAAGGTGTTCTATTTGGGTTGAGGTCAGGACAATTTCCTCCACCCCATACTCGCTCATCCATGTCCTTATGGACCTTGCTTTGTGCACTGGTCCAAATCAGTTGGTGGAGGGGGGATTATGGTGTGGGGGTTGTTTTTCAGGGGTCGGACTTGGCCCCTTAGTTCCAGTGAAGGGAAACTCTATGGCGTCAGTATACCAAGATATTTTGGACAATTTCATGCTTCCAACTTTGTGGGAACAGTTTGGGGACGGCCCCTTCCTGTTCCAACATGACTGCCCACCAGTGCACAAAGCAAGGTCCATAAAGACATGGATGAGCGAGTTTGGTGTGGAGGAACTTGACTGGCCTGCACAGAGCCCTGACCTCAACCCGATAGAACACCTTTGGGATGAATTAGAGCGGAGACTGCAGGCCAGACCTTTTCATCCCACATCAGTGCCTGACCTCACAAATGCTCTTCTGGAAGAATGGTCAGACATTCCCATAGACACACTCCTAAACCTTGTGGACGGCCTTCCCAGAAGAGTTGAAGCTGTTATAGCTGCAAAGGGTGGGAGAACTTAATATTGAACCCTACGGACTAAGACTGGGATGCCGTTAAAGTTCATGTGCGTGTAAAGGCAGGCGTCCCAATACTTTTGACAATAGAGTGTATTTATTGATAATTAATTTTTAATATTCAAAGCAAACTCTCCCCATCCATCCATTTCTCCATGGTTTATTTTGCTGAGAAATCACTTTGAAAACACCCCCTCTAACTGCGGCCATCTTGAATAAGGGCAGGTGATTCATGTAGCATTTACTTCCTGAAATCCATCTGCCTTTATCTCAGGCATGCAGGCAGGAGGGTGCAGACTGCCTTGAAGACTGAAGACTCCTGGGATGTATGACGCCATGTTGTCCTAGAAGAAATGTGTAAAAAAAAAAAAAAAAAAGTATAAAACAAGTACATTTATTATTTATTTATTTTTTTGAATTTACGAATTGCGATCATAACAAATGACCCAAAAAAAAACAAAAAAAAAAAAACGAATGAAACGAAAACACATTTTTCGGCAGTACACATGTCTAGCAGAAGTGCAAGATCTCCATTTTCCTCCCTCACAGAACGGCGGTCTGCCTTGTTTACATAGGCAGAGCGCCGTTCTGTCTCTCCTCTGAACAATCGCAGGTGGCCGGCGGCCATCGCGGCTGCGGGACCCGTTGGTTGTCCAACCACAAGCGGGAGCGCGGCTCAAGGCGGCGTGTGCACGCACCGAATAGCCGACAACAGCGATGATGTACAGTTACGTAATTTTGCGCTTAACCACTTGCGGACTAGACCCTGCAGTTTTACTGCGTTAGGTTGGCTCCGCTGCGCGAAATCACGTTATTGTACGTGATCTCGCAAAGGTCTGGATAGCAGGCGCGCGCGCGTGCCCGCTGAGAGCTCCGCGAGTCCAATCGTGGGTCCCGCGGACTTGATGTCCACAGGGATACCCGCGATCGTCTCACGGAGATGTAGAACGGGGAAATGCTGATGTAAACTATCATTTCCCCCGTTCTGCCTAGTGACAGTACACTGATCACCGCTCCCGATTACAGTGTCGTGTCACACATAGCCCCTCCCCCCACAGTTAGAATCACTCCCTAGGACACACTTAACTCATGCAGCGCCCCCTTCTGGTTAACTTCTTCACTGCCCGTCACATTTTACACAGTAAACAATGCATTATTAATCACACTGATCGCTGTATAAATGTGAATGGACCCAAAATAGCGCCAAAAGTGTCCGATGTGTCCGCCACAATGTCGCAGTCCAATAAAAAAGATTACACATATCACCGCCATTACTAGTAAAAAAAAAAATTATTAATAAAAATGCCATAAATCTATCCCCTACTTTGTAGACGCTATAACTTTTGTGCAAACCAATCAATATACGCTTATTGCGATTTTTTTTTTTAACAAAAAAATGTAGAAGAATATGTATCGGCCTGAACTGAGGAAAAAAAATGTTTTTTATATATTTTTTGGGGATATTTATTATAGCAAAAAGTAAAAAAAATGATGCATTTTTTTCAAAATTGACGCTCTTTTTTGTTTACAGCGCAAAAAATAAAAACCGCAGAGGTGATCGAATACCCCCAAAAGAAAGCTCTATTTGTGGGGGGAAAAAAAAGGACGTCAATTTTGTTTGGGAGCCACGTCGCAACGACCGCGCAATTGTCAGTTAAAGCGACGCAGCGCCGAATCGCAAAACGCGCTCTGGTCTTTGGCCAGCCGAATGGTCCGGGGCTTAAATCGGAGCTCCACCCGATTTTATGAAAATATCTCAAGAGGATTACCGCAATGTCCTAATGAAAAAACAGCACTTTTTTTTTTCCCACCGTACCTTTGTTGTTCAGATTATCTTTTTGTGTTCCAGGATGTACAGCCTGCGGATATGGCCACTTTTAGTGTGGCTAAGTCGTCATTTCCTATTAGCCGCACTGGCTCCTGGGAGCTTGTGTCATGGTTCCCAGGAGCAGAGGCGGCTCTCTAATTAGGCAAATTAGGCGGTCGCCTAAGGCCTCGCACTCACAGGGGCCTCGCGGCCTCCTAATTTGCCTGTTTTCAATCACTGAAGTTGACGCCGGTGGCTCCGCCTACACCCACTGGGACTCTGTGGCTTAGGAGCTGATGGACAAATCAGATACTGCCCGCAGCCTGAGGAATAGCGGCCTCATCATGGAGCATCCCAGTCCATGGGGCTTCATGTGTAAGTTTTGCCTAAGGCCTCACAAAGCCTAGAGCCGCCTCTGCCCAGGAATCAGTGCGGCGGCCTATCGTGAGATTTCAATGCGACGACGACGCCCGTTGTGATGGCAACCTGAGCTGTTTACGGCGCTTCGACTTAAGGTTACTGCGCATTGCGCGAGAGCGGCAATACAAACGGGCGGTGCATGCTGGTCGATCAGCGGCACAATATCCCGGAACAGGATGCCCGTGGGCTTCACATGCCCACAGGCAAGATGAGAACCGTCATTAGGAATGTTTAAAAGTTCTTTTTTTGGGAGAAAAATGACATCCGAAAGTAACAAAAAACGGAAAAAGTCAGTAACATGTTTCAATGATATAATCTTTGTCATTTTCCAATAATAAAAAAAAAAACTTGTAGACAGTGGAACCCCGCTTTAAGTGGTTAGTGTTTGTGCGTCCCGATACTTTTGACTATTTAGTGTATGTAAGGTCATGAGAGTTCTGCCCACACTTGCATTACTTTTGGTACTTTGTTGCATTGTTTAAGTTTTAAGCTGTAGACATGTGACACTGCCAAGAATGTTTCCACTATAAATCCAGAAGAATATTATTATAATTGCTACAATGTTCAGTTGCATTTATCCTTTTTTTTTTTTAATAACTGTAGCTAAATGAGTAACCGGGGCTGCTGTGAGTGCGACTTCTCTTGTCTTTGGCATATAAAAGAAAAGATGATTCACCTTCATTCCCAATAACTGCGATTTATAAAAGCAGAGAATGATATCATGACAGATTGTAACTAAATGTAAAATGTTGAAGCGTAAACATGGCGTCCGGAGCCTCGGCGCATAAAGTGTCCCACATATTCTGTCTCCGAATTCGCAGTTATTGTCTCGCTCGTAAAGCAGTCTTATTCCTCGTGAAAGTAATTCTTCCCAGCTCCTAAAAAAAAAAGGCCTGCGCGAGACACACGATGCGCCATCCTGTCGCTGAACGGCGCCCACACCATCTCTTTTACAGTTGTCAGTTACTTAAGTTTATGACCTGCTTTGTGACATGTAAAGTACTGCGCCAATCGGGGGAACTCACCCAACTCTGTGCCGGCTTTTTACAGCCGTCTCCGCGGTGATGCCGCGTGTTATATGGAGCACTGTGTTCTTTACCGATATAGTTTTCTTTTATTTAAAACTCAGCGCTAAGGAAATTATTATTAAGTGTTCTTCCATAGCAAGACCACTTACTGTTATCTCACATATATATTATTATTCTTATTATAGCCAAATTTACCACCCTAACTCCTCCCACAGTTTTTACACTACATAGACAAGTAATATACCGAAACGTGCGGATTGTTCCCGATTGGTGCGCTATTACTTTGTGGAACGTTTCGCCGAATGGTTCACGAAATATCGTTGTTTTTGCGGCGAAATTAGTCCCATAGGAATGAATGGCGAAATGTTCAAAACTAGAGTGGGAGGTGACAAAAGCTGACAACCCCATGATCAGACAAAACATTATGACCGCCCCATGAAAAAAACAAAATATATTTTTTTCAAAAAAAAAAAATCATTTAAAAAAAAAAAAAATTTTTTTTGGAAAAAAAATTATTTTTTGAAAAAAAAAAATATTTTTTGAAAAAAAAAAATTCATATTTGAAAAAAATATATATATATTTTTGAAAAAAAAATCATTTCTGAAAAAAAAAATTATTTTTGAAAAAAAAAATTAGTTTTGAAAAAAAAATATTTTTGAAAAAAATATATATATATTTTTGAAAAAAAAAATCATTTTTGAAAAAAAAAAAATTATTTTTGAAAAAAAAAATCATTTTTGAAAAAAAAAATCATTTTTGAAAAAAAAAATCATTTTTGAAAAAAAAAAAATCATTTTTGAAAAAGAAAAATCATTTTTGAAAAAAAAAAAATCTTTTGAAAAAAATGTTCAGCTCTTTCAGCTAATGATGGGACTTCAACTGTTTTACTACTATTTATACTTTTTAAAATATTAAGCTTTTAACACTTTTCACAGTTACTCCAGCCACACAACAGTTACTCCGCCCACTCCACCCAGTTACTCCGCCCACTCCAGTTGTAGAGGCAAGAACACTTCACAATTTCCCCAGAAATTGTAGCTTTTCTAGTTATTTCATGTATTTATATAAGTCAATCAAATCCCGTATTTCACATTCACTTATGCCCTGTACACGCGGTTGGATTTTCTGTCGGAAAA
This sequence comes from Lithobates septentrionalis, assembly GCA_037952835.1. NCBI lineage: Eukaryota > Metazoa > Chordata > Amphibia > Anura > Ranidae > Lithobates > Lithobates septentrionalis. The sequence goes on from JBBDGP010003864.1 coordinate 98,106, forward strand.
AAAGTGCGATCGGATTGTGTTGTCTGAAACTCCGACCGTGTGTGGCCTCCATCGGACTTTTTACCGACACACAAAGTTTGAGAGCAGGCTAGAAAATTTTCCGGCGACAAAATCCGATCGGTTAAATTCCCGATCGTGTGTGTACACAAATCCGACGCACAAAGTGCCACGCATGCTCAGAATAAATTAAGAGACGAAAGCTATCGGCTACTGCCCTGTTTATAGCCCCGACGTACGTGTTTTACGTCACCGCGTTCGGAACGATCGGATTTTCCGACAACTTGGTGCGACCGTGTGTATGCAAGACAAGTTTGAGCCAACATCCGTCGGAAAAAAATCCATGAATTTTGTTGTCGGAATGTCCGATCAATGTCCGACCGTGTGTACGGGGCATTACAGCGTTGGTTGTCAACGTCGGCAATGTCAGCGATAGGCTAAAGGGGGGGGGGCTCAAATGCCGCGCCATAATGTTTAATATATACAGCGCCTTGCAAAAGTATTCACCCCCCTTGGCATTTTTCATTTTTTGTTGCCTCACAACCTGGAATGAACATGGATTGTTTGAGGATTTGCATTATTTAATTTACAGAACACGCCCACAACTTTGAAGATTTTATTATTTTTTTTATTGTGAAGCAAACAACAAATAGGACAAAATAACAGAAAAAGTCAATGTGCATAACTATTCACCCCCCTAAAGTCAATACTTTGTAGAGCCACCTATCACAGCTCCAAGTCGCTTTGGATAAGTCTCTAAGAGCTTGCCACATCTTACCACTGTGATTTTTGCCCATTCCTCCTTGCAAAACTGCTCCAGCTCCTTCAAGTTGGATGGTTTGCTCTTGTGAACAGCAATCTTTAAGTCTGACCACAGATTTTCTATTGGATTGAGGTCTGGGCTTTGACTAGGCCATTCCAACACATTTCCATGTTTCCCCTTAAACCACTCAAGTGTTGCTTTAGCAGTGTGTTTGGGGTCATTGTCCTGCTGGAAGGTGAACCTCCGTCCTAGCCTCAAATCACACACAGAGTGCTACAGGTTTTGCTCAAGAATATCCCTGTATTTAGCACCATCCATCTTTCCCTCAACTCTGACCAGTTTCCCAGTCCCGACTTCTGAAAAACATCCCACAGAATGCTGCCACCACCATGTTTCACGGTGGGGATGGTGTTCTTTGGGTGATGTGATGTGTTGGGTTTGCGCCAGGCATAGCGTTTTCTTTGATGGCCAAAAAGTTCAATTTTAGTCTCATCAGACCAGAGCACCTTCCTCCATACATTTTGGGAGTCTCCCACATGCCTTTTCCCAAACTCAAAACGTGCCTGTGGCAGAGCAAGGCTCTGTCCCTATGAAAATGGGGTTAAAGTGGACACAGAGTCTGCATATTGGCTGAGTGCAGAGCTACAGAGTGTAAATTTGAAACGGAGAAAACTGCTCTGGCAGTTTTCTCCAGGTTTTGCTAGTTCCTTATGGGGCTCTGTAATTTGGAGATCCTTCAGAGTCTTGGGTGGGACGGGATCTCCAACCCTGTGTCCGGGTCTTGTGGACAGCCAGCAGGGTGTGTGCCCAGGTGCACACAGCCCATATAACGAGGGGCTGGTGAGAGCAGAATGAGGAGGAAGGTGGAGTTGGAGCAGTGGCTGCTAGTAAGTGTCTCTGTGTGAGAATAGATGCTGTGTGCGTTGAAAGGCTTCAAAGCTGTGTACGTCCAGGGAGCCAGAAGCTGTGTGCGTTGAAGCTCTTGAAGCTGTGTGTGACCAAGGAGCCTAAGACTGTGTGCATCCAAGCAGCTTGTTTGAGGGGCCTGTTTCCTATAGCAGCATTACTGTTGAAGAGTAGCCAGGTGGGCTAGCATTTTCATTTGGATTTTGTGTGTTTAATTGAAGCTTGGACCCCTGCGTGGGATTCCTGGATGGACTTTTGTTTTGTTTTTCCCTTTAATAAACGTGGGCTACCAGGCCCTTAACTATAAATGCCTCTCTGATGTGGACCCACTGCACCAAAATGCATCTATCCACTTGAGCTGAACAATCCCCAATGTCACAGTGCCATTTTGTTTTTTGCTGAAAGTAATGTCTTTCTTCTGGCCACTCTGCCATAAAGCCCAACTCTATGGAGCATACGGCTTATTGTGGTCCTATGTACAGATACTCCAGTCTCTGCTGTGGAACTCTGCAGCTCCTCCAGGGTTACCTTAAGTCTCTGTGCTGCCTCTCTAATTAATGCCCTCCTTGCCCGGTCCGTGAGTTTTGGTGTGTGGCCGTCTCTTGGCAGGTTGGCTGTTGTGCCATGTTCTTTCCATTTGGTTATGATAGATTTGATGGTGCTCCTAGGGGTCATCAAAGATTTGGATATTTTATAACCTAACCCTGACTTGTACTTCTCAACAACATTGTCCCTTACTTGTTTGGAGAGTTCCTTGGTCTTCATGGCAGTGTTTGGTTAGTGGTGCCTCTTGCTTAGGTGTTGCAGCCTCTGGGGCCTTTCAGAAAGGTGTGTCTACAAATGGAGCGGGACTCACGGAATATCTTGCTGATTCAGGAACTGCCTCAGAGTAGGTGTTCCCCGCATCGACTAGAGTCACGGGAGAGAAAATATACTTAAAGCCAAAGGCTAATGTGTGTTCTTTTTAGTTATATTTTCTACTTTTGTCATGAGGCATTGATAAGGTCATATATCGATGTGATGTATTTTCCCGTTGTGATTTTGAAATGATGTTTCTTGAAATGCTGTATTTCGTGTGTCTCTGCTGATTCTTTAAATAAAAATTTAGACACTTAGATTGCACACAGGTGGACATCATTTCACTAATTATGTGACTTCTGAAGGTAATTGGTTGCACCAGAGCTTTTTATGGGCGTCATAACAAAGGGGGTGAATACATACGCACATGCCAATTATCAGTTTTTTATTTCTGAAAAATAGTTTTATGTATATATTTTTCTAATTTTACTTCACCAACTTAGACTATTGTGTTCTGATCCATCACATATAATTCAGATTAAAAAACATTGAACTAAAGGCTGTAATGTGACAAAATAGGTAAAAAGCCAAGGGGGTGAATACTTTTGCAAGGCACTAATATATATATATATATATATATATATATATATATATATATATATATATATATATATATATATATATATATATATATATATATATATATATAGTGGGTATAGAAAATAACCCCCCCTTAAAATCAGATTTTGTTGCTTTACAGCCCGAAATGAAGACAGACACAGTTTTTGTTTCATCCAGCTGAATTTACTCAGGGCAACTTATAACATCCAAGTGAATGATATAACACCAACACAAATAAAAAACAGAATTACTGAGTTGGAAAAAAGTTTACCCTCTTGTGTCAGTAGTTTTTTTTTAACCACCTTTTACTTTAATTCCAACCTTTAGTCTGTTGTCATTTGTCTCTACTAACTTCACACATCTAGACTTTGCAATATTTGCCCGTCCTTCTTTGCAGAACTGCTCAAGTTCAGTTCCATTTGATGGTGACTGTTTGCGGACTGCAGTTTTCAAGAGCAAAGAAAAACACTTGACACAAAAGTGTGCTGGCAGAGGAGAGACTAAATACCCTCCCAGCGACCAGCACCAGGTGTAGACCAATTACAAGAAACTGCTGACTGCTGGGAGACACCCGCTGGTGGACACTGGAACTACTACATTCCGCTTTGGGACGCACAGTGCCACCAGCAGGTAACCCAGGTCCTGACAGGCACTTGTTCTGAGCAAGCAACTTCCTGTTTTCATGATGCAGCAGGGCAGCTGCTGGGCAAGGGACCTTGAAGCTAGTGGAGATCAGTGTAGTAGCATTGTCCACTACAATGATTTGCACCTGCCATGAGAATCCTACAGCTATAGAACATACATGCTTACATCGGTCTAAGCTGGAACAATGTAACTATGCTAAAGTTGCCATACCTTAAAGTTGAACTATTTGTCAAAACTTTTTTTTCCATTTTGGATAGAGTAAGGGAGGGTTATAACCTGTCAGATTTTTTTTTCACCATCTGTGTGTCAGGACTGGGTTCAGCTTTTCCTTCTCTGTGCTGGCCGCTCAGCTGTCGGCTAATTGCCAGCTCCCATCTCTCTCCACAGTTACTCAGCTGTTGATGATATCCTGCTCGTCAGTCCTGCCTACTTAAGCCGTCCAGTCCACAGGAGCTCTAACTTCGCCTTGGTCAACATCACAGAGACATTCTCCTGCGATCCCGTTCAAGACTTGCTCTTCTGACATCCCTTCTGGCTCCAGATCCTGCTTGCTGTTCCACTAGATTGATCCCTGACTTCTGGCTTGGCTGACTATCTGTTCCGGTTACTGAACTCTGGCTATGTTTTGACTACGTTTGTTCTTTATACTTTTATTATTAAACAAGTGTGATTTAACTGTACTTCTGTCTCGGCCTGATTTCATGGTTTCTGACACCGTGTCCCATTGCAGAGATTTTCCTTCACTTCCTATCCCATAGTCAAACAGGAAGTGAGAGGAAATCCCTGTAAATTAGGGGAATCCCTTGGGGACCCCCCAGGTCACCGGAACTAGTGTCCTCATTGGAAGATTTCCCCTCTATTACTTTTCTGGAGACAACCCAAAATTTGTGATTTTCCTTTTGCTTTCACTTTTAATGATAACTGTAAACAGGACAAATACAGAGGGTGAATCTCCCATTCGGGGGACACAGACAGCAATAAAAAAATGACGTGCTCTAATCAGGGATGTCTTAATATCATCATGGGCTCCTGGGCAAAGTAATCCACTGGGGCCCCTACCAGCCTGCACCAATTTACACACCTACTTTCAAAAATCAAAGTATAAATAGCTGATAAAATGAAACATATATTATTATTAGTACTTTCAATAAAAGGGGGGGGGTGATGAGGGCACAATACTTGGATCAGGACAGTACAGTACAGGTTCCGGGATGCTGCCTGGGACATGGTCATTCTGGGACAACTTAGTAAAAAAACGTGACTGTCCCAGCAAATCCGGGACAGTTGGCAAATCTGGTGTAATGCAATTATCACGGGGCCCCCATATACTTGGGGCCCCTGGGCAGTGCCCATGCATTAAGATGGCCCTGGTTCTAATTCCTCTCCACTCCATCCAAAACTAAAAAAAAAAAAAGTTTTGCCTTTAGTTATACTTTAAGGTTTGGTGCCTCTGCTCTCTCTCTCTCTCTCGGCTGCCCTAGGCACAGGCCCACATGGGCAGAAGTTGTCTCCGTTTCAACCTTGCATGGAGTTGGCCGAAAAAGTTACGGAACGTCTTACCAAACTTTTAAAACTGTATCAAAAAGTAGATTGCAGAGTTTTGCCGGGTGGGCCGCATCACCTCCAGGGGTAATAGACACTAATAGTCATCACGGCTGCTCAGCTCATGGAATCACCGGGGACACGGCTCATAAAAAGCGACAAATATTAACTTGGAGACAATTTTCTGCAGCCCTGACAGATGTCAATCAAAGCTGAGATGTTGTATAATTCCTGACTGTTTTGTCAGGCGCTGTCACCGCCAACCCAATCTTCTGGTATATATTAGCATATAGCATAAGCAATGTCTATTTAATCAGCCTCACAATGTTTCCCTTTGCAGAATAGAAAGTTTTTTATCGATGTTGCTGAAGAAGTTCACAATATCGGAAAATGCAAAAAAAAAAAAACGAAACATCGTTCGCTCCGATGAAATCATCATCTGTAACGCAGAACGCTAAATTACGATTTATTTGTGAAGGGTGCAAACCTATGTAAGACACAGAAAGTGCACAAAATATGCAGAGGGAAATATAGAGGAGGCCATCACTGACCTCTCCTTAAAAATCGCAGGTTTTCTGACTATCCCTGGTCTTTATTTGTGTCGCTGACCCGGAACAAGGTCTTGGTCTGCATGCTTGTCTCAGGTAGAGGCTCAGCTTCACAAGTAGGCAACATTTTCATCTGCAACCTACATACAGGTTTCCTTTAAAGCTAAACTCCGCGTTTCCTATCAGTCTTGCACAGTTGAACGGGTATGGGCGGGCAAGGGGGGTACCTTTCCTCTCGGGCATGCGCTCATCAATGCCTCGGGACCAGAAGGGGACACGTTCATGTGAAGGTCAACTCCTTCACTCTCCTGTACAATGTGGATGGATACATTGGGTCTCCGTAGTAGACATGTGCAATTAGTTTAGTTCCAAATTCATTTTTTAACTAATTTAGATAAATTTGTTAATTCGGAAATATCCAAATTTCCGAATATTCAAAAATTCTAAAATTCAGAATTCGGAAATTCGAAATTCAGACATTCGGAAATTCGGACATTTGGACATTCGGACATTTGAAAAATTCAGAAATTCGGAAATTCAGAATTCGGAAATTCTAAAATTCAGAATTCAAAATTCGGAAATTCTAAAATTCAGAATTCAAAATTCGGATACTCTAAAATTCAGAATTCGGAATTCGGAAATTCGGACATTCAGACATTAGAAAATTTTAAAATTCGGAATTCGGAAATTTGAAATTTGGACATTCAAGCATTCGGAAATTCGAAATTCGGAAATTGTAAAATTCAGGACTCGAAAATTCGAAATTCGGAAATTCTAAAATTCAGAATTCGAAATTCGCATATTCTAAAATTCAGAATTCGTAGTTCGGAAATTCGGACATTCTGACATTAGAAAATTCTAAACATTCGGAATTTGGAAATTCAAAATTCGGACATTCAAGCATTCAGAAATTCGAAATTCGGACATTCAAACATTCGGAAATTCTAAAATTCAGGACTTGAAAATTCGAAATTCGAAAATTCTAGAATTCAGAATTAGAAATTCGGAAATTCTAAAATTCAGAATTAGAAATTCGGAAAATCGAAATTCTAAAATTCAGAATTCGAAATTCGTAAATTCTAAATTCTAAAATTCAGAATTCGAAATTCGTAAATTCTAAATTTGGAAATTCGGACATTCGGACATTCGGACATTTGAAATTCGGAAATTCGGAAATTCAAAAATAAGAATGAAAACCTGAAAATTTGAAAATCTGAAATAATAACTAACTAGTAATGACTTAAAGTGATTGTAAGGGTTCGTTTTTTTTTGGTTTGTTTAAAATAACAAACATATCATACTTACCGCCACTGTGCAGCTCGTTTTGCACAGAGTGGCCCCGAAACCTGCTCTTCTGGAGTCCCACAGTGGCTCTCGCGGCTCCTCCCCACATCGGATAACCCCCTCGGGGAAGCACTTCCTTGCGGGTCCAGTCCAGCACTTGGCGTCCATAGCCGCCGAATGTATGACTCGACCTCGCCCCCCCGGCGCCCGCTTTATTGGATTTGATTGACAGCAGCGGGAGCCAATGGCTGCGCTGCTATCAATCTAGCCAGCCAATCAGGACATGAGACACAGGCTAAAGCTGGTGTGCTCATCCCCGGCGGGAGAAAAAGAGGGTTCAGGTAAGTAAAACGGGGGCACTGGGGGTCTGCTGTACTGCAAGAGGTTTTTCACCTGAATGCATAGAATGCATTCAGGTGAAAAACCACAAGGGTTTACAACCCCTTTAACTATTATTAACTATTAAATTATAGGTATTTGAATTTCCTTTAAAATTTGGCTGTTAGTGAACGTAATGAATACAAATTTATCTGAAGTTACGAATAATCCGAAATAACGAATGTTGTATCTAAACTAATGGAACGTAACGATAATAATAAAAATAATAATAATAAAAAATAACAATAATAACAATAAAAACACATTATTGTTTAATATTATTTTGTTCCATTCCATTTGTTTAGATGCGCCATTCATTATTTTGGATAATTCATAACTTCAGACAAATATGTATTTGTTACATTCACTAACAGCCAATTAGTTAGTTATTATTCTGAATTTTTGAATTTTCGGACTTTCGTTCTTTCGAATTTTTGCATTTTCCTTTCTTATTTTCGGATATTCAAATTTTCGGATTTTCGAATTTCCAAGTTTTAGAATTTCCGAATTTCCGAATTTTAGAATTTCCGAATTTCCGAATTTTAGAGTTTCCGAATTTTAGAATTTTCGAAAAAAAACATTTTCGGCAGTGCACATGTCTACTCCGTACCATGGGTTTGGTCCCAGTTACTTTTGGGGAACCTGACTGCTAAAAAGGCAACCAGAATACGGATCCCCCTCGCTACTGGAGGCAGTGGTGTATTCATTTACCACTTCCATCAGCTCATTCCCCAGAGTTACAACCTTTTGTACAACCTGCCCCACCCTATTAGATTGTAAGCTCTTCTGAACAAGTGCTTTGAAAAAGTATTCATACCCCTTGAAATTTTGCACACTTTGTCATGTTACAACCAAAAACGTGAATATATTTTATTGGGATTTTATGGGACACAAAGTGGCACATAATTGTGAAGTGGAAGGAAAATGATAAATGGTTTTCAAATTTTTTTACAAATAAATATGTGAAAAGTGTGGGGGGCATTTGTTGTTTAGCCCCCTTTACTCTGATACCCCTAACTAAAATCTACTAGAAGCAATTGCCTTCAGAAGTCACCTAATTAGTAAATAGAGTACACCTGTGCGTAATTTAATCTCAGTGTAAATACAGCTGTTCTGTGAAGCCCTCAGAGGTTTGTTACAGAACCTTAGTGAACGAACAGCATCATGAAGGCCAATGAACACACCAGACAGGTCAGGGATAAAGTTGTGGAGAAGTATAAAGCAGGGTTAGGTTATAAAAAAAAAATATCCCAAGCTTTGAACATCTCACGGAGCTCTGTTCAATCCATCATCCGAAAATGGAAAGAGTACGGCACAACTGCGAACCTACCAAGACACGGCCGTCCACCTAAACTGACCGGCCGGGCAAGGAGAGCATTCATCAGAGAAGAGCCAAGAGGTCCATGGTAACTCTGGAGGATCTGCAGAGATCCACAGCTAAGGTGGGAGAATCTGTCCACAGGACAACTATTATGCCGCGTACACACGGGCGGCCTTTTCAACCGGACTGGTCCAACGGACCGAGTCTGGCGGACAATTCAACCGTGTGTGGGCTCCATCGGGCCTGCAGCAGACTTTTTCAGTCGAAAATCTGACGGACTTTAGAGTTGGAACATGTTTCAAATCTTTCCGACGGACTCGAGTCCGATCGAAAAGTCCGCTCGTCTGTATGCTAGTCCGACGGACAAAAACCGACGCAAGGGCAGCTATTGGATACTGACTATCAACTTCCTTATTTCATCACGTATGAATCCGTCTGACTTTGGTGTGATCGTGTGTAGGCAAGTCCGTTCATTCGAAAGTCTGTCGGAAGTCCATCAAAAGTCAGTCGAAAGTCCGTCGGAAAGTCCTCCCGTGTGTCCGCTGCATAAGTCATGCACTCCACAAATCTGGCCTTTATGGAAGAGTGACAAGAACAAAGACACTGTTGAAAGAAAGTCATAAGAAGTCTTGTTTGCAGTTTGTGAGAAGTCATGTGGAGGACACAGCAAATATGTGGAAGAAGGTGATCTGGTCAGATGAGACCAAAATTGAACATTTTGGCCTAAAAGCAAAACGTTATGTGTGGTGGAAATCTAACACTGCCCATCACCCTGAACACACCATACCCACCGTGAAACATGGTGGAGGCAGTATCATGTTGTGGGGATGATTTTCTTCAGCAGGGACAGGGAAGCTGGTCAGAGATGATGGGAAGATGGATGGAGACAAATACAGGACAATTTTAGAAGAAAACCTGTTAAAAAGACTTGAGACTGGGGCGGAGGTTCACCTTCCAGCAGGACAACGACCGGAAACATACAGCCAGAGCTACAATGGAATGGTTTAGATCAAAGCATATTCATGTGTTAGAATGGCCCAGTCACAGCCCAGACCTAAATCCAATTGAGAATCTGTGGCAAGACTTGAAAATTGCTGTTCACAGACGCTCTCCATCCAATCTGACAGAGCTTGAGATATTTTGCGAAGAAGAATGGGCAAAAATGTCCCTCTCTAGATGTACAAAGCTGGTAGAGACATCCCCAAAAAGACTTGCAGCTGTAATTGCAGAGAAAGGGGGTTCTACAAAGTATTGACTCCGGGGGGCGCCATACAAATGCCACCCCCACACTTTTCACATATTTATTTGTAAAAAAAAAAATTAAAACCATTTATAATTTTCCTTCCACTTCACAATTATGTGCCACTTTGTGTTGGTCTGTCACATAAAATACCATTAAAATACATTTATGTTTTTGGTTGTAACATGACAAAATGTGGGGAATTTCAAGGGGTATGAAGACTTTTTCAAGGCGCTGTACATTCTGACTCGTCCACCCCCACGTTCAGTCTCTGGCCTCTGTGTATGAGGTTAATCGCTCAATTTATGCAAACGTGTTGAAATAACAGGGCAAGATACAGTAACATCTTGTAGCAAATAAGAATCAGGTTGGACCTCAGTTTGGACAAACCAAGACGCTAATGGTTCCCTGAAGTCGAGACTTGTCACTAGTCTTTCTTAGCCTCATTATCTTACTTTGAATGCATGCACATTCTGGCTGATATATTTCAAGGTTTTGTGCTAATGGAAATTTCTCATTGTTCTGCAAAGTAAATGCAAAGCCAATGTTTGCACATATGTACGATTCTCCATCAGTGACCCCTCGTGTACACCTACGCTGCATTATACAAAATGAAGACTGAAGGTCAAAAGCTTATTCTAGTCTCGCTGGCTTAGAAGATGTATTGCTTATTTGTCATGATAATAATGATAGCAATGCATAAAAATAACACAAACAATTATTATTATTACATGTTTTTTTTATTACTATACAGATAACCAATGCATCCTCTAAAGCAAGGGTCTCCATGTATTTTAAACAAAGACCCAAGTTTACTGTCCTTTAGAGGGAGGGGCGCAGTATGACCAATGTTAGTAGAAAATGTCTTGACAACAGTGTGAGAAAGCATTGCCCCATCTTTGGTATTAGGGGGAGGAACTGTGCCCCATCATTGGTGGCAGGGCTGTCTTTATTAATGATTGTTACCCTGGGCAAACATCTTCTTGCCCCCCCCTCCAGCACCATGCAATTTTGCTCTCCATCTCAAGCACACCTCTGTACCCCCCAACAGATCTTTGTAAAACCAGCACAACTCTGTACACTCCAGCACATTGTCATACCTCTGCACCCCCCCAGCACTCTTCCATATCCACCAGTACATCTCTGCATCCCCCCAGCCCCCCCCCCCCCCCCCACACACACACACCTCTGCACCTCCCAACATCCTCTGTATGCCCTAGCACACCTTTGTACCCCCAACATACCTCCTTATCCCCAGCAAGTCTCTGCTCCCCCCCCCCCCACCCACCCTGCACCTAGGGTTGCCACCTTTCCTTTAAGCCAAACCCAAACACTTCAGCGGGACTTGGCATTTTTTTTTGTAGCATACACTATGAGATTGTAAAATACCCGGGACACCTCTGTGTGCCCTAGGTGGATAGTAATGCGGCACGCGCAGCAGAGAACAGTGGGTGTAGACAATTGCATATAGTGCAGGCGTGTGTAATGTACAATATAGTGTATGTGTAGTGTGTAATGTTTGGTGGGGAGCCTCCCAGTGTAATATTGGGGGGTGGGGGGAGGTCTCCTGGTGTGTGTGTATAGATAGATAGATAGATAGATAGATAGATAGATAGATAGATAGATAGATAGATAGATAGATAGATAGATAGATAGATATGGTGGGGAGGGGGAGTGGTGAGGACTGTATGTATGGTGGAACTCTGATGTAAGGGGGGGGACGCTGATGTAAGGGGGGGCTCTGGTGACGAGATCACCTTATATCAGAGTCCACTACATTCTCCTTTATATCGGAGTTCCCGTTTAGGTAATTGTCCACAGAGTTCCAACTTGCATTTAAAATGGAACCCTAATGTGGGGGGGGGGGGACTCTGGTCACCATAGGTTACTGATATAAGGGGTAACCTTTATATCAGTGCCCCTTTACCTTACTGCATTCACTGCCCCCTACATCAGTGATCCCCCCTCAGACTGGCCTTGCTACACTGTCACTGACCACCAACTCAGGTGCACCATGCAGGGCTAAGTCAGATGGTCCTCTCTGGGCTCCAGCTTGGTGGCTCTTGTTTCAGCCTATATTACACTACGAGACTGTGCGGCCATAATACAAGAGATGATCACAGGCTACAGACATGATACAAAAGATGGTCAGAGACTGCAGACATGATACAGGAGATAGTCAGAGACTGCAGACATGATACAGGAGATAGTCAGAGACTGCAGACATGATACAGGAGATAGTCAGAGACTGCAGACATACTACAGGAGATGGTCAGAGACTGCAGACATGATATAGGAGATGGTCAGAGACTGCAAACATACTACAGGAGATGGTCAGAGACTGCAGACATGATACAGGAGATGGTCAGAGACTGCAGACATACTACAGGAGATGGTCAGAGACTGCAAACATACTACAGGAGATGGTCAGAGACTGCAGACATGATATAGGAGATGGTCAGAGACTGCAGACATGATATAGGAGATGGTCAGAGACTGCAGACATGATATAGGAGATGGTCAGAGACTGCAGACATACTACAGGAGATGGTCAGAGACTGCAAACATACTACAGGAGATGGTCAGAGATGGCAGACATGATACAGGAGATGGTCAGAGACTGCAGACATGATACAGGAGATGGTCAGAGACTGGAGATATGATACAGGAGATGGTCATAGAGTGTGCGGACATGGTACAGGAGATGGTCAGAGAATGCAGACATAACTGGGCTGAAATTGCACCCGGGTCACATGTGAATCGCACAGAACACACAGCACGTTCCTGTGTTTTCATAGTGTGAACCTGCCCTGTGACCTGGAATCCACACTTTGCTCCACTAACTTGCTTGGAAGGGGGGCACTAGTATGGGCACCTGGAGCAATTTTCCACATCTCTTGTGGGGTGCCAAGGGGCACCTGCTCTGTGGCAGACATCATCTCTTTAATATTGGGGGGAGAGGATATGTGCTAAGGGGGGTGGATTTCATATCCAAGCCCCCTTGTAGCACAGGTACTAAAGTGCCCCCTAGAAGATACCCCCCCCAATTACTCAAAGTGAACTGTAGGCTAGTTCCCCCCTCACCCTCTTGTTCATGCCCCCCATCCTCTTAGTTCAGATAGATGATCTCAGTCCAGCAACGTTGTGAGCCTTCTCCTCCCCTCCTCCTCCTCCGTGTACACAGGAAAACAACACAGCAGGAGGAGGAGGGGAGGGTTCACTCCACAGCACTCTCTCTGCACTGTGTCTGTGTCCTGCAGCTGAGGACAGCGGGGAGAGATGTCGGGTCTGCCCTGCCATGAAAAGGGGAGCTCACAGGCGGCGTGCGGGAACAAAGATACCTCGCACAAGCTGCGGGCATTCCATTACAATGATTTGCCGGGGAAGTTAATTAGAGGGCCGCCTGTGTAGGCAAGGCACGCTGCACAGGGAGCCACCGGTGGGTCTGAATAATGTGCCCGGGTCTCAGGCGGCCAGAGACCCGGACACATGTTTCAAAACCTGTACTGTCCGGGTGAATCCCGGACAGGTGGCAACCCTACCTGTACCCCTCCATACCCTCTGCACATTTCTGTATCTCTAGAACACCTCTGTACCCCCTGCAAGTCTCCATACCCCCCAGTATGCCTCTTCCACCCCCCCAGTACATCTATGCACACCCCCAGCACATTTCTGCACCCCCAACACACCTCTGTACCCCCAGTATGTCTGTGCACCCCACCAGTTTGTCTATGTACTCCCCCAGCACATACCCCCTGCAAGTCTCCATACCCCCAGTATGCCTCTTCCACCCCCCCACCCCTGTACATCTATGTACACCCCCAGCACATCTCTGCACCCCCAACACACCTCTGTACCCCCAGCATGCATCTGCACTCCCCAGTACATCTATGTACTCCCCCAGCACATCTCCACACACCCCTGTAACCCCAAGCCATACCCTCTGCACATCTCTGTACCTCTAGAAGACCGCTGTACCCCCTGCAAGTCTCCATACCCCCCAGTATGCCACTGCACACCCCCCCCCCCTCCAGTACATGTCTGTACACACAACCCCTCCCCACACACACACCTCTGTACATCCCAGCATCTTATGTAACCCCCCCCCCCCCACACACACACACACATCTTTGTAACCAGTTTATAACCCCATGGCCACATACCGTGTCTCAGGCTGCCGTGGCTTCTCTGGTGGCGGCCAAAGTACACAGAGGGCAGAGCCCACACAGAACCTTGATTAGCTTGGTCACTAATGTTGATACTATTGATGCCCCTAACCTCTCTTCACCTCCGGCAGCTTCCGGTATGCAGTGGATTAGAGACTCAGGAAGGGCATCTCTGCCGGGAAGGCACCGGCTTCAGAACACTAACTGGGCTTGTGCACTGAAGCCAGTGGCTGTCCGGCACAGACGTACCTCTCTACTCCACTGTATACCGGAAGCTGCCAGAGGTGAAAAGAGAGGTTCAGGGCAGCACAGCACAATATCATCAACATTAGGAAGTCAATTAACATGCCAGTTTGTTCTTGGATTGTCCAAAAAAAAACAGGGAGAGAATAAAACTTCAAGTAGATCATATCCATTATGGTATTTTAGCCCCGGAGTAGAGTTTTAATTTTCCTGAATGGTCGTCAGAAACTTTCAGAGATTTGTATTCATTTTGACAAACTGTATTGAAGTCAATGGGCAAGGCAAAATTAAGGTATTTTTCTGACTGTTTTTAACTATCCTTGACCTGTTCTTGTAAAATTCATTCTCTGCGAAGAAGCAGAAATTCTTAACTTTGGTGATTTAGGCAGTAAAATTTGTCCGGATTTTTTTTTTTTCTTTTTTTTTTTTAAAGTGTTTTTTGTGGGGTTTATTTAGAGTGGTTTGTTTAATTTTTTTCCTTTTTTTGTATTTGGCCACTATTTACTGACACTTTATTTATTTCATTATTATTTGCTAAGACTTTATAATAACTATATTTGTTGTACTTGTTGTATTTGTTGTATTTGTTTACTGACACTTTTTTTTGTTTTTATGTTGTTGTTTTTTTTTAATTTCTGTGTACAAAATTGCAAATAAAATGTCTAGTTAAAGCGGAAGTAAACCCATCCATAAAACAGCTACCTTTCCGGCACGTGCCGGAAATGTAACACTCCCATTGGTTGGGCTCTCAACCAAACTGTCAAACCATCCAATGGCCGGTGTCATAACTGATCACATGTGCAGCATCATGGCAGTTCTAGACTAAACAGAGGCCAAGATGGTGGCTTCCTTGGCTGAAATCAATAGGAGGGTTTACTTCCACTTTAAGGAGGGGCATGGCCTGGCCACTGATGAAGATGGCCGCCTGAGATCACTGCTCCACTTCTCTACAGCACAGCCAAGCATCTCCATCCGCCTTCCACCCGACAGACACCCTCCTGAACGGAGGGCCACATCCAGGGCACCCCTGGACTATGTTCCTGAAAAAAAAAAACAAGGCCCGAAGGACCCTGCAGGCTCCTAGACTTCTACATGAAACCCGCACAGCAGGAACACCAATATGGCACCGGCCGAGAGCATGGGAACCCGGAGCGGCCGTCAGATCACCGCGCTGCAGCTCTCTCTCCATACCCTGATGAGGAGGACACCATGGATCAACTAACTGAGCAGTCTACCTCCCTGGGGGACAGAGGTAAGAGGCTAGCAGATTCTCCTACACAATCTCCTGACAAACAGCCTCCCATTAAGGAACAGTATGGCGCTGGGACCTGTAGTCCCAGAGCAGACCAGATTTATCCACAGTCCCTTGCAGCATATCCTACAACTGACAATCCGGCCTCTGAGCATTCTGTTAAGGCCATGCTCATGTCCTTGCAGGCTGATCTGCATTGGGAGTTAAAAATGTCAATAAATCAGATACAAGACAAAGTTAACTCATTAGAGCAGCGCACTGATCATATTGAGCAGCACCTCCCTGAAGCCACTAAAGCACACAAGACCAAGCCACTACTATTAATATGCTTCGCTTAAAAGTCGCAGATCTCGAAGATCGGTCGCAATGGAACAATATCAAAAAAAGGGTGGTCTCTGAATCCCTAGTCACCACAGAAATACGGTAATACCGAACCTACACCAACTTTTCTGCAAGCTTGTTCCATCGTTAACAACAAAGGACATGCTCATAGCTTGCACGCATAGGATTTACAAACCACAACACCTCCCACCCTCTGTCTCCAGAGGTATACTGGCAAGAGTACACTTTTTCCACAGCAAGATCCATACACTCCCTTCTGGATCCCTTTAATAAAGCGTCTCTCTACAACGACATCTCAGCTGCTACCTCCCAAGCACGCAAAGCCTTTGCTCCGGTCACTTCTGTACTAAGTGAACGCAAGATCACTTACAAACGAGGTCACCCCACAAAATTGCTAGTAACCTACCGCAACCAGCAAGTCACCATTATGATGCCTAAGGAAGGTGTCAAACAGCTCAACAACTGGGGTATAATCTCACAAGCATCTCCCCCTACCCCCCAATGTGAGGCCATGCTCCAAAATCTCCAATCCCTGGGACTCACACGCTCCGACCTAAATACAGGGTGCCCTCCTGCGGCTTTTGCCAAGACTGTACACACTTAGGGCTGGTTATCATTAATTTCTTTCAGGTTAATAAGTTAGTGGAGGAGTGGAAGCACCTATATTACCCTTTCCATGCTCCACGGCTCTTGATGTGTTAAGCACATCCCCTGGTTAAAGTTACTACAATTAGAATTGTTATTACTGCATTTATATTTAGCTTGTCTTATTAGCTTATCTAAGTATTTGATTTGGTTTGCTATTGTGTGTCCAGAGCAAGCTCTATCAGATACAGCAGGTCCTGATCTGCCCACACATATTACTGTGAATATTACTATATTTGCAACTGTATTGCTCCTCCACCCCCCCCCCCCCCTTCTCTCCTCTCCTACAGTCAGAGCGGTACCTTCTCTGTACCTGTCAGGATATCTAATTGACCAGACTGTGTGGACTACACAGAGGAAACCCAAAACACATATAAGTGAAATAATGGTGTTTATTAACAAGTGATAATTGAAAGGAATATAAACAGTGCAAACCCACACAACAACCCACTACAAACAACAATATATATAGGTAAATGGAGCTACCGTAATCGTAATCAAAGCCAAGCCAAGGTCATACACAGGGAAGTCAGCAGAAGGGTAAGGACGGGAAACTGGACAGGACAAGGAGATGATGGATGGATGGGGTTCAGGGCAGGGATCCAAGGGAGCCAGGAACAGAAGGGACAGGACTAGGACGGCCTCAGGATAGGGATGGGATCAGATCAGGACAAGGCAGATAGCAGGCTCAAGGTCAAACAGGCAGCAAGGTCAGAACGCAGAGAGAGAGGGATACCAAGGCGTGCAAGTGAGGGCTTGCCGGGTATATATAGGGCTGACTAATTGGCTTCAAGTCACACCTGAGCGCAGCGAGTGTTGTCTGTTCCATACTGCCAGGATCCATCCGCTGGTGGACATCAGTACTGCAGCCAAAAGATGACAAGACACCAGCAGGGAAATATTCTCCTGACAGCTCAACACTGCCAGGAGACACCTGCTGGTGGACCCCAGTACTGCATGCCAAATAATATAACTTACCAGCGAATGGACCCTTTCCTGACAGTACCGTTACAACACCTACACCCAGACTATCTCCACTTGAGGCAATGATTCTCACAATTGTCTCCTTAAACGCCAAGGGCCTTAACAGCCCCTTTAAACATTCACTCCTTTGGCGAGAAGCTATATCACAAAAAGAAGACATACTATGCGTTCAAGAAATGCATTTCCCAGAACATAACCCTCCCCAATGCTCCCGCAAATTATTCCCCCATTGTTTTCAGGCACATGCTGACAATAAAAAAAAGGGGGGGGTCATGATCGCAGTACGTTCCTCAGTCTCTTTCAATCTCACCCATCTTGACCAGGATCCTTCAGGTAGATATCTGATCTTGTCAGACACTTTTAAAAACCAACCCTTTATCATCGTAAATATTTACGCTCCCAACATCCATCAGAAAGCGTTCTATAAATCCATAATGCATAAGATCCAATATTACCCTAAGGATCAAATCATAATCTGTGGCCATTTTAATGAAGTTATAGACCACCAGATGGATTCAACCAATAGAAAACGTAGGAAGTCCACAGCTCTATCCTCAATTATCTCCCGGGAAGATCTCCGTGACTCATGAAGATGTCAACACGGCACTGAGAGGGATTACTCTTTCTTTTACTTTCAAAATATTTTATTGGTTTTCAAAAAGGAAACAAGAAGTATGCAATAATGAGAATATAAACAGATCAAACATAGACGGTCCCCTGATGGGGCTGCAGGACTTGCCTGACAACATTAGTTAGGAATATAGCACAGATATGTGAACTTAACATGTTCCTAGTAAACACATAAACCTTTTACCTAAATGGGAATTCCCTCTGACCTTCAGCTAGCAAAGTGGAGGGGCAAGGAGAGGTTCCGCCGGCACCCCAAAAGGGATCACACTGTGTCCGGCCAAATCTCAGCGAGCCCCCCAAATCGCCTACAGTAGATAAGGCTTGGGGTCTAGGGTATTAATCGAGGCAGCTAACAACTGTGATATTTTCCCCCCAGGGGAAGACTCCCCTCTGGGGTCCTAGATGCATTTGAATCTGGAGAACTTTCCAAGTACTGTGGAGGAATAAACAAACAAGGGAGGGAAAGAGGGAAGGGGAAAGGGGGGGAAAGAAGGGTAGAAGAAGGGGGTAAAGAAAAGAAAGCCTGTCAAAGGGAGGGGGCCCCACAGGGGATTACTCTTTCTACTCGAACACCCAAAGATCATATTTTTGGATCGACCTGTTCTTGACCTCCAAAACCTTGCTTCAAAAAAAATCACAAGATCAATGATTGGACTTATTACGTGGCCTGACTATGCCCCAGTATCCATTACCATATCTCTGTCCTCCACTACCCCCAGACACACCCTATGGCATTTGAATGCCACAATTCTTATGCCACGTACACACGACCGGACTTTCTGGGAAACTAGGTCCGACGTTCTTCCCGCCGGACTTCCGGCGGACTACCGCCGGACTTTCTGAACGGACGGACTTGCCTACACACGACCGGACTTTCCGGCAGACTAGGTCCGCCGGACTTCCCGACGGACGTTCGCCGGAGTTATGGCGGACTTTCAGAATGAACGGACTTGCCCACACATGGACAAGTCCGTTCATTTTGAACGTGACTCGGGTACGACGGGACTAGAAAAGGAAGTCAAATTTTATCGGCAAGATTGGCACCTTGTGAGCCCCGTCACGGGGCATACCAGGCCCTTAGGTCTGGTATGGATTTTAAGGGGAACCCCCTACACCGAAAAAATTGACGAGCGAGCGCCCCCCCCCCCTCCTGAACCGTACCAGGCCGCATGCCCTCAACATGGGGGTGTGGGTGCTGTGGGGGAGGGGGCGCCCTGCGGCCCCCCCACCCCAAAGCACCTTGTCCCCATGTTGATGAGAACAAGGGCCTCTTCCCCACAACCCTGGCCGTTGGTTGTCAGGGTCTGCGGGCGGGGGGCTTATCAGGATCTGGGAGCCCCCTTTAATAAGAGGGCCCCCAGATCCCGGCCCCCCACCCTATGTGAATGAGTATGGGGTACATGGTACCCCTACCCATTCACCTGGGGGAAAAAGTGTCAATAAAAAAAACACACTACGCAGGTTTTTAAAGTAATTTATTAGACAGCTCCGGGGTCTTCTTCCAGCTTCGGGGGTCTTCTTCCGACTTCGGGGCTGTCTCCGGCCTCTTCTCCCATTGTTTGACCTCTTCTGCCGGGCTCCTCTGCTATCTTCTGCTCTTTTGCCGCTCTTTTGCTAGCGGTGGCCTGGTCTTCTGCCTTCTGCCTTCTGCCTTCTTGTCTTCCTCTCTCTTCTCTTCTTGCGATGTTGACACGACGCTCTCTCTGGCTGGAATGCTTTCTGAGCGCTCCGATGTGACTTATATAGGCGGTGACCCCGCCCCCTTATGCCGTCACAGTCTCTGGGCATGCTGGGACTGTGACGTCATAAGGGGGCAGGGTGATGTTGACCACGCCCCCTTATGCCATCACAGTCCCAGAATGCCCAGAGATTGTGATGGCATAAGGGGGCGGGGTCACCGCCTATATCCCTGAAGTCGGAAGAAGACCCCCAAAGCTGGAAGAAGACCTCCGAAGCCGGAAGAAGTCCCCCGGAGCTGTCTAATAAATTACTTTAAAAACCTGCGTAGTGTGTTTTTTTTATTGACACTTTTTCCCCCAGGTGAATGGGTAGGGGTACCATGTACCCCATACTCATTCACATACGGTGGGGGGCGGGGATCTGGGGACCCTCTTATTATAAGCCCCCTGCCCGCAGAACCCCGACAACCAACGGTCAGGGTTGTCGGGAAGAGGCCTTGTCCTCATCAACATGGGGACAAGGTGCTTTGGGGTGGGGGGGCCACAGGACCAGCCTACAGACGAACGGCGGAGTTACGACGGAGAGATTTGAAACATGTTTCATTTCTAGGTCCGTCGGACTTTAGGGAAAAAAAAGTCAGCGGGAGCCTACACACGATCGGATTGTCCGGCGGACTCTGGTCCACCGGACCAAGTCTGCGTTAAAGATCGCTAGTGTGTATGTGGTTTAAGTGTTCCGGAGACCTTAGAACAGGTTCAATCTAAGATATCTTCTTTCTTTGTCACTAACACTGGCTCAGTTTCTAATCCAACTACACTTTGGAATGCCCACAAATCTGTCATACAGGGAATCTGCTTGCAGTTGGGTGCCCAGGAAAAGAAAAAGAAAACCCACACAATAAACTCCTTTCTCCAGCATATCCGGAATCCCTGAATAAACAAAACCCTACCCTAGCTAATGCAGAAGAACTAGGTAAATTAAGGAATGACCTTAGCTCTTACCTCCAAAAGGGCCATGATTTTTATCTAAAGCACCTTCACCTCACCTAGTACTCCCAGGGAAACAAAGCTGAGAAACTCCTAGCCCAGCATAATAAAAGAAGAGCAGCACAAAACAGAATCTCATTCCTTCTAAACGAAAAGGGTCACAAAATAACAAATCCAAAAGATATAGCGAACAAATTTAGTGCCTTTTACTCAAACTATACAACCTCTCACTCTCTGCATCTGAGCCCCATCCCACTCCGCAGCTAATACAAGTTTTCCTTACCCCTCTCCAACTTCCTTCGATATCGCTATCGCAGCTCGACTCGCTAGCCCAGCCATTCACTAACCAAGAGATTTTCAAAGCTATCAGAGAACACCCCCCAACACAAAGCTCCGGGACCGGATGCTTTCATAAATGAATATTACAAGTCATATGCAGATCAAATTGTACCCTACTTATGCAACACTTTTAATAGATTTTTAACCACTGGAGAGATTCCATCAGAATCCCTTGAAGCAGTGATAATCACCATACACAAATCCGGCAAACCTTCCCACGAACCAGCCAATATCGCCCCATATCTCTGCTCAACACCGACCTCAAACTTTATGCAAAATTGTTAGCTACCCGCCTCGCAACCTACATGCCCAATCTGGTGCACCCAGATCAAGTAGGCTTCATCCCCTCCAAACAAGCTTCCCAACAAGAAGGAACTCGTAGGTTTATAGACCTTATCCACTGGGCAGAACACCACCAAACGCCTTCTCTGCTAATCTCTCTAGACGCAGAGAAGGCGTTTGATAGGGTCAATTGGCTATACCTAGATTTAGTCCTACAGAAGTTTGGCATACATGGCCCCTTTTTACATTAAAATAAACAGACGTTATTGCACCATGAGCCTGTGAGCCCGTATTCCCTTTTGTTTTCTTTTCGGCAAGCTATCCTAGGTCTCTACTCTACGCCGAGTGCAAAAGTTCTAACATCGGCATGTTATCTACTTCCCTATCACCAACGGGACCCTACAGGGCTGCCCCTTATCCCCCATAATTTTTGTGCTAGTAATTGGACCACTAGCACAAGCAATTAAAGCTCATACGGATATCGCTGGTCTCATGGTCGACCAAGCCTCCCATAAGATTGGCCTCTATGCCGACGATATAATCATATGGCTCACCGATCCTTTGAAATCCCTGCCCCCACTCTGTGATCTTTTACAACAAGTCGGGTATCCATGTATAAATTAAATCACTCTAAAACAGCTAAGCTAGGGGTCTCCAAATCCCTGAAACTCAGGACAACCATTACTTCCTCATCCCCTTTTTACTGGGCCCCAACTC
This sequence comes from Lithobates septentrionalis, assembly GCA_037952835.1. Taxonomy (NCBI): domain Eukaryota; kingdom Metazoa; phylum Chordata; class Amphibia; order Anura; family Ranidae; genus Lithobates; species Lithobates septentrionalis. The sequence continues at coordinate 120,415 of JBBDGP010003864.1, forward strand.
ATCCATGACCTACTTAGGTATCCAGCTAAAAAAATAAAAAATAAAAAATACAGCGCTATGAGCACAAAACAAAGATAAAATTGAAGTAAAATTGAAGTGCAGCTGCAACAAAAAAACACAAATATCAGTGTAGCAAACAAGAACAAGAAAAATAATAATTGTGTGCTTGCAATATAATAATTATCCAATAATAATAAAACTAATGTGAAAAAATATATTTAAATCACAAAGTGGTGGTGAAAGTCCTTAAAATATAAAGAATGTCCATTCATTAAATAAAAGTTCAGTGAAGAAAAATTGTGTGAATCCAATAAACGGGAATCCAGCATCCAAAATTCAGCCACCTCAACCCACATGAGATGGAAGGTGGAAGGGCAGGATGTGAAGGGAACTTCCAAACTCCGGGTGCATCCAAAAAACAGTAAGATTGAACACTTACCAGAGTTGGTGGACCTCCTCTATGGCAAGGTTGGATACACGAGCAGATACAACCCTCTGCAGGGATAAGCAGACTCCCACGCCAGGATCCTCGGATGTTGGTAGTATCACCAGGGCAGGCAGGTCACTCTACAAAAAACTCACTGGTCCGAAGGGCCGTGACCCGTGAGCACAGAAAACAAAAGCTCCGATGGTGTAGTATAAATAAAAAAGCCTTTTATTGCTTAGACATGCAGGGAAACACTCCTCCGCCATAAAACATGTTAAAAAGCCGGCAAACAAAAATAAAACAGTAGCGAACACCCATGTGCAAACATAGGGCTTTCGACGTGATGGCGTATAGTGCGTAGCCACGCCCTACATGTTTCGTCATAAATGACGTCTTCAAAGGGTCTGCAGAGGGTTGTATCTGCTCGTGTGTCCAACCTTGCCATAGAGGAGGTCCACCAACTCTGGTAAGCGTTTAATCCTACTGTTTTTTGGATGCACCCGGAGTTTGGAAGTTCCCTTCACATCCCGCCCTTCCACCTTCCCTCTCATGTGGGTTGAGGTGGCTGAATTTTGGATGCTGGATTCCCGTTTATTGGATTCACACAATTTTTCTTCACTGAACTTTTATTTAATGAATGGACTTTCTTTATATTTTAAGGACTTTCACCACCACTTTGTGATTTAAATATATTTTTTCACATAAGTTTTATTATTATTGGATAATTATTATATTGCAAGTGCACTTATTATTTTTCTTAGGTATCCAGCTGACTTTCCCTTCTACCCTATTTCTTTGCACTAACATCTCTCTCCTAGGTCAGAAATTACAGGATGTTGCCAAATCACTTCTCTCCATAAATGCCTCTTGGGCAGGCCGGATAGCCCTGTCCAAAATGTTACTTTTACCACACGTTCTATATTTCTTCAGGACTTTGCCAGTACCAATACTACAACCAGATATAGCCACACTTCAGCGGATCATCAATAATTTCATATGGGCAGCACGCAAACCACGTATCAAAGCCTCTTTGCTCAATACACCTACCAAATATTCTGGTCTTGGAGTACCTGACCTCAGATCATATTACAAGGCTATAATATTCGATCAAACCAAAAAGCTGTGGGACATGACCTCATTGCATCCCTGGACTCTGATTGAAGCCACAAATTTCACCCATACCCCCTCACACTCATTAGCGTCCATATGGATGAGATACCACCCCCACGCTGTTTCCTCCCAACAGTCAACGCGACAATAGCCACTTGGAAATCGGTCATGCAAATCGCAGGCGTAATACACACATTTAGGCTCTTCATCAACTTCCACTATCAGCCTTGTCACTCCTTTCCCCCGGATCTACCCCTACAGATGTGGACCTCACAGGGCCTCCGGAAGAGAAGTGATCTGTTCCAGCACAGCCAACTTCTATCTTTCCACCAAATTATAGACCGATATGCCATATCCAATAAGGACTTCTATATGTATTTAAGACTCTGTCATATACTCACTTCCATCTCAACCCCCGCATAACACTTGGACCAAAGACCTTATGCAGTTCTTCAACCCAACCAACAACAAAATCCATGGCATATCTTATTTTTACGGACTACTAACAAAACCAAACCAAAAGGAAAGCCCACCAGTTATAGCCTATTGAGAATCCAAACTACAAATTTGTATCCCCCCTCCGCTCTGGTACCGAGCAATCCGTTCATCTATCGATTTCTCCAAAAACATCTCTCACTGTGAAACCGTAATGAAAATTCTGTATAGATGGTATTACACTCCTTTTAAAATAGTTTGAATCTCTCTGTCCCATTCCAGAAAATGCTGGAGAAGTTGTGACATGGATGGACATATTTTTCATATTTGGTGGGAATGCCCATCTATGGCCACTTTCCGGACAGACATCTCCACCCTCATTCAGGACTAGGGATGAGCCGAACACCCTCCCCCGCCCCCCGTTCGGTTCGCACCAGAACTTGCGAACAGGCAAAAAATTTGTGCGAACATTCGAACACCGTTAAAGTCTATGGGACACGAACATGAAAAATCAAAAGTGCTAATTTTAAAGGCTTGTATGCATGTTATTGCCATAAAAAGTTTTTGGGAACCCGGGTCCTGCCCCAGAGACATGTATCAATGCAAAAAAAAAGTTTTAAAAATGGCTGTTTTTTCGGGAGCAGTAATTTTAATAATGTTTAAAGTGAAACAATAAAAAATGAAATATTCCTTTAAATATTGTGCCTGGGGGGGTCTCCTTAGTCTGCCTGTAAAGTAACGCATCTTTCAAGAGTCCACGTTGAGCTTATTATCTGACAATGTAGGCACCAGTCACTTTATGACTTTTCCAATTTAATGGGAGATAACTGGAAGAAGTAGCAGGAAAGAGGTAGAAGAAGAGTTGCAGGGAAGTTCAAATACCTTTTCTCGGTGTAGCACTAAGGAATTGAAATATCAGGGATGAATATATCCTCCGTTCAGGATTAAATCTTTGCCCGCCCGGATAGGTCTCTCTCACCAACCTAGCAGCCGGAACGCAGCACAAACAAAAAGTCTCTGCCACAGACTTGAGTAGAACAAACTGTACGATCCTCTGCCACAGGATGTAGTAGTTTTAAAAGAACAGCAAACACAGTACCAGAACCTTTAAGCCGACCCGGCAGTACTTGTGTGGTAGATTGACTTAAGATGCGTCCTCCAATTGAGTCACGAGGCCCCTCTCCACACCAGCACTCCGCATGGTCCCTTCCAAGACGGGTCCTCCCCTGGATTCTTCTCAATTGTCCGGCTTCCCACAGGACAGACAGCACAGGACCATCCCAGCAGTAGAAGGCCCCAGACAGACTTCTGGGCCCACCCGCATAGCTGCAGCAACGCAACCCTCCAGCCCGGAGGGCCACGAGGTAGAACAGACTAGCACATCCCTCTAGGCCAGGAGGGCCACGAGGTAAAAGAACTGACTCTAGCACATGGCGTCTGTCCCATAAATACTCTCTCCCAGAATGCAACACAGAGGACCACCTCCACCGATTCGTCTCGTGGAAAGAAGAGCACTCATATACTTCAGCTTGTTGCTTTCCAACACCGACCTATGGTGACAACGACACCCACAGGCCCAATGTGGAACTGCACGCAACACAGCCAAACTGGAACAGATGCTAATCTATCAATAAATTTAATCTGAACTATATACAGAACAGATGACCCACTAAATTTACATATAAGCGGTAGATCGAAAAATCTACCAGCGCTACATACTCCCCCCACTACAATAGACGTTGTCCTCAACGTCTGCCAAAATATAACTCTCAAGCCTGAGAGTAGGTATTTGAACTTAAAACTTGGATGAGGAAGAAGAAAGGCAGTAAGAAATGTTACAGTTTTAAACATTTATACAACAACATATCATTTCAGCAAAAAGAAGTCACATTAGTCATGTCACAAACCCCCCTTATCTACCTAGCTGAAAAGCCTAACAGCTTGATAGGAGATCTAGTTGTTCCTGAAAGAAACAAAATTAAACACACACAAAAATGTACAGTAGCATCACTAAACAATTTAGGAGCAAAGCCTCATTCCCCAGAGAATGACAGTCTCTTCCCAAATATTTTCTTCTAATGAAAATGAACTAAAATAACTTGAAAAGTCCATCCCTATCTTTGAGCAAATTATATTTTTTCCAGTAAAAGAAATCCAGCTAGCAAAAAGAATTTGGATATAGAAGCGCTGAGGTGAATAAAGTCTCTTGACCACGGAGTTCTCTAAACACTGACACTATCTGGCTATATACCCCAAAGTTCTTTTTCTTTTAGAAGAAAAGAAGACAACAGTCTCTTTGCATAATCACCAATAAAACCGGGGATCTGGTAATGTCAGTTTCTTCCCTTGCTTATCCACAGTGTTGATAAAATAAACAATGTCATCTTTTCCGGGTCTGCAAATGACCACCTTGTCAGCATAGATGTGCCGACCATACTTCCAATGCAGCAAACATCCATTGAAACGTTAGTCCATAGCAGCAGAACATGCAGCTCTCCAGAACGGTTTTGGTACAGACAAATAGTCCCAGACAGCTTCACGGCACCACTCTTCCCGGTTGGCCTCAATTTCCTACATAATGTCCTGAGTAATGTAAGGAAATTCCAGACCATATTCTGTGGCAACACGTTTGGTGAGCACTCTCTGTAAATGGGCAAGCCTAGGTAAAGCTCTATTTTTCCCCAAACCAGGAGGCACACAAGAATTTGGTGATTTGCGCACCATAGATCCGATTGGCATCTGCTCAAACTCAAGCAAACTAGCAACTTTAGACAATGTCTCTTTGGTAGTATTGTGCGGCTCCACACAAGGTGATGTCTTCCCAGAATCCATGGCTATCCATTCTGAGAAAGTCAGGGCAGAAGCAACATCTTCACCCTGGGCCCACAATAGTTCCTGTGACATTGTTCAACCAAATCATCATCACCGGAGAGATTTGACATAGAATCTATCTCTGAGTCTCTCAACTCTTCCGCTGGCAAATATTTACAAAGAGTCCCAGATATGTTCCCCTTTGATCCCTCACCCATTCCTGACGTGGACTTCTCCGGATCCATGTATTCCTCCGGCTCCGGTTCGGGTAGTCTCTGAGGTAGGCCTCGACCACGGCCGCGGGAAGCCTTCACATATCCCACCTTCCTTGGAACAGGTGCAACGGGGATAGGCGTAGTAGAAGAAGAAATAAGAGTGATGTCCGCTGATGAAGCGGTAACAGCGACATCTCCCTCGGGAAGACTCACGGTAGCAGATGAGACCATGGCCTGTTGCTCTCCAGCAGCAATGGCAGTAGTTTCCACTGTGGCAACTCCTGTAGCCCAGTCCACACGATAAGCACGGGGCGACATTGTAGGTTGCTCCACTGTGAACAAATATTCTCCGCACTGCAAACATCGGACAAATGGACGGAGATGTATGGCCAGTCCTTCACACTTGTGGCAAAGCATGCCCAGCCCTTCAATATCTCCAACAGTGTATAGTACGAACTGCCGCAGCGGCTTCAAACGAATGCTGGTATCTGTCAGCAGGGTTCCGGTTAGCATAGCACCAGCAGCGGTACTCGTAGGGAACATCTTGGACCCCATAGTTGACGGTATCAACGGAAAAGAAGACATGGCTGCACTCTGATCCTCTCAGTACGATCACAAGGCCTCTCTTCTCCTTTGGCGCCAAACACACACACGCGCGTCCCACGCGGTAACAAGTAGATGTGGCTCCTCCCACTTGTTCCTCTGATCACGTAGCTTCCGGGCTTTTACTTCTCACCCGCAGCCTACGCAGTCAGAAATGTAATCCTGCAATTTAACCCCTTCTTTTCCTGGCAAAAGTGGCAAAGTCCAGAAACCTCTTTTAACATAGACTCCCGGTGAAATACTTCTCAGGGCTGCTTAGGGCAACGGCAAACAATCCCGGACGAGCCCCCACATGTAGCACTAACTCATGGTGGAGCTGCTGATTTAAAGCGGGCTGTTACCTTCGCCTTTTTACCTGTAGTTTCACCGATACCAGAGTTCACGTTGAGCCTATTATCTGACAATGTAGGCACTAGTCACTTTAGTGCTTTTCCAATGCTTTAATGGGAGATAACTGGAAGAAATAGCAGTAAAGAGGTAGAATAAGAGTTGCAGGGAAGTTCAAATACCTTTTCTCAGTGTAGCACTAATGCCGCGTACACACGGTCGGACTTTTCGTCTACAAAAATCCGACGGACGCCGACGGACTAAAGCTGGCTGTCAATCCGATCGTGTGTGGGCTTCCCCGGACTTTCAGCTGACTTTTTCAGTCTCAAATCCGACGGACTTTAGATTTGGAACATGCTTCAAATCTTTACATCGTAACTACGACGGACCCCGAAATCCGCTCGTCTGTGTGCTAGTCCGACAGACAAAAACCCACGCTAGGGCAGCTATTGGCTACTGGCTATCAACTTCCTTATTTTAGTCCGGTGTACGTCATCACGTACGAATCAGTCGGACTTTTGTGTGGTCGTGTGTAGGCAAGTCCGTTCGTTAGAAAGTCTGCCGCAAGTCCGCCGAAAGTCCGCCGGAAGTCTGTCAGACAGGCTGTCTGACTTTTGTAGACGAAAAGTCCGACCGTGTGTACGCGGCATTAGGAATTGAAATATCAGGGATGAATATATCCTCCGTTCAGGATTAAATCTTTGCCCGCCCGGATAGGTCTCTCTCACTAACCTAGCAGCTGGAACACCGCACGAACAAAAAGTCTCTGCCACAGACTTGAGTAGAACAAACTGTACAATCCTCTGCCACAGGATGTAGTAGTTTTAGATGAACAGCAAACACAGTACCAGAACCTTTAAGCCGACCCGGCAGTACTTGTGCGGTAGATTGACTTAAGATGCGTCCTCCAATTGAGTCACCAGGCCCCTCTCCAGACCAGCACTCCGCGTGGCCCCTTCCAAGACAGGTCCTCCCCTGGATTCTTCTCAATTGTCTGGCTTCTTCCCGCAGGACAGACAGCACAGGACCATCCCAGCAGTAGCAGGCCCCAGACAGGCTTCTGGGCCCACCCGCACGGCTGCAGCAACACAACCCTCCAGCCTGGAGGGCCACGAGGTAGGACAGACTAGCACATCCCTCTAGGCCAGGAGGGCCACGAGGTAAAAGAACTGACTCTAGCACATGGCGTCTGTCTCATAAATACTCTCTCCCAGAATGCAACACAGAGGACCACCTCCGCCGATTCATCTCCGGGAAAGAAGAGCACTCATATACTTCAGCTTGTTGCTTTCCAACACCGACCTATGGTGACAACGACACCCACAGGCCCAATGTGGTACTGCTCACAACACAGCCAAACTGGAACAGATGCTAATCTATCAATAAATTGAATCTGAACTATATACAGAACAGAAGACCCACTAAATTTACATATAAGCGGTAGATCGAAAAATCTACCAGCGCTACATATATATATATATATATATATATATATATATATATATATATATATATACATATATATATTTTATATATATATATATATATATATATATATATATATATATATATATATATCCACGTCAACAACACTAGACACGGCCACTATGTAAGCAGCCTTATATAGTGTGGGGCATGAACTTAGTCCCCCTGAGCCATGATTGGCCAAAGGTATCCTGCCTTTGGCCAATTATGGCTCTCTCAGCAGAGCGTGCTGTGATTAGGCAAAGCATGCAGGTCAGGTGCATGCTTTGGCCAATCATCATACAGCAATGCACTGCAATCTCACAGTGCATTATGGGGCGTTCGGCGGCGCTTGAATTTTCCGTGAACGCCCCATATGTTCAGTTCATTTTAGAACAAACGAACACCCGATGTTCAAGTTGCGTCGACTCAAAGCGCGGGCTCATCCCTATTCAGGACATTACTAACCTACCACAAATGGCTCTCTTCGGTCTAGGCCTCTCAGATTGGCCCCTCGAAATTCCACCCCTATTATCACACATATACTTATTGCAGTCAGTTTATCTATTGCTGGTTCTGGAAACAGCCTTGTGCATCTCCTCTTAGTAACACCATTGATATCCTGAACGACCACCTATAGATGACAAGAATTCCTGTTTGCAAAGGCACAGCTAACACTGGAAAAATTGTATCATCACTGCCACATTTTGGTCAATTTTGGTCATAGAGCCTTGCCTTGCCCATGACTAAACACCCCAAGTGCCAATTCTCACAGTGGGGACTCTTTCCTCAGAAGAGATCCTCTACTACTGTCCTTTTCCTGGAACGAACTGAGCCTTTTGGGTTTGGGTTTGATTACTGAATACTAATAAGTTTACTATGTTATGTTTTCTTAAAATCTTGAATGATGGCCTCCTCCGCATCCCCCCCCCCCTTTTTTCCCATCCCTCTCCCTTTTAGTGCCCCCATCAAAAATGGACCAAGGCTACACAAGTTGGTTAATACCTGATATTACGCACCATTACTTTAATGTTGATGTCAATTGCAAATGACCTGTTTTCCAAAGTCCTTGTACATCATTCTATTTTCTTTCCCAATAAACAAATTTGAAAGTGAAAAAAAAAGAAAAAAAGTCTAGTGAAGGAGATTTTCTATACATCATAGACGATTTGAAGTTCATTAACCGCTTGCCGACCAGCCGCCGCAGTTATACTGTGGCAACATGACTCTGCTGCGCGAATCGGCGTCATGTTACGTCGGCTCATATTTTGTCTACTAGGGGCGCGCACGCGCCGCCGGAGGCGCACACGCGCGTCCCCTGCTCGCCCACGGAGCCGACGCGAGTGCCCAGTGGTCGTGATCACCGACAGGCTCCCGCGATCGCTCGGGGCACACGGAGAACCGGGAACCCCTACACTGCCCCCTTCAGTTAGAACACACACTAGGGAACACATTATCCCCTTCACCGCCCCCTAGTGGTTAACCCCTTCACTGCCAGTGAAATTTTTACAGTAATCAATGCATTTTTATAGCACTGATCGGTGTATTAATGCCAATGGTCCCAAAAATGTGTCAAAATTGTCCGACGTGTCCGCCATAATGTTGTAGTCCCGATAAAAATCACAGATCGCCACCATTACTAGTAAAAAAAAATAATAATAATAAAAATGCCATAAAACTATTTTGTAGACGCTATACCTTTGGGAAAAGCAATCAATATACGCGTATTGCAATTTTTTTTTTACCAAAAGTATGTAGAAGAATACATATCGGCCTAAACTGAGGAAAAAATTGTTTTTTTATATATTTTTGGGGGATATTAATTATTGCAAAAAGTAAAAAATAATGCGTTTTTTTCAAAATTGTCGTTCTTTTTTTGTTTATATCGCAAAAAATAAAAACCACAGAGGTGATCAAATACCACCAAAAGAAAGCTCTATTTGTGGGGAAAAAAGCACGTCAATTTTGTTTGGGTACAACGTCGCATGAACGCGCAATTGTCAGTTAAAGCGACGCAGTGCCGAATCGCAAAAATCTTCCGGGGCAGAAGTGGTTAAACCCTTAAAAACCACATTAATCTCACCTTTCCCACGAAATCAAATGCATTTTGCCAAGGAGCCAAAAATACTTAAATTGCCAAATTGGAAAAAAAAAAACAATTTCCAGTCATTTAGCTGGTAGCAAGTTAACGAGGTAATTCCTGTAGTATGTAAAAAAAAAACCAAAGTATTAATTAAAAATTATCCTGTTAACCTTATTATTATTATTCAAATTATCTCCTTTTAGCAAGTGTTTAACATGGTATAAACAAGATTTTTTTTTTTTTTAAGCGCCTTATTTATTTATTTCTCATTTATTTATATATTTATTTAAGACATTTTATACAGCAGCCTTCAATTTATGCAGCCCTTCGCATTCTGTAATATTCACATTATCATCTTGCTCGCATTTTCATCTTTCTCATCTATTTTCAATATTATTACCATAAATTAGCGAAAAAATATTTTTACAGTAATGCTGAATCAATTCATTAAATGCTTTTTGCTTACAGTAAGTTTACCTGTTAATTGAAGCCAGGGTTAGGCAAGACTTACCACAAATCATTGAATCTGTGGGAATTATGCTGAAAATAAATATCGGGTTGACTTTTAAAATAGTATTTGCAGGAGACAGATGTTCTGCTAACTTCATATAAAAAAAAGAAAAAAAAGGGGATGACATGACGCTGTGGCTCAGAATTAGCCATCTTCCTAAAATATGATCCTCCAGCGATGGCATTCAGTCTGCTCCTCTGAACCTATTTGAGGGTTTTTTATTTTTTTAACTTTTTTTTTTATTTTTTATATATATATAATTACATTTTTATACACAGCAGAAAATTCAGCACAGTGCTGCTTTCTTGCAGTATTTATTTACTGCACAAAGGACAGCAGACACCACAGGGCAAGATGCAAAAAAAAAAATCTACTTTACCAGGGCACTGATTGTCCATGCAGCCGGTATCTGTATAGCAGGGAAAAAAAATAAAAAAATTGGTGCCCTGGTAAAGTAGATTTTTTATTTTTTTTTCATCTTGCCCTGTGGTGGGGCAGTTTTAGCTACTACTACTACTACTACTACTACTAATTTTAGCTACTTTTGTGTGCTCCACAGCTGGCAGAACCTTTTCTCATTTCACCAAACGCCCATCTGTTAATGCAGGTCTAAACTCAAAGTCAATAAGATCGAAATTAAATTATTAAAGTGGACTTTAAAACCTCAAAACTGAAAGATTTGCTATTTTATAGGGATCATCCAGGAATGGTAAAGTAATACCCTAAAAAATGTACAGATAACCTGGAATTCCTCCGGAAAAATAATAATAATAATAATCATAATAATAATAAAAATAGTAACTAAAAAAATGATAAAACAATAAAAAGATCCTGCTATATGAGGGTGTTTATGCATGCCTGTTTCTTGATCATACATCACGGGACACAGAGTATTCATTACATAGTGGGTTAGATGGGCACCATCGGTGATTGGACACTGGTTAACCCCAATTAAGGAGAATTCCTCCCCTATATAACCCCTCCCATACGGGGAGGACCTCAGTTTTTTCACCAGTGTCTAAGGTGGTTGGTCACGTAAAACAAGTGCTGTGAAGAAAGCTCCAGTTTGGTCCCTGCCGGGGGCTTAAAGGGCTATGCTGATCGGATCCATATCTCGGGCCGACATTTTGACTCCCAAGATGGTATGGTACCCGGGCCCCGTCATCCGAAGAAGCGAGGTTTTGCCTGTAAGTCTCTCTTTGGAGGACTGGGCTCTGAGAAAACCAGGCTTGGTGTACTATTAAAACAGTATAAAATAAAGAAAATCTGCTGCGCCAACCCAAAACATCAAGCAGCCAACACCACCAATTAGACTAATTGTATAAATCAATGAAAGGAAGAAAAGGTGTAGCGCTATGTTGTGCTAATAAACATTAATGTGAAATGTTTTATATAAAGCACCTGTGCATATATTTATACTAGGTCCTGCTAAACCCGCAAAAAAACATTAGACAGAATAATCATATCATGTGTACAAAAATCAAGTGGTCTAAGAAATCATATGTAGCAACATGCTGTATAGTGAACAATGATGTGAATTGTGTGTACACAGTAAAATAATCCCGAACCGTCAGATCAAAAGCGAACATGTGTAATAGAAATTGGGGTGGGGATAAATAGCAAGTCCCTGGGGTATTGAACAGTTCATTCAATCGAGCAGAGATATCCTGGAGCATAGATGTAAATCTCACAGTAGTATCTATTCCTGTCCCCAGTAGACTCTTCCAATACTCAGCAGGGCGGAAAGTAATATAAAATACCCTTACCGGACGTGGTGGACTCACAGGCCGTTGGCGGTGAGTCGTATGAGCTTACACCGTTAGGTACGGTAGGGTTACAGCTGTCCTCGGTCCATGGCAAAGGGTCCTAGATGGGTCCCCAATCCTGAGCGGTACCACGGATTTGTCCTCCAATGATCGTTTGGATCGCATTCAATTGAGACAGAGGGAGAAGGAGAAAAAAGGCTCCACATAGTGTAAAATCCGGATAACCAGGAAGTTTTATTGTATTAATTAAAAAATTCCAATAAAAAATCGGGTTAAACAAAGTTCCTATGAGCGATAATAGTACGTTTAGCGCAGTAGACAGATGGTTGTGGTAGCGTCATACACCCGACGCGTTTCATCTGCAAAGACATCAACTGGGGTATTAAAACAGTGGCACGAAAGTTTCTGGCAGAGTCTTTTACAGGTCCAGGGTAGGAACCCAAAAAACCCTGAAGGTTGGCACCCGCCAAGCTGCTGTATCTCTGATGATATACATGTGAATAGAATAAAAGCAGTGATTATTATTATTATTATACAGGATTTATATAGCACCAACAGTTTGCGCAGCACTTTACAACATGAGGGCAGACATCTCAGTTACATTACAATTTGGTACAGGAGGAATCAGAGGGCCCTGCTCGTTAGAGCTTACAATCTAAAAAGGAAGGGTCAATTGATACAAAAGGTAATAGCTGTGGGGGGGGGGGGGGTGAGCTGATGGAGGAAGTAAAATAGTGTTAGTTAGAAGCAGAATAAGCTTCTTTGAAGATAAGGGTTTTCAGGGATCGCCTAAAGATGGATAGATTAGGGAACAGTCGGACAGATTGGGGTAGGGAGTTCCAAAGGATGGGAGAAGCTCTGGAGAAATCCTGGAGGTGAGCATGGGAGGAGGTGACAAGGGAGCTAGAGAGCAGGAGGTCTTGGGAGGAACGAAGAGAGCAGCTTTGTTGGTATTTTGGGACTGTGTTAGTGATGTAACTGGGGGCAGAGTTGTGGAGGGCTTTGTAAATTATTGTTAGTACTTTGAATTGTATTTGTTGGGTGAGTGGAAGCCAGTGGAAGGATTGGCAGAGAGGGGTGGAGGACACTAAATGGTTGGTAAGGTGGATGAGTCTTGCAGCGACATTCATTATGGACTGAAGGGGGGATAGTCTATGTAAAGGTAATCCAATGAGGAGGGAGTTCCAGTAATCGAGGCGAGAGATGACCAGGGAGTGAATTAGAAGCTTGGTGGTGTCATTAGTTAAAAAGAGGCGTATTCTGGAGATGTTGCGGGGGCCAAGGCGGCATGATTTGGACAGGGATTGTATGTGGGCCTGAAAGGACAGTTCAGAGTCTAAGGTTACCCAGAGCACCCTGGCATGTGGGTACGGACTGATAGATGTGCCATTGATCTTGACAGAGAAGTCAGGGGAGGGGGCACGTGGGGGAGGAAATATTATGAGCTCGGTTTTAGATTAGATTAAGTTTGGGGAAGTGGTTTGACATCCAGGCTGATATGTCTGTTAGTAGATCAGTGATTCATGAGGAGATTGATGGGGTGAGCCGAGGGGCAGAGAGATAGATTTGTCATCAGCATATAAATAGTAGTGGAAGCCATGGGAGGCTGTCAGCTGACCCAGGGAGGACGTGTAGATCAAGAATAGTAGAGGTCCAAGGACAGAACTTTGGGGGACCCCAACGGTGAGAGGAGTTGGGGAAGAGGAAGTGGAGTTGTAAGTGACACTGAAGGTGCGATGAGATAGGTAAGATTCGAATCAATGGAGAACGCAGCCATGGAGACCAAGCAAATTGAGTTTTTTGAGGAGGAGGGGGTGGTCAACTGTATCAAAGGCAGCAGAAAGTTCCAAGAGTAAGAGTACGGAATAATGACCGTTGGTTTTTGGCTGTTAGTAAGTCGTTTGTGAGTTTTAGGAGGGCAGTTTCTGTGGAGTGCTGTGGGCGAAATCCAGACTGAACCTTTTTGACCCCGAGTGCCCAAACTAGACATATGCAATTCTTTTTGTTCTGAATTAGTTTTTTTAACGAATTTCGACAAATTTGTTAATTCGGAAATATCCGAATTATCAAAAACCGTTTAACAAATTTTTCAGAATATTCGAAAATTTGTAAATTCGTACGTTCGTAAATTCGCTAATTCGCACATTCGTAAATTTGGAAATCTGAAATAATAATTAACTAATAATAACTCAACTATTACTATTACATTCATAAATTCGTACATTCGTACATTAGTGCATTCATATATTCGTAAGTTCATACTGTACATTCATACATTCGTAAATTAGAAAATTCGGAAATTTGGAAATTCAAAATTCGAAAATCCGAAAACCTGAAAATCTGAAATAGTAACTGACTATTAAATTAGAGGTATTGTAATTTCCTTTCTAATTTGGCTGTTAGTGAACGTAACAAATACAAATTTATCCGAAGTTCCGAATTATCCGAATCCCGAATGCCGTATCCAAACGAGTGGAACGTAATGAATTAATAATAATAAATAACAATAATAATAATAAAAACTTTTTATTATTATTATTTATTATTAATTTGTTCCGTTCCATTTGTTTAGATGCAGCATTTGTTATTTTGGATAATTCGTAACTTTGCAAAAATTTGTATTCGTTACGTTCACTAACAGCCAAATTTAAAAGGAAATTACAATATCTATAATTTAAGAGTTAGATACTATTTCAGATTTTCTAATTTTCGGGTTTTCGGATTTACGAATTTTGAATTTCCAAATTTCTGAATTTTCTAATTTACGAATGTATGAATGTACAGTATGAATTTACGAATATATGAATGCACTAATGTACGAATGTACGAATTTATGAATGTACGAATTTACCAATGTACGAATGTACGAATTTACGAATTGTGATCGTAACGAATGACCCGAAAAACGAAAAAAAAAAAAATGAAAGAAACGAAAACTAACAAATTTTTTGGCAGTGCACATGTCTAGCCCAAACTGCAATGCAAAACCAACTTATTTTTTTTCAAAGAGCCAAGCGGCACTATGAAAAAGGTATACACCGGTCGGCACAGGGATAGGCACGTACCAAGGCTGTGGCAGTCATTTTCCAAAGTACAGACCTTAGTGAAGGACACAGGGGTACATTTAAAATTATAACCATCGAAAAACATACTGTCTACTCTCTGGCCTAGTTCTACAAGTACAAATACGGTAAAATACCATTTATATAAAGACTGCTTGTGGTATACTCTTAGACAGCATCTGTCACCTCAAGCGCAGCCTCCATTCATAGTTACATAGTTACTTAGTAGGTGAGGTTGAAAAAAGACACAAGTCCATCAAGTCCAACCTATGTGTGTGATTATGTGTCAGTATTACATTATATATCCCTGTATGTTGCGGTCATTTAGGCGATTATCTAATAGTTTCTTAAAGCTATCAATGCTCCCCCGCTGAGACCACCGCCTGTGGAAGGGAATTCCACATCCTTGCCGCTCTTACAGTAAAGAACCCTCTACGTAGTTTAAGGTTAAACCTCTTTTCTTCTAATTGTAATGAGTGGCCACGAGTCTTATTAAACTTTCTTCTACGAAAAAGTTTTCTCCCTATTGTGGGGTCACCAGTACAGTATTTGTAAATTGAAATCATATCCCCTCTCAAGCGTCTTTTCTCCAGAGAGAATAAGTTCAGAGCTCGCAACCTTTCCTCATAACTAAGATCCTCCAGACCCTTTATTAGCTTTGTTGCCCTTCTTTGTACTCGCTCCATTTCCAGTACATCCTTCCTGAGGACTGGTGCCCAGAACTGGACAGCATACGCCAGGTGCGGCCGGACCAGAGTCTTGTAGAGTGGGAGAATTATCGTTTTATCTCTTGCATTGATCCCCCTTTTAATGCCAATATTCTGTTTGCTTTATTAGCAGCAGGTTGGCATTGCATGCCATTGCTGAGCCTATCATCTACCATTCTTTATTTTACCTCAAAGGGAGCCTCCATCTCCTCACACTAAACCTCCTGTCCCCGACAGAACTTTTCCCCACCGTCTTTTAGCAGGATTGCTGCTCTCCCATACATACTACAGGAGAGGATCAAAGACCGCAGACATATTACAAGAGAGGATCAGAGACCGCAGACATATTACACGAGAGGATCAGAGACCGCAGACATATTACAAGAGTGGATCAGAGACTGCAGACATATTACAAGAGAGGATCAGAGACTGCAGACATATTACAAGAGGGGATCAGAGACCGCAGACATATTACAAGAGTGGATCAGAGACTGCAGACTTACTACAAGAGTGGATCAGAGACCGCAGACATATTACAAGAGGGGATCAGAGACCGCAGACATACTACAAGAGTGGATCAGAGACCGCAGACATATTACAAGAGTGGATCAGAGACCGCAGACATACTACAAGAGTGGATCAGAGACCGCAGACATACTACAAGAGTGGATCAGAGACCGCAGACATACTACAAGAGTGGATCAGAGACCGCAGACATATTACAAGGTGCCCAGGCCAGCAGCATCTTGTCTCCTTGTTTCCTCCTCCTCGGCTGTGTGCTTTTTCTCCCGCACTGGGGTGGCCACTGCACTGACCCCCAGGCAGGCCCCATTCCCAGGCCAGACCACCCAGTCCCTCCCTCCTGTGACTGTCCCTGGCTAGTGCTGAGGTGCTAAGTCCACTCCAGTGACCAGTGAGTCCACACTGCGCTTAACAAGGTTACTTACTCTGCTCCACAATCTCACTCTCAGCAGACACTGACAGACTCGGTAGGCTCCTTGGGCTTGAGGCGAGCTGCCTTCCAGTTTGTTCCTCTGGAGTCAGTCCTCCTGATCTCCCGCCATGACCCGTGCTGCCTGGAATTCAACAGAGAGACTCCCAGCGCCTCCCTGAGAGATTTATCCGCACTGCACAAGTCAGGACGAGTGGGTGGCGACGTGTCCTGCCCGGACCTACACAGTTACATACAGCCTAGGTTGGAGGAGAGACTGAGCAGCGGTGACGAGCGCAGTCATCAGACTCATCGATAACATGGAAAAAAAGGCTGTGGCGGCCGTGGAAACGGCGTCCTGGCGTACCCACAGAGAGGGCTCGGCATTCCAGCTGTGGCACATGTGCCAAAGGTTCGCCATCACTGGATTCGAATAATACCGCACTTTTTGAAGTGTGTGTCTCTGCCTATGAGGGAGGTATGTCTGTGGTTGTGTTGCTCTGGCCATTTTAGTGATTTTTATAGAATATAGTACATATATGGAATAACATTTTAAGACCGTGTATTGTTTCTAGAAGCTAGGCTTCCCCTATTCATATGCTAATGAACTGGTTGGACTGGTTCATGGCGCTCATTCAACAGGAAGTGATATTTGCAGGAAGTAAGGGGGAGGGAACTTGAACACAGCCATGTGTGAGATTAATTTTTTTTAATACGTATTAATTCTATAGTGATTGTCCTTGTTGTTGTTATGAGTAACAGCTGTCCCCCAACTATCCCCCGTTATCATCTTGTCATCTACAGAGCCTATTTATCAACTGTAGTTAATCACAAGGAAAACTACATGTGAAGATCACATACAAAGGATAATATCTATGTGATGAAGTTTAAATGGCCAAGGGTGCCTAGAGCTACCAGCAGGCTGGTATTAGGATTTCACCAAGATGCAGGCTTTGATAGTGCCCAGTGTTCATCAGAGCCAATGGTTGCAGGGTTGTAACCTGTGCATTGATTGGTCCCATGATGCAACCTGTGGGATGGCTTTGCTGATGTCAACTGGCAGTTAAATAGGCCAAGACAAAGTACCAGATGTCAACTAAGTCCATGATCTGTGTGAGCCCATTAGTAGTATTATTCTTGGTGAAGACCATGCCAGGAAGTAACACAGAAGGGTAATTGGGAAATTAAATCAGAGATTTTGACAAGCATAGTGTTATATACCTTGGTTGGAGGCCAAAGTGACATGCGGGCTTCCCCTTGCCGCTCTGATTTGAGTACCCCTGAGAATGGAGACAGGGGCACAGGGTACAATGTAGCATGGGTGCTGGTTATCAGGTAGCAGGTATTAGTCGTCTCCGGGGCTGTAGCCAGCAGTTCCAGAGGCACGCCAAAAGAGGACAGAGCATGGTGGTCCGCAGGATAGCACCTGGAAACTGGACCTTTGATACGGAGACTGTAAAGGCCCTTAGTCAGAGGCAGGTGAATGTAGCTGCCAGGATCAAGGGCATAGTCAAATGGCAAGCAAGGGTCAGCACCGATGGACAGCAAGGATGTAGTCAGTAACCAGGCCGGGGTCATACACGAAGAGCAATGCTGCGTACACATGGGCGGACTTTTCGACCGGACTGGTCCGACAGACTTTCCAGCGGACTTTCAACAGACTTTTGACGGACTTCCGACAGACTTTCTGACGAACGGACTTGCCTACACTTGCCTACACACAATCACACCACAGATTCGTACGTGATGACGTACAACCGGACTAAAATAAAGAAGTTGATAGCCAGTAGCCAATAGCTGCCCTAGCGTCATTTTTTGCCTGTCGGACTAGCATACAGATGAGCGGATTTCTGGGTCCGGCGGAGTTACGACGTAAAGATTTGAAGCATGTTCCAAATCTAAAGTCCGTCAGATTTTCGACTGGAAAAGTCCACTGAAGGTCCGGTGAAGCTCACACATGATCGGATTGTTCACCGGATTTGGTCCGTCGGCGTCCGTCAGACCAGTCGAAATGTCAGACTGTGTGTACGCCCCACAAGAGTAAATGTAGTCAAGCAGCAGGACAAAGTCGATACCAGGTGGACAACAGAGCATTGTCAGAGGCAAGCCGGGATCAGAGTCCTAAATCCACAGAGCAAGGTCAGCAGCAGGCCGGGGTCAGCAATGGGAGGTCAGAATAAAAAGAGCAGTAATGCAGGAACACAGGTCATCCAGCAATTACCAGACATCGGGGCTTACTTGAAACAGGCAGCTTGGCACCATCCCCGGGACTGGGCATGTGCGGGTGCACACGTTGGCGCACACAGATGTGCGGATGTGTCAGTGCATACCTGTGATAGTCCATTAGCTGCATAAGTATGTACATGAGCATTAGCTGTTAGCGGAAAAAAGAAAAACCGCAGAGGTGATCAAATACCATCAAAATAAAGCTATTTGTGGGAGAAAAAAATTACATAAATTTTCTTTAGGTAAAGCGCTGCATGACGCAATTCTTTTGGTGGTTTTTGATCACCTCTGCGGTTTTCTAATTTTTTTTGCGCTATAAACAAAAACAGACCGACAATTTTGAAAAACAAAAAATGTTTTTTTTTTACTTTCAGCTATAAATCACCGCACAATTGTCAGTTAAAGTAAAGCAGTGCCATATCGCAAAAAAAAATGGCCTGGTCAGGAAGGGGGGCGTAAAACGTCCGGCGGTAAAGTGGTTAATCAAAAATTTGTCATTTTGAGAAGAAACACGTTTTGAGTTACCATTGCCAAGTTTTACAGAAAATAGTATTTGACGTTCCACTCACTGTCACTGTCTAACTTACTGAATGAAAAGAAAATTACTTCCTCGCCATAAAGTGTTAGTTTTTTTTTATATTCTAATTTATTCTAGACTCATGATAAAAATGCTGTTGCTACAGATGCCACACTTTTTCATTTTCACAACAAACATTATTCATTTTTTTCACCCATTTTTTAATCTCTGTTTATTTTGATGTTTCAAATGATATTGAAAAACGAAAAAGAAAAAAACATACAATACACTACGACAAAAAAAAAAAAAAAAAAAAGGCAATTTAGCAGCCGAGATGAATGTAAAACATCGTAGGCTGTGGGAAACCCATTAGTTACCGTTCTACAATATAAATGAAAGTACAAACAAGCAATAAGAGTGCGGTAGAGTTAAAAGCTTTAATATTAAAATGAAATGCAAATTGGCCACTCAAAATCTTTAAATAGAAAAGGCATGCACTTAATAAATAAAGAAAAAATGAGAATGGCGCTAATTAATAAATGTAAAGTCGATAAGTGAATCCATATGGATTGTATTCATCTGTGTAAAATTGTCCACAAGCAATGTGATCATGAATTAAATCTCTAAGTTCGACCGCTTGTTCGCCCCCCCCCCCCCCCCGAACCAACCACAATGCATTGCGGCGCTGAACAGTGTATTGCAAGCCCTGATTGGCTGAAGCAGTGAAAGCTTCAGCCAATCAGGGCACAGAACACTGTCAGAGTCATGATTGGACACTGTCATCATGACTTTATCCAATCATGGCTCATTCCCGCCCCACAGTATAAAAGTATTCTTTCAATGGCAGCCATTTTCAGTGTGATTTTGGCGTTCAGAGAGATAGAACAGGGCTCTGTTCAGTGCTATTAGTTAGTCAGTGTGCTATACTGTGCTATTTTGCTTCAATTGTCCGTGTAGAATATTAGTTTAGTGTCAGTCTAGGGATAGTGTGAGTGTAGTGAGGAGGACCATCATTCAGCTTTGCATAGTGTGCAGCTAGAGTAGGGACAGCTCAGATAGTTTCACTGTAGTGTGGTGAGACTGTGTCTTTACATTAGTGTATAGCTGGAGTAGGGACAGTTCAGATAGGGTCAGTGTAGTGACGGTTGAACACCGTCTATTTGATTGCGTTACTGCCAGTTTAACGCCATATAGTTCTGTGAGCGCTACTGCCAGTTTAACGCTATATAGTTTTGCATGCATTACTGCCAGTTTAACACCATATAGTTCTGTGTGCGCTACTGCCAGTTTAACGCTATATAGTTTTGCATGCATTACTGCCAGTTTAACACCATATAGTTCTGTGTGCGCTACTGCCAGTTTAACGCCATATAGTTCTGTGTGCGTTACTGCCAGTTTAACGCCATATAGTTTTGTGCATTTCTGCCAGTTTAACTGCATTTACTTTTGTGTGCGTTACTGCCAGTTTAACACCATATAGTTTTGTGTGCGTTACTGCCAGTTTAACGCCATATAGTTCTGTGCATCACTGTACATTTGCCGCATTATATTGTATCCAAGACTTATATTTGTAATATCCCAAGAGAATTTAGGCAGTCTGGCATGCTAGAGGCGGTCAAACACCATATTAGGTAACGATTTTGTTCTTTTACATGGTGTTTCCGTATTTTTTATATATATATATATATAATCTTTGGGGGTTCTAAGTAATTTTCTAACAAGAAAAATATTGATTTTCCACATAGCACATTTAAAAAACGCCAGGAAAAAGCAGCGTTAAAACGCGTTTACAGGCGTTTAGCGGCATTGGTGTTTATTGGCGTCTTTACATTAAAAACACTCCCTATTGGTGGCAATCCCATCCCCTCCTCACACACCTCACTTACAGTGCTACTCCATCCCCCCCCCCCCTCCACTTTCTTATCCTTCTGTCTTTTGTTCCTTTTTCTTTTCTCTCTCCTTTCCTCCTTCCTTCTTCTCCTTTACTCTTAACTCTGGATGCCCCTTACTAAAAAGCTGAGGAGTCGAAGGCCGACATGATAGTCGGACGCATATCCTATTCCCTGCTTGTTTTATAATATCTATAGGCGTACTACTGGTTAATTCCTAAAGATGTTTTCCATTCCATCGTAAACCGAACTAACATGAAGTGCACCTCGCAATACTACAAGAGTCTTAATATGGTTGATTTAATAATTAACCTAGAGGCAACACCAACCAACGCATACTTCTCCAAGTTCGCACCCAATGCCTCTTTCTAGTTGGATTATTATCTATTTGTAACATGACTATGTGTTATATGATACTATCTGTATTGTTTACGAAAATTCTTAATAAAAAAATTTTGTGGAAAAAAAAAACACTCCCTATAATGTAAAAATGCCTAAAAACGCAAAACGCGGCTAAACGCAGCTAAAAGCTTGTTACAGTGTTAACCACTTAAAGCGGAGTTCCGCCTAATTTTTTTTTTAAGTCAGCTGCTACAAATACTGCAGCTGCTGACTTTTAAAATATGAACACTCACCTGTCCAGGGTGCCCGCAATGTCGGCACCCGAAGCCATTCTATCCTTCGGCTCTTGGGTGGAGGCGCCGCCATCTTCAGTAAGGGAATCAGGAAGTGAAGCCTTGCAGTTGTTTACCTTATTTTTAATAAATTTGTTTTACAAAACGGTATTATGCTATGTGGCCCCCCTTCTTTATTTTCATATGGGCTATTCCTCTGAGATGATCCATGGGAAGGTTTGCCATCCATTTTAAAGAAAGTTCCTTCAGGATTTCTGGATACATTTGGAGTTCTGCTGTCATCCAGTTGGGAGAACCTTCCTTTTGATTGCCTGTTGGTGATACAAGCTAGATTGACTCATTGAACGTATGTTCTTATGAGTTCAATCCCTCTGGTAAGCCTTCACTCTTTCTATGTGGAGGGTCCATCACACCTAATTCTTTGCATGTGTTATCCACGTGGTGATTAAGGAATTTTATATACCCTTTGGACTAACAACAGTCTTTTGTATCTGAAGAGACATCTGAAGAGTACCAGAGACTTTATATTTTTTTGTATATTGTGGATTGACATAGACTCTCCTTTTTCGTACTTTTATATAAGTTATATCATAAGCTTGTAAAATCTATAGCGCTACACTTGTCTGTGCACTTCTGGGACCTGTGTGTCTCTCAAAAGACAGCGGGTGGGGGACAGAGGAGGCACCGGAAATGGCGCAGATATCCACAGATACTGTGGCTATCTATGCCCAGAAGTGGGAGCAAATACCTGAATTAGACAGATATCTGCTCCCCCCTGAAAGGTGTCAAATGTGACACTGGGGGGGGGGGGGGGGATGCCGAAGAGCAGAAGTTCCATTTTTGGGTGGAACTCTGCTTTAAGGACCTCCCGCCCGTAGTATCACTTAAAGTGGAGTTGCACCCAAAAATGGAATTTCCGCTTTCCCTGTTCCTCCCCCCCTCCGGTGTCACATTTGGCACCTTTCGGGGGGGAGAGGAGAGCAGATACCTGTCTAATACAGGTATTTTGCTCCCACTTCCAGTGCCTTCTCCCCCCCCCCCCCATGCCCGCTGTCTTCTGAGACACACAGGTCCCAGAAGACAGCAGGGACCAGTGGGATAGCGCAGCGCGAGTCGCGCATGTGCAGTGGGGAACCAGGAAGTGAAGTCACTTCCTGATTCCCTTACCGAAGATGGCGGTGGCAGCACCCGACATCCGAGGGATAGATCGGCTTCGGGTGCCGACATCGCAGGCGCCCTGGACAGGTAAGTGTCCTTATTTTAAAAGTCAGCAGCTGCAGTATTTGTAGCTGCTGACTTTAAACAAACAAAAAAAAAAATCGGCGGACCTCCGCTTTGTTTTCTCAGAGGTGCTTTGTTCTCTGAGTTAAGACGTCACTTCTGGTTTCCCTGTGCCAGTGGTAAACCGGAAGTGACGTCAGAATCACAGTGGAATGCACGGCCCGAGCAGAGCTGGTAAGCTGCAAAATAGGTGAACTGCTAGCACCATGCACTCGCAGTCCACTTAGCTGTGTTAGGAAACCGAATGACTATTTGCTTTTCTAACACTGAACAGCATCTCCACCAATCAGGTGCTTGGGTCTGTTACCTGTCACCTGATTGGCTGAAAAGACAGGCGCCGCTATTGGATGCCTATCAGGAGGAGAGAACGGGAGATGAGGCTGGAGACGCTCGTCGCCGTCACCTGCTGCCCCACAGACACAGGGTAGGCGCTGGGCAGACGGCGAGCGGGCAGGGAGCACACTGGCAGCATTTAATGGGCATACTGACAGCATTCGATGGGCACACTGGCAGTGATTAATGGGCACACTGGCAGCATATGATGGGCAGTTGGGCACACTGGCAGCATTTGATGGGCACACTGGGCAGCATTTGATGGGCAGTTGGGGACATGGGCAGTGTTTGATGGGTACACTGGCAGCATATGATGGGCAGTTGGGCACACTGGCAGCATTTGATGGGCACACTGGCAGTGTTTGATGGGCACACTGGCAAAATTTGCCACAGTAGCTGCGTTTGATGGCACAGTGGCTGCATTTAATGGCACAGTGGCTGCATTTGATGGGCACAGTGGCAGCATTTGATGGGCACAGTGGCAGCGTTTGGACAGTGGCTGCGTTTGATGGGCAAAGTGGCAGCGTTTGATGGCACAGTGACTGAAATGCACACCATGTCAGATCTCCAATATATACCCCCAGGAGATCCAGCAGGGTGTCTCCTGCACTCATGTGTCAGTCATCCAATCATGGCGTTAGGGGCGGAGCCCTGCTGGATCTCCTGCGGGTATATATTGGAGGGTTGACATGGTGTGCATTTCAGTCTTTGCATCACAGAGAACTTACAGTACACACCTGTTGATTCACCAGCCTAGACTTACCAGACTCACCTACTTCCACCAATTCCAGGTACACTTCATTACTTGCACATGGCTCATTCTGAGCATTCATCTTACTTTTTGCTTTTTTGTCACCAGTTCCATTTCAATTTCCATTTGAATTTGGCTTTTTTCATTCTTTTTCTTTCTCTCTTGTTCATTTCTCTGACTCTTATCACTTGCTGGCATTTCTTTGCCATTTTTCTTTCCCCTTTCAGTCTCCTATGTCCCTACTATTCTTGGCTCAGGCTTTCCATTTCATATATAGACACATACATATCATTAGTACTTAATGTATGACTATAGTTTTTTACGCCTACAGTTTCCATTATACATGGATTCTCTGTTTATACATAGACACATACATATCATTAGTACCCAATGCATTATTATACTTTTGTACGCCTACAGTTTCCATTACACATGGATTCAATGAGACTCCTGGGGACACACTCTCACATGCGCACCATGCCTGTCCTCTGGTTTGCCCCACCGGGGTTCCGTTCGGCTCCGCCTCCTCAGTTCCTGAGTGAGACACCTGCTGCTACCTCTGGGAACCGCACACCTGCTGTCCTGGCCTCATTTAGAGGTGAGTATGGGACCCCACATTATGGCTCCCATGCTCTGCAACTACTCCATCAATACTATACCACCTACCAGTGGCGTTGCTAGGGGATGGCTTTTGGGTCTATAGCCCCAAATCTGGGGCCCATAGCCCTGAGTCTCTGCAGGGGTCCCCAAGGGGAGGGGAGGTTCTCTGGGGACCCTGATGTAAGTGGGGGGCTCTCTGGGGACTCTGATGCAAGGAGGAGGCTCTCTGGGGACCCTGATGTAAGTGGGGGGCTCTCTGGGGATATACACACACACACACACACACGTATATTACTGTATATACATCTGTATGCCCACCCAAGCGTACGACTTTCTTTACTACACTGCTATGAGCTCTAGCCCAAGATCTTTTGTAGACCTAGCAACGCCCTTGCCACCTACTCATTTATATTCTTCAATCTTAGATACATCTGTACATGCATCAACCCCTGAAGAGCGAGCTGGGTCTCTCAAAACGCGTCGGGTAGACTAGATGCTTGTGTATCACATGTTTTCTATTCTTAGGGTACATCAATGCCTGTGTTTTACATGTTTATTATCCATTTATGTATCATTGTCTATTTTATATGTATGTTGTTTTACAACTGGCCATTGCTGATGATACCAATGTATGCATGACTTTTACCTGAATAAATGCATATACTTTATACTTCAATTACTGGTATGAGGCTTTTTGGCCAAATGGTGCCCACCTCATTTAAACTCCCATTAGGGCAAATCTTTTGTTAAACATTCCCATAGACACACTCCTAAACCTTGTGGACGGCCTTCCCAGAAGAGTTGAAGCTGTTATAGCTGCAAAGGGTGGGCCAACTCAATATTGAACGCTACGGACTAAGACTGGGATGCCATTAAAGTTCACGTGCGTGTAAAGGCAGGTGTCCCAATACTTTTGGTAATATAGGGTATTTCTGCAAGTTTATGAGATCCCAAAAATAATTACATGTCACAAAATGTAATTTGTCATGGCCTACCAATGGGCAATTTGTTACTCCAATAACGTCTTTGTTAAACGATATCTGACTGGGCGAGAAAAAAATAACTTTGTTCCCAAAATGTGTTTGGGAACTTCTGCCAATTTTCTTCACATTCTTTAAATGCAAAAACATGTCAGGATGAGCTCTTAGGATGAGTAATGACGGCCTCATTAACGCACATCCGATTTCTTCTCATATATGTTTAGTAGAATGGGGATGGAGTCCAATTATTTTTTTGTAAGACTCCCTGCAGACCAATAGACCAACATATGGCTCTTGATGTATCTTAAAACTGCGCAGCCCATCTTCGAGCTTCGGTAATGAATGGCTTTAACTGCCTGAGTGCTGATTGAGGAACTATAGAATATAAGGATGACGGTCTCATGCTTGACACAAGTTAATGTGAACTCCAAGGCTAGGACCACACATGTGCAGGCCACCGTTTTGCGCGGGCACAAGAGGCTATTCATTTGAATGGGCTGACCTTCCGCCCGCGACACGCAGGAAAGAAGTCCCTGCGCTATTTTTTAAAATCACAGCCCACACAGGAGCCGAGGTTCCCAGGACGGGTGCAATTTCCGGTGTGGGCAGTGTGGCGTTCGGATTAATGGTGGGTCCCGCATTTCTCGTGGGTGGTTGCGGCTGCCGGTATTTGTGCTGGTCCTGCAGCGGCACCACCCACACAGATGTGAACCTAGCTTAAGCAGGGCCGGGACAAGGGGTGGGAATGAGGGGCGGCTGCCCTGGGCACTGTAGTGTCATGTGAGGTGGGGGTGGACACAACAAGGAGATAGAGGGGATTTGTGTTGGGCGGAGGAAATTGGGGGGGTGACAGGGGGTAAGACCGGATAACGGGACCAGAGAGAGAGGAGGATCAGCAAACCAGAGAATCAGCAGAGCTGGGCGTTACTACTGAGCAGGGAATCAGCAGAGCTGGGGGTTACTACTGAGCGGGGAATCAGCAGAGCTGGGGGTTACTACTGAGCGGGGGATCAGCAAAGCTGGGGGTTACTACTGAGTGGGGGATCAGCAGAGCTGGGGGTTACTACTAAGCGGGGGATCAGCAGAGCTGGGGGTTACTACTGAGCGGGGAATCAGCAGAGCTGTGGATTACTAAGCGGGGGATCAGCAGAGCTGGGGATTATTACTGAGTGGGGGATCAGCAGAGCTGGGGGTTAGTACTGAGCGGGGAATCAGCAGAGCTGGGGGTTACTACTGAGCTGGGAATCAGCAGAGCTGGGGGTTACTACTGAGCGGGGGATCAGCAGAGCTGGGGGTTACTACTGAGCGGGGGATCAGCAGAGCTGGGGGTTACTACTGAGCGGGGGATCAGCAGAGCTGGGGGTTACTACTGAGTGGGGGATCAGCAGTGATGGGAGTTACTACTGAGTGGGGGATCAGCAGAGCTGGGGGTTACTACTGAGCGGGGGATCAGCAGAGCTGGGGGTTACTACTGTGTGGGGGATCAGCAGAGCTGGGGGTTACTAACGAGCGGGGAATCAGCAGAGCTGGGGGTTACTAACGAGCGGGGAATCAGTAGAGCTGGGGATTACTACTTAGCGGGGGATCAGCAAAGGTGGGGGTTACTACCGAGTGGGGGCTCAGCAGTGGTGGGGGTTACTACTGAGCGGGGGATCAGCAGAGTTGGGGGTTACTACTTAGCGGAGGATCAGCAGAGCTGGGGGGATCAGCAAAGCTGGGGTACTACTGAGCAGGGGATCTGCTTAACGAGGGTACAATAAGCTGGGGATCTGACAGGGTGTAAGACCGCACCAGACAAGGGGACCGGAGAGAGAGGAGGATCATCAAATCAGAGAATCAGCAGAGCTGGGGGTTACTACTGAGAGGGGAATCAGCAGAGCTGGGGATTACTAAGCGGGGGATCAGCAGAGCTGGTGGTTACTACTGAGCGGGGAATCAGCAGAGCTGGGGGTTACTACTGAGCGGGGGATCAGCAAAGCTGGGGGTTACTACTGAGTGGGGGATCAGCAGAGCTGGGGGTTACTACTAAGCGGGGGATCAGCAGAGCTGGGGGTTACTACTGAGCAGGGAATCAGCAGAGCTGTGGATTACTAAGCGGGGTATCAGCAGAGCTGGGGATTATTACTGAGTGGGGGATCAGCAGAGCTGGGGGTTACTACTGAGCGGGGAATCAGCAGAGCTGGGGGTTACTACTGAGCGGGGGATCAGCAGAGCTGGGGGTTACTACTGAGCGGGGGATCAGCAGAGCTGGGGGTTACTACTGAGTTGGGGATCAGCAGTGATGGGAGTTACTACTGAGTGGGGGATCAGCAGAGCTGGGGGTTACTACTGAGCGGGGGATCAGCAGAGCTGGGGGTTACTACTGTGTGGGGGATCAGCAGAGCTGGGGGTTACTAACGAGCGGGGAATCAGCAGAGCTGGGGGTTACTAACGAGCGGGGAATCAGTAGAGCTGGGGATTACTACTTAGCGGGGGATCAGCAAAGGTGGGGGTTACTACCGAGTGGGGGATCAGCAGTGGTGGGGGTTACTACTGAGCGGGGGATCAGCAGAGTTGGGGGTTACTACTTAGCGGAGGATCAGCAGAGCTGGGGGGGATCAGCAAAGCTGGGGTACTACTGAGCAGGGGATCTGCTTAACGAGGGTACAATAAGCTGGGGATCTGACAGGGTGTAAGACCGCACCAGACAAGGGGACCGGAGAGAAAGGAGGATCATCAAATCAGAGAATCAGCAGAGCTGGGGGTTACTACTGAGAGGGGAATCAGCAGAGCTGGGGATTACTAAGCGGGGGATCAGCAGAGCTGGTGGTTACTACTGAGCGGGGAATCAGCAGAGCTGGGGATTACTACTGAGCGGGGGATTAGCAGAGCTGGGGATTACTACTGAGCGGGGGAATAGGCAGAGCTGGGGGTTACTACTTAGCGGGGGATCAGCAGAGCTGGGGGTTACTACTGAGCGGGGGATCAGCAGAGCTGGGGGTTACTACTGAGCAGGGGATCAGCTAAACAGGGCTTCTAATGAGCTGGGGATCTGCTGAGTGGGGGTACTACTGAGTCACAACTCTATTTGGTTCCTTTAAAATAAATAGAAAATTAACCCACACGGGGCATTTGCCAAGCTTCATTCAGAAAAGCATCACCGAAGCATCAGAAACACATCAAAAAAGCATGTTGAAGTTGTAGGCACTTTAATGTGTGTTGAAGTTGAAGCAAAGTGTAAATGAGCCCAGGAGAACGGGAACTTGGATTGGGCATAGGGGGCATAGGATACCCCTGGTGAATTGTAACTGGAACAACGTGGGGACTCCTTAACTTCCGTCTGTGCTGTACAGCTGTTGGCCGCATTGCATACCCTTGTGGCTGCACTTGAACGAAGAAATGTCTCACTGGATCTCCAGGCTGACTGTGACCTGAACTCCTTCCAGAGTTTGAAGCTCCACACGGGTCACACTTTGCAGCACTGGGGTCTTGTACTCACAGAATCATTGATGGCCTCCAGCCGATATCCTCCAGGCTCTTCCTAGTGAGGGAGATGTAGACTCACACAGCCTCTGGACAGATTTCACTCTCTCTCACACAGTTTCCTCCCGCCTCGATCCTGTGTGCTTTCTCCTGACCAGAGGCGTAACTACAATCTTCAGGGCCCCGATGCAAGAAACCATGGAGGGCCCCCCTGACAGGGCTCTTTTCTCCGAGCCCGATGGCGGAACACCAGGGCCCGGTCGCAAGTGGGTGGCTGCATGTAAAGGAATCGTTTTCTCCCCCCCCCCCCCCCCCGCTTCTCCTCCTCTCCCTCCCACAGGCATTCATGGGCTGCAGGAGGAAAATGGAGAGATGGGTTCCTCTATGTCGGTGTTTCTCAATCTTTTTCCAGTCAGGGCACCCTTGAAGTGGCTGCACTGCAACCACCCTGCAACTGTGTGCATTGCATGCAGTTGCAGCATAGTGATGATGCATTTAAGGGGTTAAAACAGGCGGTCAGGAGGCAACATATTGCCTCTTTACCGGCTGTCAAATGCCTCTGAAAAGCGATTTGAGCATGGATCACTTTTCAGAGGAACAGCATTTTTTTTTGCTGGTACTATGAACAAGCAAAAAAAAAAATCGGATCTAATGGGGCACATATAGGGGGTCAGGATTAAAAGCGCATACATAAAATGTGCATATATACATGTAAACACACATACATACACACACACACACACATACATAAATACACACACACACACACACACACACACACACACACATACATATATATATATATATATATATATATATATATATATATATATATATATATATATATATATATATATATATAAATACACACATACTGTATATATATACATAAATGCACACACACATAAACCAGTGGCAGATGGTGCTCAAAATTTTTTGGGGGGCGCAAGCAAACTGAAAAATTCTTTAAAAAAAAAACGCATCAATTGCAGCCTCACTGTGCACATCAATTGCCACCACTGTACCCATCATATGCAGCCACTGTGCCCATCAAACGCAGCCACTGTGCACATCAATTGCCACCACTGTACCCATCATATGCAGCCACTTTGCCCATCAAACGCAGCCACTGTGCCCATCAATTGCAACCCCTGTGCCCCCAAACGCAGCCACTGTGCCCATCAAATGCAGCCACTGTGCCCATCAAACGCAGCCACTGTGCCCATCAATTGCAACCCCTGTGCCCTCAAACGCAGCCACTGTGCCCATCAAACGCAGCCACTATGCCCATCAAACGCAGCCACTGTGCCCATCAAATGCAGCCACTGTACCCATCAAACGCAGCCACTGTGCCCATCAATTGCAACCCCTGTGCCCATCAAACGCAGCCACTGTGCCCATCAATTGTCACCCCTGTGCCCTCAAACACAGTCACTGTGCCCATCAAACGCAGCCACTGTGCCCATCAAACGCAGCCACTGTGCCCTGAAACGCAGCCACTGTGCCCATCAAACGCAGCCACTGTGCCCATCAAACGCAGCCACTGTGCCCTGAAACGCAGCCACTGTGCCCATCAAACGCAGTCACTGTGCCCATCAATTGCTGCCACTGTGACCCCCCTGCCCGCTCGCAGTCTGCCCGGCACTTACCCTGTCTCGGTGGGGCAGCGGGTGACGGCGACGAGCAGGGTCCTCCATGCATCTCCTCCCATCCTCTCCTCCTGATAGGCATCCAATAGCGGCACCTGTCGTTTCAGCCAATCAGGTGACGGGTAACAGACCTGAGCACCTGATTGGTGGAGAGGCGGTTCAGTGTTAGGAAAGCAAATATTTATTCGCTTTTCTAACACACCTCGGTAGACTGTGATCGCCAAGCATGGCACTCACAGTTCACCTATTTTGAAGCCTATTTAGTGCTTTAAAAACACCCCCGCCGGTGTAATTCAGGCGCCCGGCATCCAAAAAGGGGCCAGCGTCTGAATAGGGGGGACAGTGGTGGCCATAGATAGATTCACACTATGCATGAATCTATCTATTTGTGATAGAGGGGTGCCTGGAGAGAGGGGGCAGCGCCCCTATGGACGCACCGCCACTGAATACACATACATACACACATATACATACATGCTCACACACATGCACATACATGCTCACACACATGCACATATACATACATGCTCACACACACACATGCACATATACATACATGCTCACACACATGCACATACATGCTCACACACATGCACATATACATACATGCTCCCACACACACACATATACATACATGCACATATACATACATGCTCACACACACACACATGCACATATACATACATGCTCACACACACACACATGCACATATACATACATGCTCACACACACACACACATGCACATATACATACATGCTCACACACACACATAAACACACATACAGTAGATAAAAAACGGCAGACCTTTACCTTATCTCTTCCTGCCGGGTACTGCACTGTAGGGGGAGACAAAGAGCACAGCACTGTGCTTTCACTTTGTAATCAATGTGAGCAGCTCCCTGCACAGTGCCGAATACAGTTCGGCTTAGGACGGGGAGCTTGTCTCCGCTCCCCCTATCAAAGTACTGTATACAGGGGGCCCTCAAGGGCCCCCTGCAGCAAGGGGCCCGGTCGCCATGGCAACCTCAGCGACCCCTATAATTCCGCCACTGCTCCTGACCCAACTCAATCCCTGGATATAGGACTTGCAAATAGGTTCCCCAGCTAAGCCTATCTGGGATCTCGGTGTCTTCTGGCTGGCTTCCTCGTAGACTGAACAGGGCTCTCTGCCTACAGAACTGGGAACAGTATTACTGCAACCTGCTGCTCTGGCCTCCGACTACGTATAAGGCTGTCCCCCCACCTTCTGGGCACACCTCCCCAGGGATTGGTTGGAGTCACATAAATATTCAAGCAGCTTGTCCTGCTGTCCCTCCCGCTATGCTTCTAGAAACCTCTAGAAGACAGAGAGGACTAGCAGAACAGCGGCCTGGGAAACACTGAGCAGGGCGGAGCAATCAATCCCCGCTCTACTGTTTACAGAGGAGCGAAAGTACATTTTCCTAGCAGCCTAATCTAAACTAGGAAGGTGCTACAAAATATACTTCATTTCACCTTTTTATTCTTCTTTCATTGACATTTTTTGCAGCCTCTTTACAGCCACTTCCTGTCTTCATGCACTCCAGAGATGGCCTCATGGTATTTCTCAGTGGCGGCTGGTGCTCCATTTTTTTTGGGGGGGGGGGCGGCAAACAAACCTCACCACCCCCCCCAGACACCCCCCCCCCGGTTGCCTGCCCACTTGCTCGCCTGTCCGCTAGTCAGCTCGCCAGCCCGCTATTTAAGTCAAAGTCGCAGGTGGCTTCCCCCCGGCTTCCTCCGACCCGCTTACTGACTGGCTGGGTGGAGAACCATGCAGACGATAGCAAATATTGATTCACTAATGTCACACAAGTGGGTAGGGACTTTTTTTTATAAAATATGTCTTACTAGTAATGGCGGCGATCAGCGATTTTTAGCGGGACTGCGACAAACAAATCTGACACTAAGTGACACTTTTTGGGGACCAGTGACACCAATACAGTGATTAGTGCTAAAAATATACACGGTCACTGTATAAAGGACACTGGCAGAGAAGGGGTTAACACCAGGGGCAATCAAAGGGTTAAATGTGTCCCTAGGGGGTGCTTTCTTGCTGTGTGGGGAATTTTTCTCCTTCACTGATGTGCGCTGGTGAGGCGGCCCTGATGGGCACGGATAGGCTGAACTGGTGGGCATTGATGAGGCGGCACTTATGGGCACCGATTAGGTGGCACTGATGAGGAGGCACTAATATGCCGCACTTATGGGCCCTGATAGGTGCCACTGATATGTGGCAGTCATGAGCACTGATAGGTGGCACTGATGGGCACTAATAGGTGTCACAGGTGGGCACTGATAGGCGGCAGGGATGGGCGGTACAAATAGGCACTGATGGGCATTAATGGGTGGCACTGATGGGCGACACTAATGGGCATTGATCGACAGCAGTGATGGGCATTGATGGGCAGCACTGATAGGCGGCACTGATAGCCAGCACTGACTGGCATCGCTAATGGGCACTGATTGGGGGCACTTATGGGCAGTGGTGGGCACTGATTGCTGGCACTGATGGGCACTGATTGCTGTCACTGGTGGGCAATGGTGGGCACTGATTGCTGGCACTGGTGGGCAATGGTGGGCACTGATTGGTGACACAGTTGGCGCTATATTGTAATCAGGGCACTGATGATCAGTGCCCTGATTACATGTGTAGATGTCCCCCTGCGTGGAGATGCCGCTGATCGGCTCACCTCGCCACACACCCTGTCAGCGTGGGGCGAGGAGTGCCGATTACTGGCATCTCAGTGTTTACACCCTTGGGATGAATTAGAGTGGAGACTACGAGCCGGGCCTTCTCGTCCAACATCAGTGCCTGACCTCACAAATGTGCTTCTGGAAGAATGGTCAAACATTCCCATAGACACACTCCTAAACCTTGTGGACGGCCTTCCCAGAAGAGTTGAAGCTGTTATAGCTACAAAGGGCGGGCCAACTCAATATTGAACCCTACGGACTAAGACTGGGATGCCATTAAATTTCTTGTGCGTGTAAAGGCAGGCGTCCCAATATTTTTGACAATATAGTGTATGTGGTATTTTTGCGATCATCAGGAGCAGGAGAATTTCTTTTGGGTTGATCTTTGGAGGTAGGTTATGGTAGGAGCAAGAAATCTACCGTTAAAGAAAAAAAGAAAAAAAAATGTTTTACTCTTTGGGCCAGTTTTCCTTAGATAATAACAAATAGCAGGAGCTATCCATTATACTTTACTACCAAAAAAAAGCCCAATTTGTCCTAAAAAAAACGCGGTATAATCCACCCGGATTCATAAAGGAGTTGTGATGATATGTACAGATTTACTAACACATGTCAAAGTTGCAAAATTGTGCTTAGGCATTAAGATTTCCTTTACTCTTAGGTGTGAAGGGGTTAAACTTGTTTTATACAATTTTTTATGTTTGTCCTATTTTATTCCTAACAGGTGATAAAAAAAAAAAAAAACACGTTGGCTGGAGTCTGGACACGTCCTTCAATAATCAACATTTCCGCGACACTTCGTGTTTACAACAAATCAAATAGAGCAACAAACACACCATCTCGCCTCGTGCGGAGGGGGGTTCTTAAATTGAACGGTTGAGGATCCTCGCTGAGCTTTCTCCTCCGAGAACGTATATTTATCACTCAGAATAAAAAAAAAAAAAGAAAAAAAAAACCCTTTTATTGGCCTGGAAGAGAGGAACAGTTGGCACATGTGAGCTTCGGAGACCGCTGGAGCTCCTTTGAGAAACTAGAAGGTGATAACTGACAAAAGGAAACTTTGAGGACTCGGAAACTTCCAGCCTCCTTGTTTTATGTCGCCCTAATAAAAGTATTGCAGAGGCTTTGCACCAGCTGTCTGGTTCCGTTTGCTTGCTGTACATTTTTTTTTTTCAATAAATCCTCGTCAAACAGTTTTTTTTGATACATATTCCCAGGCCTCGGCTGCAAAGGCATTAAAGAAGGAGCGGAGAAGAATGCAACGCCACAATTATTTCTCATCCTAAAAGTAAATTGACAGTGTATTCACAAAGGTACCTCCGTAGCATCTCTGGGTGAGCTTTCTACTTCGTATTTGTTGGAAATACCATATGTGTTAAAAAATGGGCACCGATTTGATAGGTTGTAACTTACATTTTTCTATTCTTCTGTATACTGTATCTTAGTCGCGTACCTAGCCTAAGTCACACCTGAGGCGTTACACACACATGCAGATGTAGCACCCTCCTAGATAGGCTGCTAGTAAGGATTAGGCAAATTTAGTTATTGTGGCTTTGATGTAATCAGCAGAGCAACATGTGATTGCTTTGGTCTGCTCTGGGCTCTGCAGGCTGCAAGTTTGATTGCTTTCCCCTGTCTTCTGGAGGCTTCCAGAATATAGTGGGTGGGGGGGAGACAAATGAGCAGTCTGAATATTTATGTAGCTCCAGCCAATCTCTGGGGGGAAGGTGCCCAGATGGTGGCCGGGAGAGTGCCTAAATAGTCTGTGAATGGACACATCAATCACATGGTAATGCAGCTTCCTATCACCCGGACACAGGGGGTAATGTGATCCACAGTCCCCGAGTGACATACCTACCGCAGGGCACCCAGGTGCGCACTCCGTAAGCCGCACAGGAGCTGGTGATGCGAAGTGACGTACCGGTCAGAGTGCACAGTTCAGGGGTGTACTATGTACAGAGTTCCCAGTTCAGGAGTGTGCGCTGTACAGAATGCAGGGTTCAGAAATGCGTTCCGCACAGAGTGCAGAGTTCAGGATTCCACTACTTACAGAGTGCAGAGTTCAGGATTGCACTACGTACAGAGTGCAGGGTTTAGGAGTGTGCTATGTGCAGAGTGCAGGGTTTAGATATGCCCTATGTACAGAGTTCCCAGTTCAGGGGTGTGCTCTGTACAGAATGCAGGGTTCAGAAATGCGTTCCGCACAGAGTACAGAGTTCAGGATTACACTACGTACAGAGTTCAGGATTAAACTACATACAGAGTGCAGGGTTTAGGAGTGTGCTATGTGCAGAGTGCAGAGTTTAGATATGCCCTATGCATAGAGTTCCCAATTCAGGGGTGTGCTCTGTACAGAATGCAGGGTTCAGAAATGCGTTCCGCACAAAGTGCAGAGTTTAGGATTACACTACATACAGAGTGCAGAGTTCAGGATTACACTACGTACAGAGTGCAGAGTTCAGGATTACACTTCGTACAGAGTGCAGGGTTTAGGAGTGTGCTATGTGCAGAGTGCAGGGTTTAGGAGTGTGCTATGTGCAGAGTGCAGGGTTTAGGAGTGTGCTATGTGCAGAGTGCAGGGTTTAGGAGTGTGCTATGTGCAGAGTGCAGGGTTTAGGAGTGTGCTATGTGCAGAGTGCAGGGTTTAGGAGTGTGCTACGTGCAGAGTACAGGGTTTAGGAGTGTGCTACGTGCAGAGTGCAGGGTTTAGGAGTGTGCTATGTGCAGAGTGCAGGGTTTAGGAGTGTGCTATGTACAGAGTGCAGGATTTAGGAGTGTGCTATGTGCAGAGTGCAGGGTTTAGGAGTGTGCTATGTGCAGAGTGCAGGGTTTAGGAGTGCGCTATGCACAGAGTTACCAAACGATTCAATGAAAACTCTGTTTCGCTCACTGCTGTTGGGAAATTGCAAACATGGATTAGGTCAGGATACAGGCCTGGTGGTCATGGTTTTGTTCCCCTCAGTTACTCCAGATTTGTTAAAGGGAGTTAATAAAAGAGAATGTATGGACTTGCACTACAAATATGGGGATAATAGCTGTGTGCTATAAAATGAAAGTTGAGGGTTTGATAGTAGCAAACTACTGTGAATCATTGATGGCTCAATAACTAGGCAAAAAATTGGCAATTATGATAACACATGGGCATTAAATGGGCAGTCATATACAATATAGAGGCAGCCAATGGTCAAATGTTATAGTAGGAAGGCAACAAATGGTCAAAAATATAATTGCAGCGCTCGATGGGACCGGCAATTAAAAGGTAATAAATGAAGTGACCAGCAAGTTCATTTATTAGGATACACATAAAAATTAGGAAGAACAGCTGGCAATGGAAAACTAAAAACACACTGTTTAAAAACAACCCATTGCCAAAAGTGAAGTACTCCGAATACTAGTAAAAACGATACCGCTAAACACCAGAGAATAAGGGGTTAATGGTCAGCAAGTGTCCTTGATGTAATGATCCTCAATGCGGACCCCATGGATGGAATATACCCAGATGGAATAGGGGGAAAGAGAGCGCTCACTGCAGTGCAAAGGATGGCTGGATAGCCGGACTCACTGTAACCGGGAGGTGTCGTGTAGAGCTCGTCATGGGATCCCCGTGGTCCGGCTGGCTGGACGGGCGAGCTGGAACTGGGCTTCCAGGACGGCGCTGTGGATCATCCACGGTAGATGTGAGAGCCGAAAGCCGCTTGTCAAGGCAGGAAGTGAGGGAGGCAAATGCTGGGCGGATGCTGGATGCTGGGTGGATCGTAAGCTCCGTAGCGTTGCCGAGGCGACCATGACAAATGGTCAAACGTTATAATAGAAGGGCAACAAAAGGTCAATTGTTATAATAGGAGGGCAGCCAATGGCCAACAGCTATAATAGAAGGGCAACCAATGGTCAAATGTTATAATGGGGGGGGCAACCAATGGCCAAATGTTATAATAGAAGGGCAACAATTGGTCAGATGTTATAATGGAAGGGCAGCAAAAGGTCAAATGTTATAATAGGAGGGCAACAAATATTCAAAAGTTATAATAAAAGGGCAACAAAAGGTCAAATGGTCAAAAGGTCAAAAGGTCAAATGTTATAAAACGGGGTAACAAATGGTCAAATATTATAATAGGAGGACAACCGCTGGTCAAATCTTATAATAAGGGGGTAACCAATGGTCAAATGTTATAATAGGACTAGAATCAAATGGTCAAATTTTATGATAGGAGGGCAGCCAATGGTCAACTGTTATGATAGAAGGGCAACAAAGGGTCAAATGTTATAATAGGAGGGAACAAATGGTCAAAAGTTGTAATAGAGGGGCAACCGATGGCCAAATGTTATAATGGAGGGGGGGGGGCAACCGATGGTCAAATGCTATAATAGAATAGAAGGGTAAGAAATGGTCAAATGTTATAATAGAAGGGCAACAAAAGGTCAAACGTTATAATAGGAGGGCAACAAATGGTGAAAAGTTAGAATAGAAGGGCAACAAAAGGTCAAAAGATATAATAGAAGAGCAACAAATGGTCAAAAGTTATAATAGAAGGGCAACAAATGGTCAAAAGTTATAATAGAAGGGCAACAAAAGGTCAAAAGTTATAATAATAGGGCAACAACAGGTCAAATGTTATATTAGGAGGGCAACAAATGGTCAAAAGTTATAATAGAAGGGCAACAAATGGTCAAAAGTTATAATAGAATGGCAACAAAAGGTCAAAAGATATAATAGAAGAGCAACAAATGGTCAAAAGATATAATAGAAGAGCAACAAATGGTCAAAAGTTATAATAGAAGGGCAACAAAAGGTCAAAAGTTATAATAGAAGGGCAACAACAGGTCAAATGTTATATTAGGAGGGCAACAAATGGTGAAAAGTTATAGTAGGAGGGCAACAAATGGTGAAAAGTTATAGTAGGAGGGCAACAAATGGTGAAAAGTTATAGTAGGAGGGCAGCCAATGGTCAAATGTTATAATAAGGGGACAACAAATGATCAAACATTATAATAGGAGGACAACAGTTGGTCAATAGTTCTAACAAGGAGGTAACCAATGGTCAAATGTTATAATAGGATTGGAATGAAATGGTCAAATGCTATAATAGGAGGGCAGGGAATGGTCAAATGTTTTAATTGAAGGGCAACTAATGGTCAAATGTTAAAATAATGGTGATCTGGCCAGTAACACATCTCCTGTTTTACTGAGACACAACTCTGGAGGGATGAGAACAGGAGGCACGGTAGGTAGCAGCATTGTCTGTTAGCCATTTAACTAAATGGGGCTGGGATTGCGGCATGGTGGTGTGGGGTTTTTTTTTAGGGGTTGACCGCCTGCCAAATGCTCTTCAGAGGGTAATGTACATAAACACAAGTTCTAAAAAGTTATCCAATATTGAGCGTCACTTAAACTCAAAACTTTCTGCATCAGTTGGTGGCTAACAGAGTACAAAACGTATTTGCTGTCAAAAAAAGAATACAAATGAATAGAAGCCGAACAAAAACATTAATTCCGTAGATCACAATCCTAAACAATACGCTTTATAGTTTTTATTTTTCTTTTCTTTTTTTTTTTTTTTTTTTTTTTTCAGAGCCTCGTGAAATAGCCATTTGATGTGCAGACAATAAACTCCAAACGAATACTTTTAATGGATGTTTTTTTTTGTCTCAAGCAGAACATTCCGTCTGCAGCTATTTGTATGTTGCCGGTATTTTGCCTCTCTGCGGGGTCAGGCCTTCTCGCATTGCAGCTTGAATAACCCGGTGACGTTGGCTCAGCGTCTCACCTCCAGAGGCCCGACTCTCCCACCTATGAGTGTCAGTCTCACGGCCGGCGTGGGATAATTGGGGTGAGTCAGATGTATCCATATTATTATTATTATTATTATTTACTAAATACATTAATCGCTCCTTATAAAAAAAAAAAAACAGCTTATAAAGTGTGACCCGGAGGAAAATTAGACGGAGGGTCGGCATGACTATGGGAGGAACAGGTCTGTAAGGGTTAAAGTTTTTACTGAGTTAGTTTTAGAGGAAGGGGTAGCTTACCTTATTGGAGCAGCAGGTCAGGTGTTCGGGGTGGAGCCGGAAAAGGGGCTTGGGTAGTTGCATAGGCTGATGGATAATCATTCCTGAATATTTCTTGTTGGAAGAAGTTCTGTCGGTCCACTGCGGAGAGAAGTGCAGACAGGATGAGTGACTTAGAGGCCTTATGGGACCAGGCAGGGCCGGACTGGCCTACCGGGATACCGGGAGATATCCCGGTAGGCCGTCTGAGTTGCGGCTGCAGTGCTCCCCTCTCTCCTGCTCCTGTGTGTCACCGAGCTGGCTGGGTCTGTGTTCGGCGGCCGCGCTGTAACACGGTCCCGCCCCCCTAGACCGGCTTGTGTGATAGTAGATAGAATCAGTGTTCCGCCTATCACACGAGCCGGTCTAGGGGGGGCGGGACCGTGTTACAGCGCGGCCGCCGAACACAGACCCAGCCAGCTCCGTGACACACAAAGGAGCAGGAGAGAGGGATCCAGTAGATGCCCGCCTGTACAGTCCGCCCTGTGTGCCTGGATAGGAGCATCGGCGGGGGGCCGCATATAGAAGAAATGAGCTTTCTATATTCCTCCATGCAGCCGCTGAATACTTGCAGGAGGGAGAGGAGGAGAATCAAGTATTCAGCGGCTGCATAGAGGAATATAGAAAGCATTTTTCCTCTATATATATGGCCCCCCGCCGATCCTCCTATCCAACTTCTTTTACTGGCCCCCCCAGTTCTCCTTGTGCTCCCTGGCTCCCCCCCATGCTCTCCTCCCCTCACCACACTCTCCAGCCCCCCCCCCCCCTCACAGTTCTCTCCACCCCTGTTTTTTCTGCCCCCCCTGCTCTCCAGCTCTCCCCATCCTACTCTAGCCACCATCCCAGTGCTCTTCACTCCCCCAGTGCTCTCCACCCATGTTCTTTCTCCCCCCCAGTGCTCTTCAGCTCTCCCCATCACTCTCCAGCCCCCACCCCAGTGCTCTCCAGCCCCCCATTCTCCGCACCCCTGTTTTCGGTCCCCCCCCGGTGCTCTCAAGCTCCACCCATCGCTCTCCATCCCCCCCCCGTGCTCCTTGCCCCCCATGCTCTCCACCCCTGTTTTTTTTTGGCTCCCCCTCCAGTGCTCTCAAGCTTCCCCCCCAGCACTCTCCGCTCCCCACCCCTGTACTCTCCACTCCCCCCTGCATTTTGCCCCCACCCATGTGCTCTCCAGTCCCCCATGCTTTCCACCCCTGTTCTTTCTGGCCCCCACTGGTGCTTTCAAGCTCCCCCCATTGCTCTCCACTCCCCCCTGCTCTTTGTACCCCCCCAGTGCTCTCCACCCCTGTTTTTCCGCCCCTCCCCCACTGGTGCTTTCAAGCTCCCCCCATTGCTCTCCACCCCTGTTTTTCTGCCCCTCCCCCAGTGCTCTTCGCCACCCCACACTCTTAGCCCCCACATTGCTCTCCACCTCTGTTCTTTTTGGACCCCCAGTGCTCTCAAGTCCCCCCCCCCCAGCGCTCTCCACTCCCCATCCCTGTGATCTCCACTCCCCCCTGCTCTTTGCCCCCACCCATGTGCTCTCCAACCCCGCCAGTACTCTCTGCTCCCCCTTCTTTCCAGCTCCCACCCAGTGCTCTCCACTTCCCCAGGACCAGAAGACAGGCTGACTGGGGCCGGAAAATGAGGATGGCTGAAGGTGCAGGTGGCCAGGGACCACTCCATCTCACAGCAAACAGATCCTCTGGAAGGAGCACTGTCCCCATCCAAAACGAGAACAGACCCTGCCTGCTGTTGGCCATCATGGATATCCTGCTGGCATGCAAGGTACCGTACTGAGCATCAACAACACACCTTCCCACAGACAGGGACTGCTGACTGGGCCATGGGGCACAGGAGGGGCTGCAATGATGGGCACAGTGAAGCTGCATTCCTGGGCACAGTGAGACTGCATTCACGGGCACAGTGAGACTGCATTTGATGGGCACAGTGAGGCTGCATTGATGGGCACAGTGAGGCTGCATTGATGGGCACAGTGAGGCTGCATTGATGGGCACAGTGAGACTGCAATGATGGGCACAGTGAGGCTGCAATGATGGGCACAGTGAGGCTGCAATGGTGGGCACAGTGAGGCCGCATTCATGGGCACAGTGAGACTGCATTCACGGGCAGAGTAAAGCTGCATTTGATGAGCACAGTGAGGCTGCATTTGATGAGCACAGTGAGGCTGCATTGATGGGCACAGTGAGGCTGCATTGATGGGCACAGTGAGGCTGCATTGATGGGCACAGTGAGGCTGCATTGATGGGCACAGTGAGGCTGCATTTGATTGGTACTGATGAGGCTGCATTTGATGGGCTCTGGTGAGGCTGCATTTGATGGGCACTGGTGAGGCTGCATTGAGCTCCTGTATCATGTCTGCAGTCTCTGACCATCTCCTGTATCATGTCTGCAGTCTCTGACCATCTCCTGTATCATGTCTGCAGTCTCTGAGGGAGTCTGCAGAGGAGTCAAGAGTGGGAGCACCGCCGGGATGGGGGTCATGGGAGAAGTCAGACAAGTGTGGACTGTGGAGAGGAGACTATAGGATAAAACCAGAGCCACCGAGCTGGAGCCGACTGACTGAGCCCTACACGGTGCACCTGAGAGGAGGTCAGTGACAGCACCGCTAGGCCAGTCTGAAGGGGGGGGTCACTGATGTAAGGGGGGAGTGAATACGATAATGTAAGGGGGCACCGATATAAAGCACAGCCTTATATCAGTAACCCACCCCCCCTTACCTTAGTGTATTCTTTCTGTGGAAGGTGGTCCCCCCCCCCTCCCACGTTCTGAGTTCCTGGGGTTACCCTTGATGATTGATCACTTACCACTTTTAACTGGAATTTGCTTTTATATATATATATATGTATGTATATATATATATAAATATAAAGCCCTATGTGATTTCATATCTGTCTTATCTATATATAATACACTCTTCAAATGTGCATTTTATGGTTTTCCCTTTCATGACCAAGAAATCAATGACGTTATGCTGTTGCGGTGGTATAATAATGCTGTGGGGCTGGTATGAAATTTTTTCCAGGGCTGGATGTTATTCACAGTCCGGCCCTGGGACCAGGTCAGGGCTGCAGCCTCTACACGGGGTCCACAGTGGCTCCAGCAGCAGTTGCTAGGCATGTTAGGGGGGTCTGGGGTTGATCCATCTCCTCCTGGGTCCCCCCTTCTTCTAAACGCGCTAGGAGGGTTCGCCCTCCCGAGCGCTTGAGCCCTTCACACACCCCCCGGGTCTGGCGGCCGCATGGGAGCTCCATTCGGAACCCTTTAGTGTCCCCTGCTGTGCCATCAACTTCTGGCTCCAGCGGAGGGCCTGGGAGGAATCCCCAGCATCGGCCGGACCTGCGGGAGGCAGGGACGCTGCGCTCTCCTTCCCCCTCCTCCCCCTCTACAGTGACTCAGGATTTGGCGGCCGGCTCTCCTGCTGATGTGCCTAGCAGGAGGCCGGCTCGGCGTGGGACACGATCGGATGCAGGGAGGGGCGGGAGCCCTGTCCCTTCTGGAGCTGTAGTGCGGGCGAATCGTGCCTGCCAGGAGGTCCGGTACCTGCGTTAATCTTCGGCATCGTCTGCAGGCTCAGCTCCTTCTCCTGTGGCTGAAACGACGGCTCGGCGTGGGAAGTCTAATGAAACAGGCAGCAGAAGGCAGTTAGCGCCCTCTGCTGCTTCTCCAGAGGAAGTGCAGCCAGCTTCACATAGCAAAAGAGTGACAACTACACGGGGGAGTGGCCAGGCCCAATTAAAGGGTAGGCGACTCCCTTCCACAGTTGGGGGTGCACGGGAACCCCGCAGCTTTCCGATGGAGGCGGATGAAGATGATGTTACGCCGGGGCATGCGGAGCCGGAAGAATCGAGGGGGCGGACGCCTGCGGCACAGTCCGTGCGTGAGTCGTCAGCAGAATCCGGCGAGATATCCAGTGATGACGGCGATGGGCGATCACCGGACGTGCGCCCTACGGTGCGGAGTCAGCTGGGATCCGGAAGTGCGGCTGCTCGGGATTCGGCACGCAGGCAGCCTGGTGAGTCCAATTTTATTTCTGCTTCCTCTAGGTCAAGGTGTCGGGTTTGTGGCGGGTGAGCAGGGGGGGTCACAGGGCAGGGTGCACTTGGGTCAGATAGGAAGGGAACCTGGTGTGTTGGGTTTGGCGGAATTTTTTGCGGGTTTTCATGAATTGTTGGACCGTTGTGCTCCGCCCGGGCCTTCCGGACCTGTAGCGGGGCCGACGGGGGCGTGGGTCCCTGCCGTGACCACGTCGGATGTTTTGGGCCGTGATGCCTCCGTCATGCGTAGTTCTACGTTGCCGCCGGAGGTAGGCGCGGCGTCACAGTGGGAAGGACGAACGGACGCGGAGGTCCCATTATCCTCGACGCTAGTTGAGTCTGCTTCTCAGACAGTGAGGGTCAGTGGCTCGGAGTCGCATAAGGCCAAGGAGTCGGGGGACGATGGGGTTCGCCTGGGAGATAAAGCACATGGTGAGGTTTATGTATGCTTCGAGGGTCTGTTGGGGGTGCATCTCAAGCCTGAAGTTAGGGAGAAGATTTGGCGGGGGGAATATGTGGAGATATTCCCCCTTTTGCCATTGGAAAAGTTCAATATAGATAAAGGCAAAGCGGACGAGAGTAAAAAGGAGGAGGAGGAGAGGCGACGTTGGCGGCTTATCCCTAGGACTTTTTCTAACTGGCTGCAAGCCTTTGCGATACTGGCCAGCGTCATCGGGGAAAAGGAACCGGAGAATTGTTCTCTGCTCTTTTGCTATTTAGACGCTATCGGGGAGGCTTATAGAGTGTATGGGGGATTGGCGTGGCTTCGCTATGACGAACAGTATCGTCAGCGAAAAGCTAAGAGGTAAGATATGACCATAAGGATATTGGGCTTTGGATGAAGCTCATGGTGCAAGCTCGGGCTTCGGGTCAGCCCTTTCCAGGGGGGGGCGGCGGTTCAGGTGCTGGACATTCGGCCTCACAATGGAAAACTATTGTTTTCAATTCAACGAAAGAGCGTGCCGTTTTGGCGCGGCCTGTCGATTCATGAGTGCTCCGGATGCGGAGGCTCTCACGGCTATGCCAAATGTTTCAAGAAAGGGAAGCTACAATCCGGTGAGTCCGCTTCAAAAAGGGAGGACGCCGGTAAACCTGTCCGCGATGCTGCCATACCTAAGTAGGTATCCCAGAAGGGAGGTGGCGGTTTTCCTTGCTGAGGGCTTTGCCACCGGTTTTCGCATTCCTTGTTCGTTACCCTTGTCTGGGGCTTCTGTGCCCAAGAATCTGAAATCTACTTATCAGTTTTCTCAGGTGGTGACGGACAAATTGGCTAAGGAGGTGGAGCTGGGCAGAATGGCT
Organism: Lithobates septentrionalis; assembly: GCA_037952835.1. Lineage (NCBI taxonomy): Eukaryota > Metazoa > Chordata > Amphibia > Anura > Ranidae > Lithobates > Lithobates septentrionalis. The sequence continues at coordinate 165,287 of JBBDGP010003864.1, forward strand.
GGCCCCTTTGATCACCCACCCATACCTACGTTGCATGTGTCCCCTTTAGGGGTGGTTCCTAAAAAGGAACCACATAAATTTCGGCTGATACATCATTTGTCGTATCCAAAAGGATCTTCGGTGAATGATGCGATTGAGCCTGATTTGACTTCGGTGTCCTATACGTCCTTTGATGCAGCCGTTAGTTGGGTTCAGCGTTATGGGCAAGGGGCATTGTTGGCAAAGACAGTCCGCTTTTCGTTTATTGCCGGTTCACCCGGATAGCCACCTGTTGCTGGGTTGTTTTTGGGGAGGGCAGTTTTTTGTTGACTGTTGTCTTCCCATGGGTTGTTCTATGTCTTGTTCTTATTTTGAGACGTTTAGTACCTTTGTCGAATGGGTGGTCCGGGAAGAGTCGCAAGTGCGCTCGGTTCTGCACTACCTTGATGATTTTCTTTGTATTGGCCCCCCGAAGTCCACGGTTTGTTCGGTCTTGTTACGGACATTGGAAGGCGTGGCGCAGCGTTTCGGGATTCCTCTTGCGCCGGAAAAGACAGAGGGGCCGTCGACGGAGATGCAATTCTTGGGTATAATCATTGATACGCAGGCGATGGAGTGTCGCTTGCCGCCTGCTAAGTTGGAGGACTTGCGATTGTTGGTGAGGGTGGCCCTACAGACGAGAAAAATTAGGCTGAAGCAATTGCAGTCTTTGCTGGGGAAGCTTAATTTCGCCTGCCGCATCATGCCGATGGGGCGCATTTTTTGTCGTCGACTGAGTACCGCTACTTCTGGGGTGCGATTGCCGCATCATTTTATTCGGCTTTCGGCCGAACACAAGGCTGATTTGCGGGTGTGGGAGGAGTTTCTGGCCTCTTATAACGGGAGGTCCTTATGGATGGCCCCGGTGGTGTCGGCCTTTGATTTTGATTTGTATACGGATGCGGCTGGCAGTTTGGGCTTTGGGGCGTACTGTCAAGGGGCATGGTGCGCGGAGGCGTGGCCGGAGGAATGGCGTGTCGCGGGCTTCTTGAGTAACCTGGTGTTGTTGGAGCTTTTCCCAATTGTGGTGGCAGTGGACATTTGGGGGTCTCGATTTCAAAACCAGCGAGTTTGTTTCCACTGCGATATAATGGGGGTGGTGGCCGCTGTGTCTAGTTTGTCGGCTTCATCTCCGCCCGTGGTGCGTTTGTTACGTTTTTTGGTTCTTTGTTGTTTAAGCTTGAATTGTTTTGTAAAAGCTGTACATGTACCGGGTGTAGAGAATTCCATTGCTGATGCCTTGTCTCGTTTTCAGTGGGACAGGATCCGGAAGCTGGCGCCGGCGGCGGAGCAGAGGTCGGTTCCTTGTCCTGCGCATCTGTGGAGACTGGCATTGGAATAGTGGGTCTTTTGGTACAGCGTTCGGTGAGTGAGGGAACATGGGCAGCTTACTCTTCGGTTTGGCGTGAATGGGAAGGCATGGTAAGTTCCATGGGGGGTTGTGTTTCGGATCAGGACAGGCTTTCGCTGTTGTTGTATGTGATTGGGACGCAGTTTTCCAACGGGGAGTCGGTATCGAAAATGAATCGGAGATTGGCTGCGTTGGCTTTTATTTATAAGCTGCAAGGCCTACGGGATATTACAAAGGATTTTATGGTGCGTTAGGCCATGAAAGGTTTCCGGCGCGGGCGCGTGGTAAGAGATACTAGGCGCCCGGTGTCTTTTGGGCTGCTACAGGATATGGTAGGAATCTTGCCCAGGGTTTGTTCCTCGCCTTATGAGGTTCACCTGTTTACTGCAGCTTTTTCTTTGGCTTTCTTTGGAGCCTTGAGGATTGGGGAGTTGGTGAGCAAAAATAAGCGCGGTGAAGGGGGTTTGATGTTTTCGGAGGTGCAGATCGCGGCGTATAGCATTCAGCTCCGTATCAGCAGATCAAAAACTGATCAGCTGGGCAAAGGGGTTTACGTGACGTTATTTAAAGTGCTTCCGGAGGCGGTGTGTCCGGTACTTTCTGTTCAGCGCTTCGCGCAGGTTCGGAAGGGTGTGCAAGGGCCTTTTTGCAGCATGAGGATGGGTCATCCTTGTCGCGCTTCCAGTTTGTGTCAATCTTTAAACGCTGTTTGCTGACGGTTGGCATGCCAGCCTCTCAATTCAATACTCATTCTTTCAGGATAGGGGCAGCTACGGAGGCAGCTCGCTGGGGATTGAGTCCACAGATAGTAATGCGGATAGGGAGGTGGGAATCTGACCGTTTTAAAACTTATGTACGTCCGCACATGCTATAATGTTTGTTTCATGATGTTTTTTACTTGTTGTAGTTCTGTTTTGGGCTCTATGTTTTCTTTATTGTCTGTTGCAGGTTTTCCTCAAGGCCTGGTGTGGATTCTGGGTGACTCTTATGTCTTCTGGGGGGCGATCAGAGCGGATGCACGGCCCGAAGGGAGACAGCTTGGAGATCCCTGGAGTGAAGCAGTATGCAAATGGCTGGGAGTCAGAGGCATGATGTGGGGCCGGGTTCTTCCAGAATTTCACTATTATTCTAGAGTAGATAGGCCTCCTGATGTTCTGGTGCTTTCCGTGGGAGGGAATGATATGGGGGTCCGGGCCGCCAGGAATATTGTCCGGGATGTTAAATTTGACATTCTGCGACTTATGCGTGATTTCCCTGGTGTTATCATAGTGTGGTCAGACATAGTGGCACGACACAATTGGCGACATGCGCGTTCTGTTGAACGCTTGAATAAGGCCCGGATAAAAGCCAACAGGGAGATCGGACGTTTTGTGTCTCGTCTTGGGGGTGTGGTGGTTCGTCATCGGAATCTGGAAGACTTGTCTATTCGGTATTGGAGGGATGATGGTGTGCATTTAAATGCGGTTGGAACTGATTTTTGGTTTTTGGGACTGCAAGAAGGGGTTCAGAGGGCTCTTCAGGTGTGGAGGGACTCGCTTTAGTGAGGTGTCACTCAAGCTCGCATGGCGGGTCAGGGGGTCTTTGGGGGGTCAAGAATTAAAACAGTTTATTCAATTTTGGGGGACCCATACAGGGTATGGGATCCCACCTTGGTTGGTTGTTGGTGGTTCTCCCAGGACTTAGGTCCCATGGGAAAGAAAAATTGGAAAGTCGCAATGTCCTCGAGCCAGCTGGGGCACAGCTGAGGACACAGTTGTTATTGATCAAAATGGGACCCCAAAGACCCCCTCCTGGTGTTAAAATTGTTCTGTTTATTGTTATATAATTTGTTAATAAAGGGCTGTTGTGGCCATTAAAACCCATGTCACGCAGCGTTGTGTGGTTATTATAGGTTTAAGATAAGTGTAAGACCGCAGTTGACGAATCTTATAGTCAAGTGCAACCACAACTAGGTATCTGTTGTCTAGTTGAACCCTACACTAAGGGCTCATTCACACCACAACGCATCCGTTAATGCATGCGCGTTGCGTTCGATGGCGAACCTTGGCACTGCATTTCCCATGATGCTCATGCACTCTGCAGTGTAGTTGAGCATCATGGGATATGTAGTTCCAAAACATCTGGGGGTGCCAAGGTTCGCTATCACTGTGATAGACCAACACAAAGCGGCACATAATTGTGAAGTAGAAGGAAAATGATAAATGGTTATTGTGACGGAACGTCCCACACTCCGCTTGAGTGTTTGCGTCGGTATGTCACTTCCTAAATCCTGGAACACAAGAGGAAGAGAGATGCCGCTCTAGGAAGGGTGTCTGGAAATGTAGCTCCCCTCTGAACAGGAACAGCAGGCACTGGCTAAGCATAGGTAATTGGATGAAGGGAAGATTCTGGACAGGCGCACTCAAAATCAAATGCCTTTATTAAAAAAAAAGGAGGTAATAATCCAAAAAGTACAAGCCACAGCAAACAACGGATCACAGGAGCTGACGCGTTTCACACTTTCAAAAGTGCTTATTCATAGCACTCCAGAATCTTCCCTTCATCCTAGGACACGAGACCAATGGATCTGGCTATAGTAACCCCCCCCCCCCCTCAAGAACCAGACAACACCAGTCTTGGAGTACATCAGGAATAGCCTGCTTTATTTAAGATCTCACACAAATATATACACCAGGATGACAATACAAAATGTATTGAGCTAATTACTAATCCTTTAACCAGACAGGTGACTCAGAGATATGACCTTTTAGGGCAGCCTTGACGTCTCCTAGCTCACCGACTATACAATACACATTATCATAAACATCAACACAGAACTCCTTCATACAATTGCAGGGTTAATTAGCACAAAAAACAATGGGTAAAGGACTCTTAGAAGCCACACTAGACTTATTTACATTATAGTAGACAACAGACAGACAGGTGGTTGGAGTTAATGACATCTGCATCTTCTAACAGTATGTGTCCCAACAGTACGAATCAGTCACTGTTTTTAATATGGCATATACAGGGTTCCCAGAGTCTGTGTGTCTTGGAGGGACATGGACCTGAATCCAAAGTAACACCACCTCAAGGGTCCCCAGGCATACAGCTCACAAAGTGCACCGTTCCCCCAAAATTCAGGGCCCATAATCAGTAGACAAGAGGGCAGCATTAAGTCCCCTCCAAAAGTCTCTGTCCTTGGTTGAGTCCATCACAGTTTTCAATTTTTTTTACAAATACATATGTGAAAAGTGTGGGGTGCATTTGTATTCAGGCCCCTGAGTCAATACTTTGTAGAACCTCCTTTTTCTGCATTTACAGCTGCAAGTCTTTTTGGGGACCAGCCTTGCACATCTAGAGAGTGACATTTTTGCCCATTCTTCTTTGCAGAATAGCTCAAGCTCTGTCAGATTGGATGGAGAGCGTCTGTGAACAGCAATTTTCAAGTCTTTCCACAGATTCTCATTTGCATTTAGGTCTGGACTTTGACCGGGCCATTTCAACACATGAATATGCTTTGATCAAAACCATTCCATTATATCTCTGGCTGTATGTTTAGGGTTGTTTTCCTGCTGAAAGGTGAACCTCCGCCCCAGTCTCAAGTATTTTGCAGACTCTAATGCCGCGTACACACGGTCGGACTTTTCGTCTACAAAAGTCAGACAGCCTGTCCGACAGACTTCCGGCAGACTTTCGGCGGACTTGCGGCGGACTTGCGGCATACTTTCTAACGAACGGACTTGCCTACACACGACCACACAAAAGTCCGACGGATTCGTACGTGATGACGTACACTGGACTAAAATAAGGAAGTTCATAGCCAGTAGCCAATAGGTGCCCTAGCGTGGCTTTTTGTCCGTCGGACTAGCACACAGACGAGCGGATTTCGGGGTCCGTCGTAGTTACGACGTAAAGATTTGAAGCATGTTTCAAATCTAAAGTACGTCGGATTTGAGGCTAAAAAAGTACGTTGAAAGTCCGGAGAAGCCCACACACGATCGGATTACCAGCCAGCTTTAGTCCGTCAGCGTCCGTTGGACTTTTGTAGACGAAAAGTCCGACCGTGTGTACGCGGCATAACAGGTTTTCTTCAAAGATTGCCCTGTATTTGGCTCCATCCATCTTCCCATCAACTCTGACCAGCTTCCCTGTCCCTGCTGAAGAAAAGCATCCCCACCACATGATGCTGCCACCACCATGTTTCACGTTGGGGATGGTGTGTTCAGGGTGATGTACAGTGTTAGTTTTCCGCCACACATAGCGTTTTGCTTTTAGGCCAAAAAGTTCAAGTTTGGTCTCATCTGACCAGAGCACCTTCTTCCACATGTTTGCTGTGTCCCCCACATGGCTTCTCGCAAACTGCAAACAGGACTTCCTATGGCTTTCTTTCAACAATGGCTTTCCTCTTGCCACTCTTACATAAAGGGCAGATTTGTGGAGAACATGACTAATGCCGCGTACACACGGTCGGACTTTTCGTCTACAAAAGTCCAACGGACGCTGACGGACTAAAGCTGGCTGGTAATCCGATCGTGTGTGGGCTTCTCCGGACTTTCAACGTACTTTTTTAGCCTCAAATCCGACGTACTTTAGATTTGAAACATGCTTCAAATCTTTACGTCGTAACTACGACGGACCCCGAAATCCGCTCGTCTGTGTGCTAGTCCGACGGACAAAAAGCCACGCTAGGGCACCTATTGGCTACTGGCTATGAACTTCCTTATTTTAGTCCAGTGTACGTCATCACGTACGAATCCGTCGGACTTTTGTGTGGTCGTGTGTAGGCAAGTCCGTTCGTTAGAAAGTATGCCGCAAGTCCGCCGCAAGTCCGCCGAAAGTCTGCCGGAAGTCTGTCGGACAGGCTGTCTGACTTTTGTAGACGAAAAGTCCGACCGTGTGTACGCGGCATAATAGTTGTCCTGTGGACAGATTCTCGCACCTGCACTGTGGATCTCTGCAGCTCCTCCAGAGTTACCATGGACCTCTTGGCTGCTTCTCTGATTAATGTTCTCCTTGCCCGGCTGGTCAGTTTAGGTGGACGGCCATGTCTTGGTAGGTTTGCAGTTGTGCCATACTCTTTCCATTTTCGGATGATGGATTGAACAGAGCTCCGTGAGATGTTCAAAGCTTGGGATATTTTTTATAAAACCTAACCCTGCTTTAAACTTCTCCACAACTTTATCCCTGACATGTCTGATGTGTTCTTTGCCCTTCTTGGTGCTGTTTGTTCACTAAGGTTCTCTAACAAACCTCTGAGGGCTTCACAGAACAGCTTCTTTTATACTGAGATTAAGTTACACACAGGTGCACTCTATTTACAAATTAGGTGACTTCTAAAGGCAATTTGGTTCCACTAGATTTTAGTTAGCGGTATCAGAGTAAAGGGGGCTGAATACAAATGCACGCCACACTTCAGATATTTATTTGTAAAAAAAATTGAAAATCATTTATCATTTTCCTTCCACTTCACAATTATGTGCCACTTTGTGTTGATCTATCGCATAAAATCCCAATAAAATACACTTATGTTTTTCTGTGACTTTGCAGAATGTGCTGTACCACAATGGCAGGTTTCCAGTTGCTATTTTATTGCACGTAAGGCCATTCCAGCTCTTTACCATCATGTGAAAGGCAATATTGTGGCATGATTGGGCAAAGCAGTCAGCCGCAAAGTCCACATTACGTCTGACACGGGATCCAGCAAGCATAGTCAGGGACGATATATTTTGTTTACAGCACACTGGGTAACTCTGCTTGCAACTCTGAAGGAGGCAGGACAAGGCTCAGTGCTGCATCTTGTTTTGCCACCATGTCTCCATACAGCTGGTGGTGATGATGCAAGATTTCTCAGCTTCATCCCCACCTCCTCCTCCAAGCCCTCCTCTGCTGAATTGTCCTATGAACCACAAGTACCCCCTAAGGGCACATTCACACTGGGATGGGGGGCGTCGGAGGTAAAGCGTCGCTATTTTTAGCAACGCTTTACTGTCATTTTAGCTGTGCTTTTAACCCCCGCTAGCAGCCGAAAAAGGGGCCAAAAGTGCTGGCAAAGCTCCTAAAGCGCCTCAAAGATACTGCTTGCAGGACTTTTTTTAGCGTCCTGCTGTGTGAAAGCACTCTGGCTTTCACACTGGAGTGACAGGTGAGGCACGTTACAGGCACTTTGCATGTGCTATTTTTAGTACTATAGTGCCTGTAAAGCACCCCAGTGTGAAAGTAGCCTAAGTGTTCAAGGGGAGTCTCAATGTTTTAGGTCTAAAAGGTGCCATGCAGTGCTTCAGCTGGTCTCTCTATAGAACAAGAGCCACACCGGAGCAGAGATTCTTTCAGCTCTGCAGGGGCAGGCCCAGAGGTGGTTCACGCTACACCAGCAGGAGCCAGGAATGGTGGTGTGCGATAATGGCACTAAACTCTTGTCTGCCCTTCATCAGGGAAAGTTGATACATGTGCCATGCCTGGCACATGTCCTCAATTTGGGGGTGCAACGTTTCTTATACAGGTGCCCAGGGTTGGAAGATCTGCTAAAGCAGGCCAGAAGAATGTGTAGCCATTTCAGACGGTCATACACAGCCTGTGTTTAGTTGGCTGAAATTCAGTGGGAATTCCACCTGCCCGTAAACTGCCTGATTTGTGACATGCCCACCAGGTGGAACTCAACTTTGGTAATGCTGCAGCAGATGCACATGCAGAAGAGGGCCGTCAACGAGTACCTGTGTGAGTATGACACAACAACAAGCTCAGGGCGGATCGGCTTTTTTTCCCCACGCCAATGGCTGCTGCTAAAGGATGCATGCACTGTACTGTCACCATTTGAGAAGGCCAGATGGATGGTGAACCTTGACAATACATGCATCAGTGACACATTCCCTGTTGTGTTCCTGCTGGAGCAGACTCTGTGTGGCATTATGGACAGGGTACGCGAGGCAAAGCGGTGGGAGGAAGAGGAGGACTTCCTTTCCTTTTAAGGCCTGCTTTATGCAGACACCATTCTTGAGACACCACAGAACACACAAGAGGGGAGGGAGGAGGATTCCAGTAGTTTTGGAAACATTGAAGCGGAGGAAGGCATACGTCAGTTCCTTATGAGATCGTTTTCCATCCCCAGAATCCTTGGGAATAGTAGGTGGCTGGAAGGAGGCATTTCCAGATACTGTAATCCTCAGTGCCCCCGAGGCATTCTTCTCATACCTCCACAAACTTGTGGTGCATGGCCTTCCTCATGCTTCAAAGCCTGCGAAAGGATGCGAGAATTTGTGGCATCAAGGTGGAGGATCACTATTGGTTGGTAACCTTCCTTGACCACTGTTACAAGGGGAAAGTCTCAGAGCTCATACCCTCCTCACAGAGGGTGCAGAAGATGAAATCTCTTGAGAACACCTTAAAGTTTATGTAATGCCTTTCCAGACTCTGCTAGGTTACAGTCTCATTAAAAGGCTAGTTTTAAGGCTTCTGTTGGTCAAGAGTGGAGCGGTGGAGAAGATGACTGCCTCAGTGATGCATTTCAAACATTTTTTAGTCATCCGCACCCAGGACTGTCAGCTTCCACATCCCATCCGGAGCATCTGCATCATATGGTTGGAGATTATCTAGGGGTGAAAAAAGACATGGAGAGCTTCCCAGTTGACAAGCTAGTGGCCAGAACTTACCCAGTATGCAATAGAGCTGCTGGGCAGCATGCTTTCTGAACGGGCATTCAATGCTGCCGGAGGTTTTGTGACAGATAAGAGAGCGCATCTGTCCACAGACTCCGTGGACCGACTGACATTTACCAAAATAATCATTCCTGGATTAGCAGCAATTATCAATCCCCCGATGCTGATGTTGCCAATTAAGTGTTTTTGGGATGTGGAATCTGTGGCAGATTGTCTCGGCTGTCTAGCTTTGTGGGTGTTGATTTTATCGGTAAGAAAATTTTGATTTCATAGGCACAATTTACACCCAAGGACCTATTTTTGCACACCTATTTGATAGGTGCATGTAATTTACATTTTTGACAGTAAGGCCAATTCTAATTCTACTGCCATTGTTTCCCACACATTTCTAGAAACTGACTAACAACCAAAAAAAAAAAAAAATAGGGGGCTTTAGGGGACCAGTCACACAGATGGAGGTAGGCTGACATAGTGAGGAGCAAGGTAATATAGATTGCTCCCTCTACTCACCTAATTTCCCCCACCCACTACAAGGATATTTTGTTTTCTAATTCCCTGATTTGGTAGCCCAGATACATTTTTATTCCAATTAAAGGTCAGGCAAAAGAATAAAGGAGGACTCAAATGCGTTTCAGGGGCCCTGAATTGGCCCCTTCATCTGGGTGTAAAGATAGAAATCAATGCAGTATTTTATCCGGTTATAATATCAGGCACAAAATTCATCGGCAGCTGGCTTGGTGACCTCTCTCATCAACAAGGGCTTTTCTTTTTTTTGCACCAGTTAGGCATCAACAGTTACAGAATTGCTGACACCAGCCTGTCTGGCACCAAATGGTCAAAACCACAGAGATGACATTTTTTCTCTATTTTGTTGTTTATTGGGAACATTAAGGTCTCATGCACACTAGGCCTTTATCCCCGAGCAGTGGCATAACGTGGGTTGTCAGCGCCTGGAGAAAGGCAAGTAACCATGGACTTTTAGCCCCCCCCCCCAATTCCTCCACTCTGATCACACCTCCAGATCCCCAACCAGATCCCTCCACTCTGATCACACCTCCAGATCCCTCCACTCTGATCACACCCCCAGATCTCCCCCATCTCTCCATTCTGATCACACCTCCAGATCCCAACCAGATCGCTCCACTCTGATCACACCTCCAGATCCCTCCATTCTAAACACACCCCCAGATCTCCCCCATCCCTCCACTCTGATCCCACCTCCAGATCCCTCCATTCTAAACACACCCCCAGATCTCCCCCATTCCTCCACTCTGATCACACCCCCAGATCCCTCCACTCTGATCACACCTCCAGATCCCTCCACTCCGATCACACCTCCATATCCCTCCACTCTGATCCCACCTCCAGATCCCTTCACTCTGATCACACCTCCAGATCCCCAACCATATCCCTCCACTCTGATCCCACCTCCAGATCCCTTCACTCTGATCACACCTCTAGATCCCCAAACATATCCCTCCACTCTGATCACACCTCCAGATCCCTCCACTCTGATCACACCTTCAGATACCACACCAGATCCCTCCACTCTGATCACACCTCCAGATCCTTCACCAGATCCCTCCATTCTGATCACACCCACAGATCCCCCCCATCCTTCCACTTTGATCACACTCCTAGATTCCCTCCACTCTGATCACACCCCCACCCCACCTACCCCTCCCATCTCTACAATCTGATCACACCCCCAGATACCCCACCAGATCCCTCCACTTTGATCACACCCCCAGATCCCTCCACTTTGATCACATCCCCAGATCCCTCCACTCTGATCACACTTTTAAGATTCCTCCAAATCCCTCTACTCTGATCACACCTCCAGATTCCTTCACTCTGATCACACCTTCAGATATCCCACCAGATCCACCAGATCCTTCCACTCTGACCACACCTCCAGATCCACCACCAGATCCCTCCAGTCTGATCACACCCCAGATCCCCCACATCCGTCCACTCTGATCACACCTCCAGATTCCCTTAACTCTGATTACACCCCCAGCCCCCCATCCCTCCACTCTGAAGCACCCCTGATCAGCTTTTATTTATTATCTGTTGTTTTTCAAAAGCACAAACTCTCCAGAAAATGTATCAGATTACATGGATCAGACAAACTATTCACCACTGAATGGGTGCTTACAGTGATCAGCTTTTATTTATTTCTATAAACTTTTTTATCCCAAAACGAAAAAAAAACAGTTTGCTGTAACTGATTATAAAGTGTGAGTGTGGCTTCAATTTGTTAGTGTATCTAAATCTGCTAGTCCATCTAACATCCCCCCCCCCAGACTGACAGTGCTGTGGTCCAAAGGTGCTCCCTGTGCTCCTTCATCCAGAGTGGGGGGCACTCTAATACAGGAGGTGTGTTACACTGGCCAGATCACCAGGTGAAAACAGAGGGGGAAAAAGCCTAAAAAAAAAAAGAAAACAAATCCAGCCACCACGTCTAATGATTGGTAAGATGCAATATAGAACATTGTTGGGTTTAACAGCTTGGGGACCATCCCATGCACTGCCGCAGGGTGGCCGTTCTGTGCCAGATCACATACCTAATACGTGATCTGCCACTTCCGGGTCTGCGGCGCGTGCCACCCGCGACACGCTCCCACTGTGATTGGACACAATGGGAGCCAATCAGCGGGACACAGAGATTGTATGGGAGACAGACAGAACGGCGGTCTGCCTATGTAAACAAGGCAGACCGCCATTCTGTGAGAGGGGAATATGCTGATCTTGTGTTTCTGCTAAGCAGAAACACGGATCTTTACCTTCCCCCAGTCAAAGCACCTCCCCAACAGCGAGAAAACACTGGCTAGGAACACATTTAACCCTTTGATCGCCCCCGATGTTAACCCCCTTCCCAGCCAGTGTCTTTAGTATAGTGACAGTGCATATTTTTTAGCACTGATCACTGTATTAGTGTCACTGGTCCCCAAAAAGTGTCAAAAGTGTCAGTTAGGCTTTCGATTTGTCCGCCGCAATATCACATTCCCGCTATAAGTCGCTGATCGCCGCCATTACTAGTAAAAAGTAAAGAAAGAAAAAATAAAGAAAAATATCCCATAGTTTGTAGACGCGATAACTTTTGTGTAAACCAATCAATATACGCGTGTTGGGATTTTTTTTTCCAACAATATGTAGCAGAATACATATTGACCTAAATTGCATTTTTTTTATTGGATATGTTTTATAGCAGAAAGTGAAAAATATTGGTGTTTTTTTTCAAAATTGCCGATCTTTTTTTGTTTATAGAGCACAAAATAAAAACCGCAGTAGTGATCAGATACCACCAAAAGAAAGCTCTATTTGTGGGAGAGAAAAAAATACAAACATTTTATTTAGGTACAGCGTCGCACAACCGCGCAATTGTCAGTTAAAGTAGCGCAGTGCCGTATCGCAAAAAAATGGCCTGGTCAGAAAGGGGGGGGGGAAATCTTCCGGAGCTAAAGTGGCTAATACCACTTTAAATAAAAGCATGGATAGGCATCCTAAAAAATTGCTTGGTGATTGCACTTCTTCCAGGTTCATAACTAAATACTTCTTGCATTTACCATCGTTTTTGGAATAAGTTGTTTAGCAGCACTTAGCAAGCGCCTGAATGATTATAATTTGAGCATTAACATTTAGCACTTTGTTATTTTTATATAATCACCACTTGCTGAAGTTAATGTAGATGTAATTGTATTTAAGGGACTCAACTTCTGTTTCCTTTTCATTTTATTTATTTGTTTAATTAATTAATTTATTATGTGCTGGAGCTTTATACTGTGCATTGCATTTTACCTGCTTTTTTTTTTTTTCTTAGGAGAAAGTGTAGTGTATTTTCACTGAGCACTTTACTTTAAATAATTTTTTTGCACTGTTCAACTTACTTCTGACCTCCAGCCTTCCCTTTAGTCTTCCACACATAGGCATGCGCACAGGGTGTGCCAGGGTACACCCTAATCACCCTGTGTGACGCAGATTGCACCTGTTTAGACCCCTGATATTTCAGCAAAACCCCCTAACAAAAATTGTAAAAATTTTTTTTTTTAAAATAAATAGTAAAAAATAAAATAATAAAAAAAAAAAAAAAAAAAGAGTAGGCAAAAATGGACTAGGGCCTCGTCCGAAAGAATACAGAGAAGAATATTAGGCAAATATCAGAGTAAAACCCCCCCATATCCTACAATGACGGACTATAATTTCTACAGAGAGAGACATAATATGTAAAATTATCAACTTTTATTGTAAAGATTTAAAAAATAACAAAGCGCAAGTACCCCACCGAGGGGGAATGCTTTACATAAGACATACAAGATCCAAAATCAATGTATACAGTTGGAACGATACAGTTCAAACAGTAATGTGGTCTGTTGTAGTCTGTGCGGTCAACGTTTCGCCACTAATGTGGCTTCTTCAGGACCCAGACAGGCTGGGTCCTGAAAATGCAGAGTCTGGGTCCTGAAGAAGCCACATTAGTGGTGAAACGTTGATCGCACAGACTACAACAGACCACATTACTATTTGAACTGTATCGTTCCAACTGTGTACATTGATTTGGGATCTTGTATGTCTTATGTAAAGCATTCCCCCTTGGTGGGGTACTTGCGCTTTGTTATTTTTTAAATTTGTACAATAAAATTAAATAATTGTACGTATTACTGTATGTCTCCTCTCTGTGGTCGTTATAGTCTGTCATTTTAGGATATAGGGGTTTTTACCCCGATATTTGTCTAATATTCTTCTTAATAAAAATAAAAACTACTGACTCCGTCCACTGCCCTACTGACACCAGTCTCTGCCCTAATGACACCGTCCACTGCCCTACTGACACCAGTCTCTGCCCTAATGACACCATCCACTGCCCTACTGACACCAGTCTCTGCCCTAATGACACCGTCCACTGCCCTACTGACACCAGTCTCTGCCCTAATGACATCGTCCTCTGCTCTACTGACACCAGTCTCTGCCCTAATGACACCGTCCACTGCCCTACTGACACCAGTCTCTGCCCTAATGACATCGTCCTCTGCTCTACTGACACCAGTCTCTGCCCTAATGACACTATCCACTGCCTACTGACACCATTTTCTGCCCTAATGACACCATCCACTGCCCTACGGACACCATTTTCTACCCTAATGACACTGTCCACTGCCCCACTGACACCGTCCACTGCCCTACTGACTCCAGTCTCTGCCCTAATGACACCATCCACTGCCCTACTGATACCATTCTCTGCCCTAATGACACCATCCACTGCCCGACTAACACAAGTCTCTGCCCTAATGACACCGTCCTCTGCCCTACTGACACCAGTCTCTGCCCTAATGACACCATCCACTGCCCTACTGACTCCAGTTTCTGCCCTAATGACACCGTCCATTGCCCTACTGACTTCAGCCTCTGCCCTACTGATACCATCCACTGCCCTACTGACACCAGTCTCTGCCCTATTGACACCATCTACTGCCCTACTGACACCAGTTTCTGCCCTAATGACACCGTCCATCGCCCTACTGACACCAATCTCTTCCCTAATGACAGTTCCTTGGTGTGGGCCTTTTTCGAAACGTGTGCAACAGATCGCACCGTTGCTGTTTGCAAACTATGTCTGAAGCGGATCAAGCGTGGCCAGAACAGCAGCTGCTTGGGCACCACATGCTTGACCAGACATATGACGACCTGCCATGCAGTCCTTTGGCAACAGCACTTGAAAGACCCACATCAAAGAAAAAGGCGGACTTCTCCTTACTCCTCATCTGGGATCTCCAACACCACTATACCTCCAGTCCTCTCAAATACCTGCAATGAGAGGAATGAATGAATCACAATAGGTGTACAAAGTATTTGAAGTCAATCTGCTAGTTGTACACCACCATCTGATTTTAGCAGGCAAATTTCCCTACCCCAGTTGCTGAACCGTGAAAAGAAATTTGGTCCCAGCCATCCACATGCTCAGCGTCTAAACGCTAGCTTGGCCAAATTGCTAGCACTGCAACTGCTGCCTTTTCAGCTGGTAGACTCTGCCCCCTTTCATGAATTTGTGGAATGTTCTGTACCTCAGTGACAGGTTCCAAAACGCCATATCTTTTCACGGAAGGCCATTCCGGCTCTCTACCGGCATGTGGAAGGCAATGTTTTGGCCTCGTTGGACAGGGCGGTCAGCAGTAAGGTGCATATTACCACTGACTCATGGTCCAGCAGGCATGGGCAGGGATGTTACTTTTCCTTCATGGCGCACTGGGTAACTCTGCTGGCAGCTGGGAAGGATGCAGGACAGGGTTCAGTATTGTTGGAGCTTGTTCGGCCACCAGGCCCCCAAAATGCTAGTGGTGATTCTGCCACAGCTCTCCTCCACCCCTCCTCTTCTTCTTCCTTTTTGGCCTCTTCTGCTGATTTGTCCTCTGAACCAGTGGTGCTCTGTAAGCATTCAAGGGGCTACACAAGCAGTCAGCCAAAAAGATGCCATGCGGTGCTTGAGTTGGTCTGCTTAGGGGACAGCAGCCACACTGGGGCAGAGATCCTGTCAGCTCTGCAGGGGCAGGTTCAGAGGTGGTTGATGCCACTCCAGTTTCAGCCAGGAATGGTTGTATGCGACAATCGCACCAACCTTCTCTCCGCCCTCCGACAGGGACACTTGACCCATGTTCCATGTTTGGCACACATCCTGAATTTGGTGGTGCAGCAGTTCTTGAGCAGGTACCAAGGCTTCAGGATCTCCTGAGGCAGGCCAGAAAAGTCTGTGGTCAATTCTGCCGGTCATACAATGCCAGTGCTCGGCTGGCTGATATTCAAAGGCAATGCAACCTGCCCACCAACCGCCTCATTTGTGACATGCCCACCAGGTGGAACTCAATGTTGACAATGCTGCAACGGCTGCACGTGCAGCAGAGGGCCATCAATGAGTACCTTTGCGACTATGGCACCAGGACAGTGTCAGGGGAGCTTGTTTTTTTTTTCCCACGCTAGTGGGCTATGATCAGGGATGCATGCACTGTCCTGTCAAAATTTGAGGAGGCCACAAGGATGGTGAACAGTGACAATGCATGCATCAGTGACACTGTCCCTCTAGTCTTCCTGTTGGAGCACACGCTTTGTGGAAAAATGGACAGGGCACTTGAGGCAGAACAGCGGGAGGAAGAGGAGGACTTCCTTAACTCTCAAGGCCCCCTTTATCCAGATTATCAAGCATTCCTGTGGTCCTGCCAAACACACAGGAAGAAGAGGAGGAGGATTGTGTATGCATGGATGTAGGGGATTACACTCAGCAGCAGTCTTTAAGGGATGGTTTTCAGTCTCCAGAAACCCAAGGAGTTGTATGTGGCTGGGAGGAGGTAGTTATGGATCACGTGATCCTTAGTGACTCAGAGGACTCAGAATCGAATGCCTCTGCAAAGTTATGCTGCATGGCCTCCCTGATTCTGCAAAACCTGCGAAAGGACCCTAGGATTTGTGGTATCAAGGAGAGGGATCATTACTGGCTGGCAACCCTTCTTGATCCACGTTACAAGGGTAAGGTTGCAGATTTCATCCTGCCTTCACAGAGGGAGCAGAGGATGAAACATCTTCAGAAGGCCTTGAAGAAAAGTTTGTGCAAAGCATTTCCAGACCCTGTGAGGTTACAATTTCCTGGTGCTGGACAACGTGTTGCTGAGGCTTCGTTCAGTCAGAGGAAGAACGGTGGAGAAGGCGGCCGGCTGACCAATGCCTTTACTGGGTCTTGAGTATAGACCACTGGCCAGAACTTGCTCAATATGCAATTGAGCTACTGTCCTGTCCTGCATCCAGCATTCTTTCTGAAGCACATTCAGTGCTGCTGGAGGGTATGTAACAGATCATAGAGTCCACAGACTCCGTTGATAGACTCACATTCATAAAAATGAATCAGTCTTGGATCAGCAGCTATCAAGCACCTGATGCTGATGTAACTGATTGAATTTTCTATGGATGTGGGATCCCTTGAAGATTGCCTATGCTGACTATCCTATTCCTCCTCAATCTTGATGATGCTAGCTTCCAACAATATTTTTGGTTTAAGGCACCATCACCACCACCCAAGGCCCAATTTTTCTGCCCCTGTTTAACAGGAGCATGTAATTACAATTTTTGATATAATATTTTAACGCAGGGCCCTTTCCTGCGCCCAACAAGACTATCTGTGAGGGGTTACAGTGTTGTAGCACCACCACCACCCAAGGCCCAATTTTTCTGTCCCTGTTTAACAGGAGCATGTAATTACAATTCATGATGTAATATTTCACAGCAGGGCCCGTTCCTCCACCCCACAAGATTAACTATGAGGGCTTACAGTATTCTTGTACCACCACCACCACCACCAAAGGCCCAGTTTTTCTGCCCCTGTTTAACAGGGGCATGTAATTACAATTTTTAATATAGTATTTCACAGCAGGGTCCATCCCTGCACTCAGCAAGAGTAACTGAGGGCTTACAGTGTTTTGGTGCCACCAACACGTAAGGCCCAATTTTCTACAGAGTATATATGGCAGGCCCGTATAGTATTTATACTGCTGTTCAGAGCATATAGTGCCTAGGGGCCCCCCCACACCATTTCTTTTTTAAATTTGGGTGCAGGGTTTTCAATAATTTTCATCTTTATTGCCGGGACCCGACAATACACTACAGCTGCGAGTAGTTTTAAATGACATTTTTTCCTTTAGAAAAGGTATTGTTCTAAACACTGGAAAAATACGCTACTTTACAGGCATACTATAGACACCCCCCAGGTATGATTTTTAAAGGAATATTTAATTTTTATTGTTTCACTTTAAGCATTATTAAAATGACTGCTCCCGAAAAAATGTCAGTTTTTAAAACTTTTTTTTTAATTGATACATGTCCCCTGGGGCAGGACCCGGGTCCCCAAACACTTTTTATGGCAATAACTTGCATATAAGCCTTTAAAATTTGCACTTTTGATTTTTCAAGTTCGTGTCCCATAGACTTTAACAGTGTTCACGTGTTCGAACAAATTTTTTGCCTCTTTGCATGTTCTGCTGCAAACCGAACCGGGGGGTGTTCAGCTCATCCCTAGTCACAGCTCACCATCCTTGTGGCCCCCTCAAATGGTGACAATACAGTGCATGCATCCTTAATGATCAGCCATTGGTGTGGGGAAAAAAAGCCGAGGCGGCCTGAGCCTGTCATTGTGCCGTATTCGCACAGGTACTCGTTGATGGCCCTCCTGCTGCATGTATAGCCACTGCAGCATTGACAAAGTTGAGTTCCACCTGGTGGGCATGTCACAAATCAGGTGGTTTATGGGCAGGTGGATTTCCTGCTGAATTTTAGCCGACCGAGCACTGCCTGTGTATGACTGCCTGAAATGGCTACAGACTCTTCTGGCCAGCTTTAGCACATCTTGCAAACCTGGGTACATATTTAGGAAACGCTGCACCACCAAATTGAGGACATGTGCCAGGCATGGCACATGTGTCGACTTTCCCTGTCTAAGGGCGGACAGGAGGTTTGAGCCATTATCGCACACCACCATTCCTGGCTCCAGCTGGCGTGGTGTGAACCACCTCTGGGCCTGTCCCTGTAGAGCTGCAAGAATCTTTGCTCCGTTGTGGTTCCTGTCCCCTAAACACACCAGCTGAAGCACTGCATGACATCTTTTAGCCTGACTCTGGGAATAGCCCTTTGAATGCTTATGCCCCGTACACACGTTCAGAATTTCCGACAGAAAAAGTCCGATGGGAGCTTTTCATCATATATGCCAACTGTTTATGCCCCATCGGACCTTTTACGTCGAAAATTCAGACGGACTTAGATAGAGAACATGTTCTATATTTTTCAGACGGAACAAATTCCTATCTAGAAAACTGCTTGTCTGTATGCTGTTCCGACGCACCAAAAATGACGCATGCTCTGAAGCAAGTACGAGACATCGTACGTGTTGTCCTGTTGTACGTTTTTTACGTCACCGCGTTCTTGGCGGTCGTAATTTGGTGTGACCGTGTGTATGCAAGACAGCTTGAGCAGAGATCTGTTGGAAAAACCTTAAGAGTTTATTCCGACGGCAAAACTGGTCATGTGTACAGGGCATTAGGGGGTAACTGATGTTCATAGGACAATTCTACAGGGGAGGGCATGGAGGAGGCGGAGGAGAAGGAGGGGGTAGAGCTTACAGGTCTGGCATCATGATCACCAGCTGTATGGAGACGTGGGGGCACAACAAGCTGCAGCACCAAGGCCTGTCCTGCATCCTTTTGAGTTGCAAGCAGCATTACCCAGTGTGCTATGAACTAAATATATCGTCCCTGTCCACGCTTGCTGAGCCACGTGTCAACATTAAGGTGGATTTTACGGTTGACTACCTTGCCCAATGATGCCAGAACATTCCCTTCCACGTGATGGTAGAGAAATGGAACCGCCTTACGTGAAAAGTAATAGCGACTGGGAACCTGCCATTGTGGTACAGCACATTGTGCGAATTCACGTAAGGGGCAGAATCCACCAGGCTAAAAGGCAGAAGTTGGAAAGCCAACAGCTTTAACAAGCTTGCATTTAGACGCTGGGCATGTGGGTGGCAGGGACTGTATTTTTGATTCTGCTGCAGCAGATGTGGCAAATTTGCTGGCTACAGTCTACAGCTTATGGCAGATGTGCTGCTAGGACCTTGGACACCTTGTGCTATATCATCATTCCTGTCAGTGGAGGCTACTGAGAGGTAATACGCTGTGGCTGGTAGCGCCTTGAGGCGATTCAGTTCGCATTTGCCGCGCTTTACAAATCATTCATTCATTCATTCGTAATGACTTGGTATAGCAGGGGCAGACTAAAGTGGGTAAGCAGGAAGAGGAGGAGGAGGGACAGACTTGCACGCCTTTTGTGTGGCTTTTAGGTGTTCTTGCCAACGGGTTGAGTGGTTGAACTTTAAATGCCTTGTTAAGCATGTGGTACCCAAATGGTTGGTGTTTTTGCCACGTTTGATGTGCCTGAGACACAGTTTGCAGATAGCAACAGTGCGATCTGCTGCAGATGTGCTGAAAAAGGCCCAGACAGCTGAGCATTGGGGAGTGGGCTGGGAGATAACAGCTGCAGAGTGTGATGGAATATGGTGGCTGCTCTCTACTCTTTCTTGATGTTGGTCTCCTTGGGGTTGTGCCGCCTCACCTTCAGTTTCCTCCTCTACTCTATCTGGCACCCAAGTCGCATCAGTGACCTCATGATCATCATCATCTCCATCTCCTCCATTTTCCTCATTACCACTGGAGACAACTTGGCAATACGCTGTGGCTTGGGGAACATGAATGCCAATTTGTCTACCAGTGTTCCTCCCTCTCTATAGGCTTATGTTCCTGTCATCCTCAACCTCAGAACCAACATCTGATTCCAGTAATGGCTGGGCATCATCAAGGTGCAAATGGCTGACGCTGTGGTCAAATAACTCAGCTGACTCCTCAATGGCTGATATTGGGGCTATGGCAGGAATAGATGTGGACAAGGAGGCAGGTTTATCCACTCTGGCAACTGCAGGGGACTGCACACTTGTTTCTGCTTGCGTGGCAGAGGATGAGGAGGATGAGGAAGGCTTAGTAAGCCAGCCCACCACCTCCGCTGCATGCTGTGGCTGGATAGCATGGACAAACTCACTAAACAGAGGAAATGATGCCCTGCCTGAGGACTGACCACCACGTCCACCTTTGCCTGTGGCCCCTTACAGTGTCATGGGAACGACTGCCTCTCCTTGTTGTCCTCCCAGACATTATTGGGAGGGAGGGGGCGGTGCTTATAAGCAAATGTATCCACGGATACACTATAATATACTGCAATATAATGCGCCAAACGTACAGTGATGCACAGAACTATATGGCATTAAACTAGCAGTAATGCACATAGAACTATATGGCATTAAACTGGCAGTAAAGCACAAAACTATATGGCGTTAAACTGGCAGTAACGCACACAGAATTAAATAGCGTTAAACTGGCAGTAACGCACACAGAACTATATGGCGTTAAACTGGCAGTAACGCACACAAAACTATATGGCTTTAAACTGGCAGTAACACACACAGAATTAAATAGCGTTAAACTGGCAGTAACGCACACAGAACTATATGGTGTTAAACTGGCAGTAACACACACAAAGTTATATGGCTTTAAACTGGCAGTAACGCACACAGAAGTAAATGATGTTAAACTGGCAGTAACGCACACAGAACTATATGGTGTTAAACTGGCAGTAACGCACACAAAACTATATGGCATTAAATGGCATTAAATTGGCAGTAACGCACACAGAAGTAAATAGCGTTAAACTGGCAGTAACGCACACAGAACTATATGGTGTTAAACTGGCAGTAACGCACACAAAACTATATGGCTTTAAACTGGCAGTAACACACACAGAAGTAAATAGCGTTAAACTGGCAGTAACGCAATCAAATAGACAGTGTTCAACCGTCACTACACTGACGATATCTGAACTTTCCCTACTCTAGCTATATACTAATGTAAAGAACGACAGTTTGCCTGTAAACAAAGCAGACTGTCATTCTGTCAGTACAGAAGGCATGGATCCTATGTGCCTGTACCAATCCATGCCTTCTACTAGTAAAAGCACCTCCCCCACAGTAGTAAAACACTGGCTAGGCACACAGTTAAGTTTGATCGCCCCCTGGTGTTAAGCCCTTCCCAGCCAGTGTCATTAGTAGAGTGATTAGTACAGTGACAGTGTATATTTTTAGCACTGATTACTGTAATAATGTCACTGGTCCCCAAGAAAGTGTCAGTGAGTGTCCAAATTGTCTGTTGCAATGTTGCAGTCCCACTATAAGTCATTGATTGCTGCCATTTCTAGTAAAAAATAATAATAATAATAAATAAATAAATCTATCCTTTCGTTTGTAGACGCTATAACTTTTGCACAAACCAATCAATAAAAGCTTATTGGGATTTTTTTTTTGCCAAAAATATGTAGCAGAATACATATTGTCCTAAAATACATTTGATTTTTTAAATTTTTTTATTTTATATGTTTTATAGCAGAAAGTAAAATTTATGTATTTATTTATTTTAATTGTCGGGGCATTCTTTGTTTGTAGCACAAAAAAAATTAAAACCACATAGGTGATCAAATACCTCCAAAAAAAAGCTCTATTTGTGGGGACAAAAGCACAAAAGCACACCAATTTTATTTGTGTACAGCGTCGCACGACCACGCATAAAGAAACGCAGTGCCGTATCGCAAAAAATGGCCATGTCAGAAAGGGGGGTAAATCTTCCGGAGGTCAACTGGTTAAGAAAACTGCATACAATGAGACATGATGGCAGACATATGAAAGATACATTTGTGGCTTACTTTTTTTATTTATATATATATATATATATATATATATATATATATATATATATATATATATATATAAAATTGTATATTAGGCTGAATTGTATGAATAGTCCGGTGCATTCTCGGTCACCTGGAGCGTGATTATTTTGGAGTCTAGACTTCTATATGGGCAGTCCGCCCCCGTTCTTTCATCTATCGGTCTCCTACAGATCCACATTATAAATGCATCCAGAACGCAGGTAGAAGGACAGGCGATGTGTCTGGCATGTGCATTGTGTGGGAAGTGAAATTACACGCTGGGAGCCAAACTGTCTTCCCTCATTTCAAATGCATGGAGCCAACTGCACAGGAAACACATTGAGAAGACACAGAGAATGCATGCAAAAATGCTGGACAAAAGCATTGCGGCTTCAATGACCCCCCCCCCCCTCCACCAGTGCCTCCAAAAACAGCATGCGCACACCCGAAAAGGTGCGGGGGGACTATTATAAAACATTGGAAAAGTAACCCGTTTTTGCTCTCCGACGCCCCACCCGGGTGCTGAAGCTGCTCTCTAAGCCAACAGTTAAAGTGGTTCTCATAGGCGTGCGCCCAGGCTGTGGCAGTTGCTCACCTTGATCACCCTGTGTGGCACAAACTCCCCTTGTTTAGACCAATGATATTTCTGTAAAGCTCCCTAACGGGGCTCCCTAAAAAAAAAAAAAAAAAAAAACTGTAAAAAATAAATAAATATTGTAACAAATAATAAAAAATAAAATAATAAAAATAAAAATTACCCCCCCCCCCTTTTTTTTTCCTCTTCTCCCCCTCCCCAGTTCAGATACCAATTTATCTTATGTCAGGAGGGTCGCATTGGCCATTGTTTCAAATCTCCTTTCCGCACTCTCTATATCCTCTTCCCATAGACAGTTATGTTTTGTACTTATTTACTTATTTTACCTCCCCCCTTTTTTTTTCCTCTCATTTTTATGAATTCTTCAAATATGTTCATTGTTTGTTTGGGATTTACTCAGTTACTTATTGTTTATTGTCAGATTCTCGACACATATTGTCTTCCTTACCTTTGCACAATGTCAACCTACATAGTTACATAGTAGGTGAGGTCGAAAAAAAACACAAGTCCATCAAGTCCAACCTATGTGTGTGATTATATGTCAGTATTACATTGTATATCCCTGTATGTTGTGGTCATTCAGGTGCTTATCTAATAGTTTCTTGGAACTATCAATGCTCCCCGCTGAGACCACCGCCTGTGGAAGGGAATTCCACAACCTTGCCGCTCTTACAGTAAATAAGTAGTTTAAGGTTAAACCTCTTTTCTTCTAATTTTAATGAGTGGCCACGAGTCTTGTTAAACTCCCTTCCGCAAAAAAGTTTTCTCCCTATTGTGGGGTCACCAGTACGGTATTTGTACATTGAAATCATATCCCCTCTCAAGCGTCTCTTCTCCAGAGAGAATAAGTTCAGTGCTCGCAACCTTTCCTCATAACTAATATCCTCCAGACCCTTTATTAGCTTTGTTGCCCTTCTTTGTACTCGCTCCATTTCCAGTACATCCTTCCTGAGGACTGGTGCCCAGAACTGGACAGCATACTCCAGGTGCAGCCAGACCAGAGTCTTGTAGAGCGGGAGAATTATCGTTTTATCTCTGAAGTTGATCCCGTTTTTCATGCCAATATTCTGTTTGCTTTGTTAGCAGCAGCTTGGCATTGCATGCCATTGCTGAGCCTATCATCTACTAGGACCCACAGGTCCTTTTCCATCCTAGATCCCCCCAGAGGTTCTCCCCCCAGTCTATAGATTGCATTCATATTTCTGCCACCCAAATGCATTATTTTACATTTTTCTACATTGAACCTCATTTGCCATGTAGTCGCCCACCCCATTAATTTGTTCAGATCTTTTTGCAAGGTTTCCACATCCTGCGGAGAAGTTATTGCCCTGCTTAGCTTAGTATCGTCTGCAAATACAGAGATTGAACTGTTTATCCCATCCTCCAGGTCATTTATGAACAAATTAAATAGGGTTGGTATACAGTAAATGGACGTGACCTGACACACTCTGTACGAAACACATGGCGGCCTCCATCCTTGATTTAGTGGATAAAAAGGAGGAATTTTGTGGGACTTTAAATGAGGGTACGCCACGTTGAGAGAAAGTGACAACATAAATATGAAAGTACATTACATGATTTATTTATTGCAATTTACAATACATATCAGATATTTTGTATCAAATAGATAGGTAGTCACCAGACTTACACTAAATATGCTGCTCATAGCATGCAATACAAATATTGAGTAGACATGGCAAATATACATGCTATAATAAATCGATTGAAAGACAAATATAATAAAAACAATAATAAAAACATGTAACTGTTGGCATCTAGTGGCACTCTACGCGTTTCTTGGCATTACAGTCATTCATCAGGAGTGTTACAAGGTATTGTACTAGGAAGGAAAAAACAGGGATTAATGATAATATCCTTCGAATAAGGGGGGGCAGGGGAATCAAGTCCCAACAAGGTGGAGATGGATCAGAATACTTACTGACAACCTCAAAGCCAAGTCCTGTATCAGCCAAGGAAGACGGGGGCACGAGGCATGATGTCTCCCCCGGGGTTGAAACGGGGAAACCCCCCAAGAAAGGAGAACAACAACATAGTGGTCACAGCATGATCCAAAAGGCTATGTGTACACCAAAAGTGCATGGTGTTCCTAGAAAAATGTGTCAAAAAAAGGGGATTGGTTAAATGTGTAAAGGTGTGAAAGTAATGGAGAAAAAATGTCTATGTGTTCCCACAAGGGGACTACATGAGGGAGTGTATGTGAAAAAAACCAAGTAAGGGGAGAAAAACATAACAAAAATCCAAAAAAAACAACAAAAAAACATACCAAAAGGGATGGCTGATCCCCCAGCAAAGAGGATAACCTTTTAATTAGGATTGGTCCCAGCACAGAACCCTGGGGAACCCCACTACCCACCCCTGACCTATCCGAGTACTCCCCATTTATCACCACCCTCTGAACTCGCCCTTGTAGCCAGTTTTCAATCCATGTACTCACCCTATGGTCCATGCCAACGCACCTTATTTTGTACAGTAAACGTTTATAGGGGAACTGTGTCAAATGCTTTTGCAAAATCCAGATACACCACGTCTACGGGCCTTCCTTTATCTAGATGGCAACTCACCTCCTCATAGAAGGTTAATAGATTGGTTTGGCAAGAACGATACTTCATTAATCCATGCTGATTACTGCTAATGATACCGTTCTCATTACTAAAATCTTGTATATAGTCCCTTATCATCCCCTCCAAGAGTTTACATACTATTGAGGTTAGGCTAACTGGACTGTAATTCCCAGGGATGTATTTTGGTTAACCAGTTGGTTTATTTGTAATATTTCTTATTCTGATTCCTACAACACACCAATTGTATGAACATTTAATTGTTCTAATCTTATACTGTATGTACCAAAACAATTATTTTTTTATTAAATCTTGTTTGAAAAAAAAAAAAGAAAGAAAGAAAAACTACTGACATCGTTCACTGCCCTACTGACACCGATCTTTGCTCTACTGACGCTGTTAGTATATATACATGTATACACACGCACATGTGTTTGAGGTTTGGGGTGCACACCATAATGTAATAGGTGTGCACCCCAAACCTATGGTGGTTCTAATAGCTGAATGTTTTTTACCTTAATGCAATCTATGTGTGCAGCGCCCACCACCCCCCAGCCCCCCCCCCAGCACCCCCCCCACAAATCTGAGCTCCCTCCAATCCAGCGATGTTCACGATAGCCTCAGCTGTCCCTCCTCTCCCTCCTTATTGGCTAAGACAGCAGCGGAGGCCCACTGACTCCCGCTGCTGTCAATCACAGCCAGTGAGCTAATGAGAAGAGAGTGGGGGGGGGTCTTATGGACGCATAGAGCCGTGGCAAATTTAATGTGGCCTGCCAAGTTGACAGGTAGCAATGCTGTGGTAAATTTGGCACAGCCATGCCACAAAGCATTGCCCCACCATGTGAACAGCTCCCTCTGGCTGCATTTAGGTCAGGGGGTGACGGAGGGAAGGTAATAAAACCATGGCCCATCCACCACCCATGTGAAAGGGACCTAAATGAGGCCTAAAAACATACGAGTCCTAAACTCATGACTAAGCCAATCTAAGATAGCATTGGGACAGAATGATACCTGACCCTGACCACCGCTTAATTGTGCTGGTAAATCTGTCTCACCTCTGTTGCAGTTGGCTGCCCAGGATTACAGACACACACGGGTTCTGCATACACAGAAAAACTAGTGCATAGACTTTGCTAAATCCTGATTTGAATCTCTCAGTGTTGTTCATTTGCTTGTGCTCTAAGTGCCTTTTTATTTGTCTGCTCTCTTCTATGTAAACGGCAGAGAGTGGCTGAGATCTCATACAAACAAGATAAAACTGTGCAGTGTGAGGGCTGGAAATTGAAATGTTTTTGCCGCTCACCGGGAACGTTATCACAGCGTGAGACAAGCAATCAGCCGGCAGAGCCAGGTGTGCCCGATACAATGGACTGAGCCATTCACAGCCCCCGTCACAAAATGGTCTGTCTGCTGTCACTTCGCTTAAGATCTTTCTGCTTCAAGAAGTGTCATATTATTCCAGACCCCTGAAAAAAAACGGCGCTGAGAGGATATAAATCCTCTTACCGGGGGAAAAATGAGCCTCTTCATGGCAGATCTGCACATATTATTGGAGGCTTAGATTTCTGAGCCAATAGTGCAATGTGTGCTGATCCTTCCCCTCTCTCCATCTCTCCCTCTTCTTCTTCACCTTCTCCCTGTCTATCCACATTCATATTCAATCTCTTCTTCCCTTGTAAAATCTCTCTCCTCTTCTTCTCTCTGTTACCTCTTCTTTTGCCCTCTTCTTTTTCTTCTTCTTCTTTCTTTCGCTTTCTCTCTATCACTCAACCACCCCTCTCATTTAATCTATCTTCTTCTCTATCTCTCTTTCAAATTCATTCTCTCACTTTCTCTCTCTCTGTATTTCTCTTCTCTGTCTTTTCCTCTCTCTCTCTCTCTCTCTCTCTCTCTCTCTCTCTCTCTCTCTCTCTCTCTCTCTCTCTTTCTATTTCTGTTTTTCTCTCTCTCTCATTAATTTATGTCTCTCTTTTTTCCTTTCTCTCACTCTCTAACTTTCTTACTTGCTCTCTCTTCTCTCTCTTTATTTCCCTCTGTCTTTCCTTCTCTCTCTCTCTCTCTTTTATTTCTCTCTCTCCCTCTCTCTCTCCCTCTCTCTCCCTCTCTCTCCCTCTCTCTCCCTCTCTCTCTCTCCCTCCCTCTCTCTCTCTCCCTCTCTCTCGTTCTCCCTCTCTCTCCCTCTCTCTCTCTCTCTCTCTCCCTCTCTCTCTCTCTCGTTCTCTCTCTCTATTTCCCTCTGCCTTTCCTTATCTCTCTCTCATTCTCTCTCTCGTTCTCCCTCTCTCTCGTTCTCTCTCTCTCTCTCTCTCTCTCTCTATTTATCTCTCTCTCGATTTTCTGTGTTTCTCTTTCTCTCTCTCTCTTTATCTCTAGCCCCCCTCTCTCTCTCTTTCTTGCTTTCCCTCTGTCTCTCTCTCTCTCTCTCTCTCATATTCAAATTGACTTGGGCTGGAGGCCCATTTAGGTTGATCTGGAAAGGTAAAATGGCCCCAAACATCACTGCTATGAAGGAGCTATGAAGGACTCTTACCAATATAGCGGTCTCCTGATGCCCCCCATTTTGTATGAGTGCAAACCACACCACAAACTATCGGTTTTGGGCATCGGGAGCATTTTCATGAGTACTCATGAAAATACTCTGTATCAGCAGCAAAATCGATACCTGTATCGGTACATCCCTACTAACCAATATTATTTTTTTTAACCAGACATGTAATACAATACATTTTGGCCTAAATTTATGAAGACATTTGATTTATTATTATATTTTTTTATTGGATATGGTTTATAGCAGAATATAGAAAACATCCTTTTTTGTTTTTTTTTCAAGATTTTCAGTTTCGATTAATAAGGAATAAAAAACCCAGTGGTGATCAAATACCTCCAAACCAAACTGTGGCAACTCCTTGCTTTTATCCGACTCTTGAGGCATTATTGCTGCCACTGACACCAACAATAGAGCATACTTACTGACACCAACAATGGAGCATACTTCCTGACACTGACATCAACAATGAAGTATACTTCCTGACACTGACGCCAACAATGGAGCATACTTCCTGACACTGACACCAACAATGAAGTATACTTCCTGACACTGACACCAACAATGGAGTATACTTCCTGCCACTGACACCAAGAATGGAGCATACTTCCTGACACTGACACCAACAATGGAGCATACTTCCTGACACTGACACCAACAATGGAGCATACTTCCTGACACTGACACCAACAATGGAGAATACTTCCTGACACTGACACCAACAATGGAGCATACTTCCTGACACTGACACCAACAATGGAGCATACTTCCTGACACTGACACCAACAATGGAGAATACTTCCTGACACTGACGCCAACAATGGAGCATACTTCCTGACACTGACACCAACAATGGAGCATACTTCCTGACACTGACACCAACAATGGAGAATACTTCCTGACACTGACAACAACAATGGAGCATACTTCCTGACACTGACACCAACAATGGAGAATACTTCCTGACACTGACGCCAACAATGGAGCATACTTCCTGATACTGACACCAACAATGGAGCATACTTCCTGACACTGACACCAACAATGGAGTATACTTCCTGCCACTGACACCAACAATGAAGTATACTTCCTGACACTGACACCAACAATGAAGTATACTTCCTGACACTGACACCAACAATGGAGTATACTTCCTGCCACTGACACCAACTATGTGGCATAATTCCTTCTACTGACAACAAAAACTGACACCAACTATTGCTCCCACTTATACTAAAGATCGGGCATGGTTTACTCCCACTGGGCACAGTCCTGCCACCTAAAGTCTGAAGGACAGTAAATTGTCCCTTTCCTTACAAAGTTTGGAGTACCTTGCACCAAAGGAAAACTCGTTGATATGATTGGTGGCAGTGGTGGTGGTGGCATTGGGTTCATTGGCAGTGCTTGGTGGAGATGTGATCAGCCATCGACTCAGGTCTCCATCCTTATCTCTGCAGCTCCCTCCGTGTGTCTAAAGTGACACCTATCCCGAAATCACAAGATGGGGTCTCCTCACACAGTGGAGACCTCCTCCAGCTCCTCCCCCTTCATGGGTCAGCTGACCTCTAGTTTCTGCCCACCAATGGCCATGCCCAATCTGCCTGCAGCTGTGCAACTCTATCGGTGGCCAAGGAGAGGCTGGGTGAGTGGCGCTGTGCGGGAGTAACTTGAGTGTACTATGTTCAGGCAGCGAGCCCCTGACCACAGTGGCAGAACACCAGGGCTTGGCTTGGCTTGTGATCCTGGTATTTCTGCCTCTGGCGTGGACTCAAGGGGCAGCTGCTTTGGGCCCTGAAACAATGACTGGCCCCGGGGGAGCTTGCCCTTTTTCCCCGTGTTAAAGATGGCCCTGGGTACAGCAGGGGTGAACAACAGTCACTGAGATCCTTCTCTCTTAGTCTGTGCTCACAGTGTCCCCAAAGCTTGGAATGTCTCCCTTCCTCCCAAGACTCCAGCAAACAGAGCCCTATGTGAAGTTTCCAGGGTAGGTCTTCAGTGACACCCCCTTCTTAGCTCCTAAAGGGCTTGTGGCTGGTCCCCCCTTCCCAGATGAGCACCTCAGTGAACAGGCTGGGACCTCAGCAGGACAGACAGGAAGGGCAGAGCGCCCCTCTGGCTGGGAACCTCTCCTCAAGTGAAAAGAACCTCTCTCTCTATGGTTCCAAACTATTTATGCATCCTTCAACCACTATCTGGGCACACCTCCCTGGGGATTGGCTGAAGCTGCTTAAATATTCAGGCTGCTCATTTGACTCTCCCTCCCACTGGATCCCGGAGGTCTCCAGAATACGGGGGAAAGTAATCAGACCTGCAGCCTGTAGAGCCCAGAGCAGCCCAAAGTAATCACATGCAGCTCTTCTGATTACAGGAGAGCCAACACACTAAATGTACCTAACCAAAGCCAGCAGCTTAACTAGAGGGGGTGCTACAATGGTTAAAGGGCTTCATTAAATGAAACACCTTATTGCCAAAAGTATTGAGACGCCTGCCGTTACACGCACATGAACTTTAATGGCATCCCAGTCTTATGCCGCGTACACACGGTCGGACTTTCCGGCATACTTGGTCCGGCGGACCAGAGTCTGCCGGACAATCTGCCCGTGTGTGGGCGCCGGCGGACTTTTCCGGCGGACTTCTTCCCAAAAGCCCGCCGGACCTAGATTTGAAACAAGTTTTAAATCTTTCCGTCGGACTCAGTTTCGGGCGGAAAGTCTGCTCGTCTGTGTGCTGGTCCGACGGAAAGCCCGCTCGTGTGTATGCTGGTCCGACGGACCAGATACGACACGAGGGCAGGGTATTGCATCTCGCGCTCGCTGCAATAGGAAAAACAAATTTTCCTATTGCGGCGAGCGCGGGTCATACCAGGCCCTTAGGTCTGGTATGGATTATAAAGGGAACCCCCTACGCCGAAAAAACGGCATGGGGTCCCCCCTAAAATCCATACCAGACCCCGATCCGAGCACGCAGCCTGGCCGGTCAGGAAATGGGGGTGGGGACGAGCGAGCTCCCCCCCCCTCCTGAACCGTACCAGGCCGCATGCCCTCAACATGGGGGGTGGGTGCTTTGGGGGAGGGGGGCGCCCTGCGGGGCCCCCCCCCACCCCAAAGCACCTTGTCCCCATGTTGATGAGGACAAGGGCCTCTTCCCGACAACCCTGGCCGTTGGTTGTCGGGGTCTGCGGGTGGGGGGCTTATCGGAATCTGGGAGCCCCCTTTAATAAGGGGGCCCCCAGATCCCGGCCCCCCACCCTATGTGAATGAGTATGGGGTACATGGTACCCCTACCCATTCACCTAGGGAAAAAGTGTAAGTAATAAAACACACTACACAGGTTTTTAAAATATTTTATTAAACAGCTCCGGGGGGGGGTCTTCCTCCGGCTTCGGGGGTCTTCTTCCGGCTTCGGGGGTCCCTCCGCTTCATCTTCTCCCGGCGTCTGGTTGGTTCTTCTCCACTCTCTTCTCCCGGTGTTACAGTTCTTCGGCCGGTTCCTCTGCTGTCTTCAGGTAGCTCTCTTGCCAGCAGAGGTCCGAACTTCTGGGCTTCTGGGCTCCTTCTCTTCTCTTCTCTTCTCCAGATGTTGACACGACGCTCTCTCCGGCTGGACTGCTCTCCGAGGGCTGCGTTGTGATTTATATAGGCGGAGACCCCGCCCCCTTTTGATGTCACAGTCCCTGGGCATGCTGGGACTGTGACGTTTTAGGGGGCGTGGTCAACATCACCCAGTGACCACGCCCCCTAAAACGTCACAGTCCCAGCATGCCCAGGGACTGTGTCATCAAAAGGGGGCGGGGTCTCCACCTATATAAGTCACAACGCAGCCCTCGGAGAGCAGTCCAGCCGGAGAGAGCGTTGTGTCAACATCTGGAGAAGAGAAGAGAAGAAGCCCAGAAGCCCAGAAGTCCGGACCTCTGCTGGCAAGAGAGCTACCTGAAGACAGCAGAGGAGCCGGCCGAAGAACTGGAACACCGGGAGAAGAGAGCGGAGAAGAACCAACCGGATGCCGGGAGAAGATGAAGCGGAGGGACCCCCGAAGCCGGAAGAAGACCCCCGAAGCCGGAGGAAGACCCCCCCGGAGCTGTTTAATAAAATATTTTAAAAACCTGTGTAGTGTGTTTTATTACTTACACTTTTTCCCTAGGTGAATGGGTAGGGGTACCATGTACCCCATACTCATTCACATAGGGTGGGGGGCTGGGATCTGGGGGCCCCCTTATTAAAGGGGGCTCCCAGATTCCGATAAGCCCCCCACCCGCAGACCCCGACAACCAACAGCCAGGGTTGTCGGGAAGAGGCCCTTGTCCTCATCAACATGGGGACAAGGTGCTTTGGGGTGGGGGGGGGCCCCCTCCCCCAAAGCACCCACCCCCCATGTTGAGGCCATGCGGCCTGGTACGGTTCAGGAGGGGGGGGGCGCTCGCTCATCCCCACCCCCTTTCCTGACCGGCCAGGCTGCGTGCTCGGATCGGGATCTGGTATGGATTTTAGGGGGGACCCCACGCCGTTTTTTCGGCGTAGGGGGTTCCCTTTATAATCCATACCCAGACCTAAGGGCCTGGTATGACCCGCGACGGGGCTCACAAGGTGTCAATCTCGCCGATAAAAGCGGCAAGATTGACATCCTTTTCTAGTCCCGTCGCACCTGAGTCACGTTCAAAATGAACGGACTTGTCCGTGTGTGGGCAAGTCCGTTCATTCTGAAAGTCCGCCGTAACTCCGGCGAAAGTCCGTCGGAAAGACGGGCGGACTTAGCCCGCCGGAAAGTCCGGAAGTGTGTGGTCAAGTCCGTCCGTTTTAAAGTCCGGCGCACCTGGCGGACAAAGTCCGTCGGAAAGTGTGCCGGACCAAGTAGGATAGAAAGTCCGACCGTGTGTACGCGGCATTAGTTCGTAGGGTTTAATATTGAGTTGGTCCATCCTTTGCAGCTACAGCAGCTTCAACTCTTCTGGGAAGGCTGTCCACAAGGTTTAGGAGGGTGTCTATGGGAATGTTTGACCATTCTTCCAGAAGCGCATTTGTGAGGTCAGGCACTGATGTTGGACGAGAAGGCCTGGCTCGCAGTCTCCGCTCTAATTCATCCCAAAGGTGTTCTATCGGGTTGAGGTCAGGACTCTGTGCAGGCCAGTCAATTTCCTCCACCCCAAACTCGCTCATCCTTGTCTTTATGGACCTTGCTTTGTGCATTGGTGCGCAGTCATGTTGGAACAGGAAGGGGCCGTCCCCAAACTGTTAACACAAAATTGGGAGCATGAAACTGTCCAAAATGTCTTGGTATGCTGACGCCTTACGAGTTCCCTTCAGTGGAACTAAGGGGCCAAGCCCAACCCCTGAAAAACAACCCCCTACACCATAATCCCCCCTCCACCAAATGATTTGGACCAGTGCACAAAGCAAGGCCCATAAAGACATGGATGAGCCAGTTTGGGGTGGAGAAACTTGACTGACCTGCACAGAGCCCTGACCTCAACCCGATAGAACACCTTTGGGATGAATTAGAGCGGAGGCTGCGAGCCAGGCCTTCTCGTCCAACATCAGCGCCTGACCTCACAAATGCTCTTCTGGAAGAATGGTCAAACATTCCCATAGACACACTCCTAAACCTTGTGGACGGCCTTCCCAGAAGAGTTGAAGCTGTTATAGCTGCAAAGGGCGGAACCAACTCAATATTGAACCCTACGGACGAAGACTGGGATGCCATTAAAGTTCATGTAAATGCGGGTGTCCCAATACTTTTGGTAATATAGTATATATTTTATATCTGTCTAGAGTTCTGCTTTATTCTCTCTTTATCTTATGCTCTCTCCTTTGGTTCCTCCACTTTTTACGTTCTGTGTCGCTCTCTGTCTCTCTCCCTCTCCCCAGTCTTCATCTCTCACTCCCTCTCAGCTGGAATTTGATCGATTGCTATGGGAACCCAACTTTTTCCTTACTGCAAGTTCAAATATCAATGGGAATGCCCACTCTGGCTGGCAGTATGGGAGAGGAGGTGTAATTGTATCCACAGACTCTCTCATCTAGAGCTCTAATTGTGTCACCGGGGGCGGTGTTTTAGCAGTGTTACGGTAATGCGCAAACTGCTGGAGTTTATTCAAGCTGAAGAAATGATATCATATTCTATAGCTGAGGGACGGGGACAAAACTGAGGACTGTCGGCACTGAAAAGGTTAAATACATTTATGGTAAAAAGTGACCATTAAAGTGACACTAAACTCTGGTTTAAAATGATAAAGTTCTATTTAAGTCTACTGTATATTCTTAACTCAGAAAAGTATCTTCTATTGCTCTCAGCCTCCTCCAAATCTCCTATTTTATTTTTATTTTTTGCTGACTAGGGTGGCTAAGTACCTTCTCCACGATCCCGCCGTATGTAGGAAAGTAACCCACCTCTCCTACTCACTCCTGAGATTGACTAGTGACAGACTAGGTACTATGGACTAGGGGCTACGGACTATAGACCAGGGGCTACAGATTATTGACTAGGGGCTACGGACTATGGATTAAAGGCTACAGGCTATGGACTAGGGGCTACAGACTTTGAAATAGAAGCTATGGACTAGGGGCCAGGGGCTATAGACTAGGGGCTATAGTCTAGGAGCCATGGACTAGGGGCTATGGTCTAGGAGCTATGGACTAGGGGCTTTAGACTAGGAGCTATAGACTAGGGGCTATAGACTAGGAGCTATGGACTAGGGACTATGGACCAGGGGCTATGGACTAGGGCCTAGGGGCTATGGACTAGAGACTAGGGACTAGGGGCTAGGGAATGAAGGCTATGGACTAGGGACTAGGGGCTATGGACTAGGGACTATGGACTAGGGACTACGGACTATGGACTAGGGCCACAGACTATGGACCAGGGGCTATGGATTATTGACTAGGGGCTATGGACTAAAGGCTACAGGCTATGGATTAGGGGCTACAGACTTTGGACTAGAAGCTATGGACTAGGGGCCAGGTGCTATAGACTAGGGGCTATGGACTAGGGGCTATAGACTAGAAGCTATGGACTAGGGGCCAGGGGCTATAGACTAGGGGCTATGGACTAAGAGCTATAGACTAGGAGCCATGGACTAGGGGCTATAGACTAGGGGCTATGGACTAGGAACTAGTGACTATGGACTAGGGGCTATGGACTAGGGCCTAGGGGCTACGGACTAGAGACTATGGACTAGAGACTATGGACTAGGGGCTAGGGAATGGGGGCTAGGGACTAGGGGCTATGGACTAGGGACTATGTACTAGGGGCTATGGACTAGGGACTACAGACTATGGACTAGGGGCTACAGACTATGGACCAGGGGCTATGGACTATTGACTAGGGGCTACGGACTATGGACTAAAGGCTACAGGCTATGGACTAGGGGCTACAGACTTTGATCTAAAAGCTATGGAATAGGGGCCAGGGGCTATGGACTAGGGGCTATGGACTAGGGGCTATAGACTAGGAGCCTTGGACTAGGGGCTATGGACTAGGGGCTATGGACTAGGGGCTATGGACTAGGGACTAGGGGCTATGAACTAGGGGCTATGGACTAGGGACTATGGACTAGCGGCTATGGACTAGAGACTATGGACTATGGACTAGGGGCTAGGGAATGGGGGCTATGGACCAGGGACTAGGGGCTATGGACTAGGGACTATGTACTAGGGGCTCTGGACAAGGGACTATGGACTAGGGACTACGGACTATGGACTAGGGGCTACAGACTATGGACCAGGGGCTATGGACTATTGACTAGGGGCTACAGACTATGGACTAAAGGCTATGGACTAGGGCCTACAGACTTTGGATTAAAAGCTACAAACTAGGGGCCAGGGGCTATAGACTATGGGCTATGGACTAGGGGCTATGGGCTATGGACTAGGGGCTATATACTAGGGACTATAGATTAGGGACTATGGACTATGGATTAGGGACTATGGACTAGGGGCTATGGAGTAGATACTATGGACTAGGAGCTATGGACTAGGGGCTATGGACTAGGGGCTAGTGGCTATAGACTAGGGGCTATGGGCTATGGATTAAGGGCTATGGACTAGGGGCTATAGACTAGGGGCTATGGACTAGGGGCTAGTGGCTATAGACTAGGGGCTATGGACTATGGGCTATGGATTAAGGGCTATGGACTAGGGGCTTTGGACTAGGGGCTAGGGAGTATGGACTATGGGCTAGTGGCTATGGACTAGGGGCTAGTGGCTATGGACTAAGGACTAGGGGCTATGGACTAGGGACTATGGACTAGTGCAGTGGTTCTCAACCCCTGTCCTCAGGACCCACTAAGAGGCCAGGTTTGCAAGATAACTGAAATACATCACAGGTGATATCATTTGCTGCTCAGTGATTGCCGTATTCTAGTCTGCATCTCCCTCAAGGTAATACTTAAAATCTGGCCTGTTGGTGGGTCCTGAGGCCAGGAGTTGAGAACCACTGGACTAGTGGCTATGGACTAGGAGCTAGGGACTACTGACTAGGGGCTTTGAATTAGGGGCTATGGACTAAAGAACAAGGGGCTATGCACTTTGGACTAGGGACATACAATTCTATGGACTAGACATGTGTGATTTGTTTCAAATTGAAATTCGCACACATTTTTTATCATTCTGAGATTTCGAGGTATATGAATTTCCGAATCACAATAGTACCACATTTCAACAAATCCAATATTTCTTATAACGAAACCAATTATCCGAAATCTAAAATGATTTTGAATTAAAATATTAATTCAAATTAGAAATGGAAAATTATTTCAATAAATACAGTAAGGTATAAAAGTGAAATAAGATGATAATTCCTACTTAGGCTGCTTTATAGAATAGAAAATAATAGAATAAAGTAGAATATAACAGAATAGAATAGAATAGATTAAACAGATTAGAAAACAATAGAATAGAAAATAAAGGAATATAATGGTTTATAATAGAAAGGAATAGAATAGAAAATAAAAATATGAACATAGCACATCCCTCTATAGTGTGTATTTGTCTCACTCCAGAGCACTAAGTGTCATTTCTGTCTGCTGCTTTCTTCCTCCGCTATCCAAGTCATACTCCAGTGTCTATGAGATGCCAACACCAGACAATCCCAGGAGAATGTCCCACCTCCCCCCCCCCCCCCAGCACACAGCAGGTGATTGACAGACTCAGCTGTGCATGTTTTTCTAGGAGACTGTGTAGAGGGGGGGGGGTGTGTCATTTACCTTCACTCAGGTCTCAGATTACATTCAGCTGCTCTATGCTGTGCAGTGTGTGACATCAGATCCCCGCCCCCTGCCTTCTGGAGCTCAGAAAGTGTAAATGATGTACTTTGAAGGGCTTGAGAGGAGAGAGGGATGAGGGACTTATATAGGAGGATTTGTTTCATCTTTGTGTATCAATTTCATTGAGTATATGGAAGGGTTGACTGTACAACCACTTCAAAGTTTTTTTAAAGATTATTTGTAATCCAGATATTCTCTTTAAAGCGGTATTAAACCTAAAAGCAAATATTTTTTTATATTGCAGCTTACCAATTCTTAGATGGGATGGCTGCTTTAGTTTTCTCTTTTAAGTTTTCTTTCTTCTATTATCATCTGGTGATCCAGCCAGGAAGCCTGTTGCTTTTCAAAAGAACAATCTCTCCTCCAGATGTATCAGTTGCAGGAATAAGGCAAACCATTTAACACTGACCAGACTCACCCACCTTACAAACCGTTCAGCGTCTTCTACCCCTCTCTGCCAATCCCTCCACTGGCTTCTGCTCTGTGTCCTCCACCCCTTTCTGCCAATCTCTCCAATGGCTGCCACTTAAAGTGGTGTTCCGGCTGAAATTATACTTTTTACATAAAAATACCCCTATAATACACAAGCTTTGAAGGGCTTGAGAGGATTCTCGTAAAGTTAGTCTGTAAACTAAGGTCTGTTTTGTTAGTTTATAGCAGTAGTTTGTTATTTTATAAACTTACAGCAGGCCGTGGCCATCTTAAGTGTGGGCATTTGAAGCCAGACTGTATTTCTTCCTGGATCTCGTCCTTGCAGATCTCGCACATGCTCAGTGCAGCACAAGCAGTGTAATAGGTTTCAGGTCAGGTTTCCATAGCAACGGCAGTGTCAGAAGAAGTTGCCGCCTCTTCCCAGAAGGCATTGCAAACAGGAAATGATGCCATGGGCCATGGCCAGGGAGGAGGAAGTGAAAGATGAATACAGCAGATATACAGTAGGTGCTGAGAAAAAAAAAAAAATATCCAATTCGTTTACAGTGCACAGTTTAGTGAGGGATGCTGAAGAATTGTAAAAGTGGGTGGAACTCCACTTTAAATTCAAGATACTGACAACTCACAAAGCCATCCACAACGCGACCCCCGGCTACATTACTGACCTGGTCTCAAAATACCAAACCAAATCGTCCTCTCCGTTCCTCCCAAGACCTCCTGCTCTCTAACTCCCTCAAGACCTCCTCCCCATGCTCGCCTCCAGGACTTTTTTTGAGCCTCTCCCATCCTATGGAACTCGTTACCCCAATCTGTCCGACTATCTCCTACTCTGTCCACTTTTAGGCAATCCCTGAAAACCCTTCTCTTCAGAGAAGCCTGTCCTACCCACACCTAACAACTGTACTTTTGTTTTCTCCATCAGCTCATCCCCCACAGTTATTACCCTTTGTATCACTTGCCCCTCCTAGATTGTAAGCTCTAAGGAGCAGGTCCCGCTGATTCCTTCTATAATAAGTTGTATTGTAAGTGTATTGTCTCCCCTCATGTTGTAAAGCGCTGTGCAAATTGTTGGCACTATATACAGTGGGGACGGAAAGTATTCAGACCCCCTTAAATTTTTTACTCTTTGTTATATTGCAGCCATTTGCTAAAATCATTTAAGTTCATTTTTTTCCTCATTAATGTACACACAGCACCCCATATTGTACAAACAGCACCCCATATTGTACACACAGCACCCCATATTGTACACACAGCACCCCATATTGTACACACAGCACCCCATATTATACACACAGCACCCCATATTGTACACACAGCACCCCATATTGTACACACAGCCCCCCATATTGTACACACAGCACCCCATATTATACACACAGCACCCCATATTGTACACACAGCACCCCATATTGTACACACAGCCCCCCATATTGTACACACAGCCCCCCATATTGTACACACAGCCCCCCATATTGTACACACGGCACCCCATATTGTACACACGGCACCCCATATTGTACACACAGCACCCCATATTGTACACACAGCACCCCATATTGTACACACAGCCCCCATATTGTACACACAGCACCCCATATTGTACACACAGCACCCCATATTGTACACACAGCACCCCATATTGACAGAAAAACACAGAATTGTTGACATTTTTGCAGATTTATTAAAAAAGAAAAACAGAAATATCACATGGTCCTAAGTATTCAGACCCTTTGCTGTGACACTCATATATATAACTCAGGTGCTGTTCATTTCTTCTGATCATCCTTGAGATGGTTCTACACCTTCATTTGAGTCCAGCTGTGTTTGATTATACTGACTGGACTTGATTAGGAAAGCCACACACCTGTCTATAGAAGACCTTACAGCTCACAGTGCATGTCAGAGCAAATGAGAATCATGAGGTCAAAGGAACTGCCTGAAGAGCTCAGAGACAGAATTGTGGCAAGGCACAGATCTGGCCAAGGTCACAAAAACATTTCTGCTGCACTTAAGGTTCCTAAGAGCACAGTGGCCTCCATAATCCTTAAATGGAAGACGTTTGGGACGACCAGAACCCTTCCTAGAGCTGGCCGTCCGGCCAAACTGAGCTGTCGGGGGAGAAAAGCCTTGGTGAGAGAGGTAAAGAAGAACCCAAAGATCACTGTGGCTGAGCTCCAGAGATGCAGTCGGGAGATGGGAGGAAGTTGTAGAAAGTCAACCATCACTGCAGACCTCCACCAGTCGGGGCTTTATGGCAGAGTGGCCCGACGGAAGCCTCTCCTCAGTGCAAGACACATGAAAGCCTGCATGGAGTTTGCTAAAAAACACCTGAAGGACTCCAAGATGGTGAGAAATAAGATTCTCTGGTCTGATGAGACCAAGATAGAACTTGTTGGCCTTAATTCTAAGCGGGATGTGTGGAGAAAACCAGGCACTGCTCATCACCTGTCCAATACCGTCCCAACAGTGAAGCATGGTGGTGGCATCATCATGCTGTGGGGGTGTTTTTCAGCTGCAGGGACAGGACGACTGGTTGCAATCGAGGGAAAGATGAATGCGGCCAAGTACAGGGATATCCTGGACGAAAACCTTCTCCAGAGTGCTCAGGACCTCAGACTGGGCGGAAGGTTTACCTTCCAACAAGACAATGACCCTAAGCACACAGCTAAAATAATGAAGGAGTGGCTTCACAACAATTCCGTGACTGTTCTTGAATGGCCCAGCCAGAGCCCTGACTTAAACCCAATTGAGCATCTCTGGAGAGACCTAAAAATGGCCGTCCACCAACGTTTACCATCCCCCCTGACAGAACTGGAGAGGATCTGCAAGGAGGAATGGCAGAGGATCCCCAAATCCAGGTGTGAAAAACTTGTTACATCTTTCCCAAAAAGACTCATCAAAAGGGGCTTCTACTAAATACTGAGCAAAGGGTCTGAATACTTAGGACCATGTGATATTTCAGTTTTTCTTTTTTAATAAATCTGCAAAAATGTCAACAATTCTGTGTTTTTATGTCAATATGGGGTGCTGTGTGTACAATATGGGGTGCTGTGTGTACAATATGGAGAGCTGTGTGTACAATATGAGGTGCTGTGTGTACAATATGGGATGCTGTGTGTACAATATGGGGTGCTGGGTGTACAATATGGGGTGCTGTGTGTACAATATGGGGTGCTGTGTGTACAATATGGGGTGCTGTGTGTACAATATGGGGGGCTGTGTGTACAATATGGGGGGCTGTGTGTACAATATGAGGTGCTGTGTGTACAATATGGGGTTCTGTGTGTACAATATGGGGTGCTGTGTGTACAATATGGGGTGCTGTGTGTACAATATGGGGGCTGTGTGTACAATATGGGGTGCTGTGTGTACAATATGGGGTGCTGTGTGTACATTAATGAGGAAAAAAAATGAACTTAAATGATTTTAGCAAATGGCTGCAATATAACAAAGAGTGAAAAATTTAAGGGGTCTGAATACTTTCCATCCCCACTGTAAATCATGTACAATAATAATCCTTGTCTAGGTGAGGAATCCAGAAGTGGGGGGGAGGGGGGACAGTGATTGGGGGCGGGGGAATAGGACAGAATGTTGAATATATGGGTGAAGGTTATTTTTAATTACCACTTAAAGATTTTCTCTCTCCCCCTGTCTGTAACTGGATGGTAAAAGGAGAAGCAACAGTCTTGGCTCTCTCCTACTATCAGCATGATCTCTGTTAATGCGTGAGCTCTTGAGCACACCCAATTGGCTCCTTGTGCTGCTTCTCCTTCTCCCATTTTGGGCGTTGCTGTACGGGGACTTCAAAACAATGACATCAAGTCCTGTTCGGGTATTGGCATGGCTTTCATTAAATAAAATACATTTAAAGATGTTTTAATGAAGACAGAGCTTCAGAGCTGCAATAATTATTGTCTACCGCTCAGTTCCATATGTTGATTTCAGTCTTTTTAAATGTTCAGCCCTCATTAACTACTCGCCGCCCGCGATATAGCCGAAAGACAGCTGCAGCGTGGGCCTTAATTGCCGGGAGGGCGTCCGTGAACGTCCTACCAAGCATGCGCAGTCGCGTGCGGCACGCTCTGTGATCACCGAGTCTGTAAGACTCGGCTGATGACAGATCGGAGTAAGGGGTCGATCTGCTGTCCGCCAATGATGGCTGATCACGTGATGTAAATAGAAGCTCGGTAATCGGTATTTTTTTCCCCCTCATGCTAAAAGCTGATCACCGGTTTCTGTCAGAGGGACATCGGTCCCTCACTCAGAAAGCTGTGGCTGTGCCCACCAGTGTCACCTGCCAGTGCCCACTGTGCCACCTTACAGTGCCACCTATCAGTATCCACCAGTGCCACCTACCAGTGCCCACAGTGCCACCCATCAATGCCCACCAGTGCTGCCAATCAATGCTCATCAGTGTCTAATAATCAGTGCCACAGATCAGTGCTGCCTATCAGTGTCACCTACCAGTGACCATCAGTGCCACCTATCAGTGCTGCTTATCAGTGCCACCTATCAGTGCCCTTCAGTGCCAGCTATCAGTGCCCTTCAGTGCCACCTATCAGTGCCCTTCAGTGCCATCCATCAGTTCCAACCATCAGTGTCCATCATTGCCAACCATCAGTGCCACCCATCAGTGCCACCTATCAGTGCTGCCTCATCAGTGCTTATCAGTGTCACCTATCAGTGCCCATTATTGCTGCCTTATCAGTGCCCATCAGTGCCACCTATCAGTGCCCATCAGTGCCACCTATCAGTGCCCTTCAGTGCTGCCCATCAGTGCTGCCCATCAGTGCCACCTATCAGTGCCCTTCAGTGCTGCCCATTAGTGCTGCCCATCAGTGCCACCTATCAGTGCCCTTCAGTGCTGCCCATCAGTGCTTTCCATCAGTGCCACCTATCAGTGCCGCCTCATTAGTGCCCATCAGTGCCACCTATCAGTGCCCATGTAGCTTTATCAGCGCACATCAGTGAAGGAGAAAAAATTACCTGTTTTCAAAATTTCTATAACAAACTATAAAACAGTTTTGTTTTGTTTTTTTCAAAATTTTGGTCCCTTTTTGTTTTATTTAGCGAACAATAAAAAAACAGCAGCCATTAAATACCACCAAAAGAAAGCTCTCTCTGTGTGAAAAAAATGATAACAATTTCATTTGGGTACAGTGTCGCATGACCGCGCAATTGTCGTTCAAAGAGTGACAGCGCTGAAAGCTGAAAACTGGTCTGGGCCGGAAGGGGGGTTTAAGTGCCCAGTAAGCAAGTGGTTAAGAGAACACCAGGTGATCCTGCCATGGAGGTTCTTGTTCAGGTACTTCCTGTTATGGGGTGACAACTGCCTACTGACTGTGCAATTGCATTGTCACCCTGTCACATGCCCTCCATTGGAGATTACAGTGGACTATGCCGAGCCCAATTGCAAGTATTGCTACAATGGATGAAAAAAGTAAAAATAGTACAAATATGACCCAGCGGTTATTTTTAATAAGCCGTGCTTTTTGCAACTAATTGTTGTTTAATTGGGGGGTTTACATCTACTGTGGGTCAGTGGTGTAGCATGGGTGGGGCCATGCAGGGGTTGCCCTGGGCACAGAGTTCTTAGGGGTGCAAAATTTCAAAAGAGCAAAGCCACACATCGGGAAGGTAGATCTCGCAGTTCAGCACCAGCACCAGAGTGGACAGCTCCCAGCAGTGAGGGCTATGTGAGCCTTGTGAAGAAGATCTGTGCCCGGAGTGTCACCTGCCTGTGGGCATGCTGGTACGCAGGGGCACCATTACAATTATAGGCTGGCAGAGGGACCGCTCCCAGGGTGTGGACATCTTTGAATAGCTGCAGACAGAAGGATAAAGTCAGAGCTGGAACATTGTGGCATGGTAGGCTAATTCTGGTGCACAGAGCATAGCTGGCACCAATGGACATGTTGCACATGGCAGAGGCAAGTGATGGGTGGTTGGTCGACCAGTTTGGAAACTGAGCAGGAAGACATGGTGGACCTGGAGCCCCTGAGAGGGGAGCCTGCGGACTCTCCAAGTGCTGAGGGGGGGGGGGGGTGCCCAGGGTGGGCCTGGCAAAATCTGTGCAACGCGGCCAACTAAAGTCAAGGGACGATGTCCATGGCGGCGGAGCGTTCCTATCACACCGCCCAGGAGCCGAGCAGGCGGAACAGAGAAGCTGAAGGCAGCCCTGTTGGCGTTGCGAGTATTTGAGTCTGTGCTGCTGCACACTGCGGGTGTGCCTCTGCAGGGCGCAGTTTTATGATCATTTCAGAGTTGTGTTATGTGGTTTATGGAGCATTTTTTTTTATGCCTCATGCTTGGTAGAATGGTATCTGCTCATTCCATGGCTCATGGTGGTAAGAGATGAAAGGTGCTGGCGTGGGAGAGTCCCTGGACTGAAGAGCTGAAAGCACAGAGCTAGCGTCGGAGGTATGCGGAAAAAAAGCCCTGGTGTCACTCCTCTGGTGGACGTCACCCGGGTGCGACCCGCACCCCCCCCCCCCCCCATAGCGGCGCCACTGCAAAATCAGCCCAAAATTCCGGCTGAAATCAGACCTGAAACGGTGAGTGGAGACTCACCAGACTCCCGCTGTGAGCGTGCTGCAGTGTGAACCCAACTTCCATCCA
Organism: Lithobates septentrionalis; assembly: GCA_037952835.1. Taxonomy (NCBI): domain Eukaryota; kingdom Metazoa; phylum Chordata; class Amphibia; order Anura; family Ranidae; genus Lithobates; species Lithobates septentrionalis. The sequence goes on from JBBDGP010003864.1 coordinate 209,653, forward strand.
ACTCATGGATTTCTATTATTGAATCATTGAATAGATATATAAAGAAATGAATAATACACAATAATTGTATCTACTATCTAACCTTGAGTAATTCCCACCCCCATGATATATTTTATATATACAGTCCTCTCCTACCTAATGATAAATATATACATTAAGCATACGTTTATATCTAGAGAAATCAATTATAAATTCTCATCATGCTATCACGGTTTCCATAAGAATTATATTTATGTATCTAGTTTTATTTTATTAATCGTGTAGGATAAGATTTTGCCTGTAGTGTAATATTGGTGATTAATAGTTATTGATTTATAAGAAACTTAGTAATAGCTTTTAAGTTAAATTATTATGGCAGTTTGTAGGTAATCACTGAGTATGTGTATACACAGTATATGAAAAAAAAAGTATATATATACTAAAACTGGGATGCCATTAAAGTTCATGTGCGTGTAAAGGCACTTGTCCCGATACTTTTGGTAATATAGTATGTGTGTATATATATATATATATATATATATATATATATACACACATACTATATTACCAAAAGTATCGGGACACCTGCCTTTACACGCACATGAACTTTAATGGCATCCCAGTTTTAGTCCGCAGGGTTCAATATTGAGTTGTATAAACAGGAAGCAATCAGCGCAAACAAATAGGTGAAATGAATGGATGCAAGCTGAACACTATAGGTAATCACAAAGCCTATAAACAATCGATAAAACAATGTTAGTGCAGCGCAATAATATGAGGAAAGTTTCAATGGATAAAAAGGCATGTACGTACGCGGCGTTACGTCCAATAGGACTTCGTCAGCGAGGGTGGAGCTAGTGAGTCACCCAGAAGCCTTAAATAGAGCGCTATGACTCACTAGCTCCACCCTCACTGACGAAGTCCTATTGGACATAACGCCGCGTACGGGGAGGGAGCTTATACTATGCGCGTCACCCGCTGCCATCTCTCAGCTGTTTGCATGAAAACATGCCTTTTTATCCATTGAAATAAGCTCCCTCCCCGTACGTGGCGTTACGTCCAATAGGACTTCGTCAGGGAGGGTGGAGCTAGTGAGTCATAGCACTCTATTTAAGGCTTCTGGGTGACTCACTAGCTCCACCCTCGCTGACGAAGTCCTATTGGACGTAACGCCGCGTACGTACATGCCTTTTTATCCATTGAAACTTTTCAGTGATATTTTTATTGCGTGCGCTTGTTAGCGCCATATTTTATGCTTTTTCCTCACTTGAATAAACCTACGGAGTACACTTAGAGCGTTTTTTTTTTCTTTTTTTGGGACCGTTGCGTCTCCACATTATTATTGCCGCTTTGGGAACCAATACCGCTGCATCTCACTGCTGGATCCGTGTCTCATGGTGTTGGATTGGGGACCCCCAACAGCTGCATTGGAGTGTGCCTTCATCTCTCAGTGGATATATGCGTTTCTGACCTCCTATAATAAGAGGTCCACCTGATCCGGCAAGCGCATCTGTTTGTCTGTGGTGGAGGATATTGTCACCGACTTACCACTGGAGGATTTATTTCCTTTTCCATCACGAGGGAACTTGCCATTCTTCATTTTGGACACCTGAGTCCCTATATTTTGAAATTGACTTTTTTCCTCATATTATTGCGCTGCACTAACATTGTTTTATTTAATATTGAGTTGGCTCCGCCCCTTCGCAGCTATAACAGCTTCAACTCTTCTGGGAAGGCCTTCCACAAGGTTTAGGAGTGTGTCTATGGGAAGGTTTGACCATTCTTCCAGAAGAACATTTGTAAGGTCAGGCACTGATGTTGGATGAGAAGGTCTGGCTCACAGTCTCCCCTCTAATTCATCCCAAAGGTGTTCTATCGGGTTGAGGTCAGGACTCTGTTCAGGACAGTCAAGTTCCTCCACCCCAAACTCGCTCATCCATGTCTTTATGGACCTTGCTTTTGTGCACTGGTGCGCAGTCATGTTGGAACAGGAAGGGGCCATCCCCAAACTGTTCCCACAAAGTTGGGAGCATGAAATTGGAACTAAGGGACCAAGCCCAACCCCTAAAATGCAACCCCACACCATAATCCCCCCATCCACCAAATGATTTGGACCGGTACACAAAGCAAGGTCCATAAAGACATGGATGAGCGAGTTTGGGGTGGAGGAACTTTTGACAATATAGTCAGTGGGAAAGCGAGTCCACAAGCCGTAGGAGTAGATGTCCTCATTTTTTGACTGGCCTGTCCTCAACCCGCTAGAACTCCTTTAGGATGAATCGGGTTGAGGTCAGGACCAGTCAAGTTCCTCCACCCCAAACTCGCTCATCCATGTCTTTATGGACCTTGCTTTGTGCACTGGTGGGCAGTCATGTTGGAACAGGAAGGGGCCGTCCCCAAACTCTTCCCACAAAGTTGGGAGCATGAAATTGTCCAAAATGTCTTGGTATGCTGACGCCTTAAGAGTTCCCTTCACTGGAACTAAGGGGCCAAGCCCAACCCCTGAAAAACAACCCCCACACCATAATCCCCCCTCCACCAAATGATTTGGATCAGTGCACAAAGCAAAGTCCATAAAGACATGGATGAGCGAGTTTAGGGTGGAGGGACATTTGACAATATAGTGTATATTGCTCTCTAGCTCCCTTGTCTCCTCCTCCCATGCTCGCCTCCTGCCCTTCTCTGTGTCCGGCCTCCACCTAACAACCGTACATCTATTCTCTCTGTCAGCCCATCCCCCACAGGTATTGCCTTTTGTATCTCTTGCCCTTCCTCTTAGATTGTAAGCTCTAAGGAGCAAGGCTGTCTGAGTCCTACTGTATTAATCTGTATTGTAAGTCTACTGTTTGTCCTCATGTTGTAAAGGGCTGCGTAAACTGTTGGCACTATATAAATCCTGTATAATCCTGTATAATATAGTTTTCTATACAGTTGAGCTCAAAAGTTTGCATACCCTGGCATAAATTGTGCCATTTTGGCATTAATATTGAAAATATGACTGATCATGCCAAAAAAACTGTCTTTTATTTAAGGATAGCGATCACATGAAGCCATTTATTATCACATAGTTTTTTTTAATCCTTTTCAAATCATAACGATAACAGAAATCACCCAAACGGCCCTGATAAAAAGTTTACACACCCTGGAAGGTTTGGCCTTGGTACAGACACGGAAGGTGGCACACACAGGTTAAAATGGAAATTAAAGGTTAATTTCCCAAATTTGTGGCTTTTTAAATCACAATTAGTGTCTGTGTATAAATAGTCAATGAGTTTGTTGGCTCCCACATGGATGCACTAAGCAGGATAGACACTGAGCCATGAGGAGGTAGAAGAGAACAGTCAAAAGACCTGCGTATCAAGGTAATGGAACTTTATAAAGATGGAAAAGGATATGAAAAGATGCCCAAAGCCTTGAATATGAGAGTCAGTACTGTTCAATCACTTATTAGGAAGTGGAAAATTTGGGGCTCTTTTGATACCAAGCCAAGGTCAGGTAGACCAAGAAAGATTGCAGCCACAACTGGCGGAAAAATTGCTCAGGAAACAAAGAAAACCCCCCACAGGTGACCTGAGGAGAACTACAGGCTGCTCTCCAAAAAGATGGTGTGGTTGTTTTTAAGGATCACAGTTCAACGATACTTAAACAAAGAAGAGCTGCATGGTTGAGCTGCCAGAAGGAAGCCTTTACTGAGCCAATGCCACAAAAAAAGCCAATGAGACATGTCAAGGTGTTGTTGGGCATATTGTAACCAGGCTTTGTTGTCGAACTTGTACAGTAAAGGCTTCTTTTTGGCAACTTGACCATGCAGCTCTTTTTTAGTCAAGTATCATCGTATTGTCCTCCTTAAAAACAACCACACCGTCTTTTTCCAGGCAAGCCTGTATTTCTCCTGAAGTTACCTGTGGGGGGGTTTTCTTTGTATTCCGAACAGTTCCTGTGGCAGTTGTGGCTAAAATCATTCTTAGTCTACCTGACCTTGGCTTGGTATCAAAAGAGCCCCGAATTCTCCACTTCTTATTAGATGATTGAACAGTACTGACTGGCATATTCAAGACTTTGGATATCTTTTTATATCCTTTTCCGTTTTTGTAAAGTTTCATTACCTTGTTACGCAGGTCTTTTGACTGTTCTTTTCTGCTCCCCATGGCTCAGTTGTCTAGCCTGCTTACTGCATCCATGTGAGAGCTAACAAACTCATTGACTATTTATACACAGACACTAATTATGATATAAACAGCCACAAATGTGGGAAATTAACCTTTAATTGCCATTTTAACCTGTGTGTGCCACCTTCTGTGTCTGTACCCAGGCCAAACATCCCAGGGTATGTAAACTTTTTATCAGGGCCATTTGGGTGATTTCTGTTATCATTATGATTTTAAAAGGATTAAAAAAACTATGTGATAATAAATGGCTTTATGTGATCGCTATCCTTAAATAAAAGACAGTTTTTTGGCATGATCAGAAATATTTTCAATATTAATGCCAAAATTTTCACAATTTCTGCCAGGGTATGCAAACTTTTGAGCACAACTGTATATGTATGTATGTATGTATGTATGTATGTATGTGTGTATATAATGTGTGTGTGTGAATGTGGATTGGTTTAAAACAAAGGACAGTCGCTTCCAGGAATTTCAAATTAAATTATGAGCTCCCCTGGACTTGAATGTATTTACAGTGGAACCTTGGATTATGTGCATAATCCATTCCAGGAGAATGCTTGTAATCCAAATCACTCGCATATCAAAGCGAGTTTCCCCATAGAAGTCAATGGAAACTAAGATAATTCGTTCTGCATTAACTTCTATTGTATGCAGTACCGCATTTGGCCAGAGGTGGGTGGGGGGGCACCGGAAAGACTCGGAGACTGCTCGGAGCCACTCGGATGCACTCGGAAACCCCCGGAGAGGTTCGGGAACGGAGTACTTCCGAGTGAGTATTCCCTAGGGGGCGCGCATGCGTGCGACGGAGCTCTGCCTATGTAAACAATGCAGAGCTCTGTCCTGTCAGGATTTTGTTTCCCTGCAAAGCATGTCCCTTAATAAAAACACCTCACACAATACACACATAAACACTGGCTAGGCACACATTTAACCCTTTGATTGCCACTGATGTTAAGCCCCTTCCCAGCCAGTGTCATTAGTGACAGTGCATATTTTTAGCACGGATCCTTTGTATTAGTGTCACTGGTTCCCACAAAGTGTCAAAACTGTCAGTTAGTGTCAGACTATCTGTCGCAATATTGCAGTCCCGCTATAAATTGCAGTATATATCCCATAGTTTGTAGATGCTATAACCTTTGCGCAAACCAATCAATATACGCTTACTGGGATTTTTATTTATTTATTTTTTTACCAAAGACATGTAGCAGAATACATATTGGAATAATCTTAGATTGTCTTACATTTTTAATCTTTTTTTTTAATCTTTTTTTGATATGTTTTTGATATGTTTTATAGTAAAAAGTAAAAAATATTTAAAAAAAAAATGAATAGTTTGTAGACAATATAACTTTTGTGCAAACCAATCAATATACACTTATTGGGATTTTTTTTTTCCACCAAAGACATGTAGCAGAATACATATTGAAATAATGTTAGATTTTTTTAAATTTCTTTAATTGGATATGTTTTATAGCAAAAAGTAAAAAATATATTTTTTTTCCAAAAAAAAAAGAAAAGAATAATTTGTAGACGCTATAACTTTTGTGCAAACCACCAATATACACTTATTGGGAATTTTGTTTTTGTTTTTTTTCACCAAAAACATGTAGCAAAATTCATATTTGCCTAAATTTATAAATAAATTACATTTTTACATTTTTTTAGTGGATATGTTTAGTAGCAAAAAGTAAAAAATATTACAAAAAAATAATAATAATACTAATTTGTAGACGCTATAACTTTTGTGCAAACCAATCAATATACACTTATTTCAATTTTTTTTTTATTTTTTTTACCAAGAAAATGTAGCAAAATACATATTTGCCTAAATTTTTAAATAAATTAAATTTTTACATTTTTTTTTATTGGATATGTTTTATAGCAGAAAGTAAAAAGTATTGTTTATTTTTTTTGTTTTGTTTTGTTTTCTTCCAAAATTGTCTGTCTTTTTGTTTATAGCATAAAAAAAAAAAAAAATGCAGAGGTAAATAAATACCACCAAAATAAAGCTCTATTTGTGGGGGGAAAAAAAGGACATAAATTGTATTTATGTACAGCGTTGCATGACTACACTACTTTTGAGCTGTTTCAGTTATTGCACCACATCCATATATCTAAAAGGTTAAACATACACACTGGAAGTAATAGCACACCATCATAAAATATACAACTATAATGGGGATATTTTCCAAAAAATATTATATTTATATTTACATGTTTGTACTTATTTATTAGTTCTTAATATAATACAAACATGATTAATTAATTCTAAATCTTATATGGCAACAGTTATCTTTATACTTGATATGTTTTTAAACTATGCTTTTTCTTATTTCCTTTTTTCTTTGTTGTTTACACCTATCCATTTTTTTACTGCTGTATGCCAAGTAATTATGTTTTTGAAGATATCCCCTTAAGGTATCTTCTTTTACTGCTTTTACTACAGGCACCTCTGCTGACCTCATCTCCAGTTTTCCTTGTGGCGAAAATCGTTTGTTCCTAACCCTGTGGAGATATTTAAAGCCCATTTCCCCATAAAAAGGTCACCAAAAACAACCTTCTCTTCCCCATTGACTCTAATGCATGACCCCAGTAGGGCAGAGGGGGGCAGAGTGACATTGAACATCAAAACTAAACACATTAAAAACATCATATACAGTAGAGTTACATAGTCTGGTTGAAAAAAGACAAAAGTCCATCCAGTTCAACCAATAAAAGGGAAACCAAATCATACAATCCTTATGTATTTATACATTGAGATCATATCCCCCTTATGTATATATATATATGGAGATCATATCCCCCCCCCCCTTATGTATTTATACATGGTTATCATATCCCCCCTTATGTATTTATACATGGAGATCATATCCCCCCTTATGTATTTATACATGGTGATCATATCCCCCCCTTATGTATTTACACATGGTGATCATATCCCCCCCCCTTATATATTTATACATGGTGATCGTATCCCCCCCTTAATCTCCTAATCACAAGAGAGAATAAATTCAGTTCCTCTAATCTTTCCTCATAGCTGAGCTCCTCCATGCCTCTTATCAGTTTGGTTGCCCTTCTCTGAACTTTCTCCAGTTCCCCGATATCCTTTTTGTGAATAGAGATGGGCCGAACACCCCCCCCCCCCTATTCGATTTGCAGCAGAACTCCTGAACAGGGGAAAAGTTTTGCCCCCGAACCACAAACTCCATTGAAGTCTATGGGAGCCGAACATGAGCTATCAAAAGTCCCCATTTTGAAGGCTTATATGCAAGTAATTGACCATAAAAAAGGGGTATAGGGGTCTGAGTACTGCCCTGGGGGACATGTATCAATGCAAAAAATTATTTTAAAAAAATATTGTTTTTAAAGGAGCAGTGATTTTAGTGATGCTTAAAGTGAAACAATAAAAATAAAAAAAAATCCTCTAAATATAGTGCCTCGGGTGGTCCCCTAAGACTGCCTGTAAAGTGGTGCATCTGTAGCATGTATAGAACCTGCTGCAGCAAAAATTTTATTTCTAAAGAAAATGTCAAATCACATTTAAATTGACTTGCGGTTGCAATTGCCGGCACCTGGCTATTTAAAAAAAATAAAGAAAAAAAAAAAAAACAGTGTGGGGTCCCCCCCCCCTGAGTCCATATCAGGCCCTGCGGGTCCTGCAAATTTGTGTGTTCACCAAACGGGTGAGCAGGTGATGTTCAGGCTGTACTTTAGCTTGGCCCGAACTGTCCACAGCCTTTATAAATTACAAGATACTAACGTAAGGGGGTTTCTGATTGGCTGAGTCCTCATCCCACATCTTCTTGGATTGGAAAACAACCCATTGCTGGTAGTGTGTAGGCTTCGCCATATTGTGCCCAACTCCTTGCCATAGGCCTTCTCAGGACAGCCCTGGCCATTATTCTTCATATTCACGATAAAAGGGATGTCCACAGAATTATTTTAATTTCACACTTTACTGTTTTACTTGAACGATGGTAGTGACACATCACATCGACATACTATCCGATGCCACTTGGCATACTTGCCAATCACATACAGTGGATGGTCCACAGCAGTCAAATGTGAAAGCTCCACATTACACATCACTGGTAAGCCATCTTCCCTTAATATTCCTCTCTTTGGGAGCAGCACTGTGTTGGGCTCTAGATACCTAATGCCACTCTCTCGCTCTCAGGGTCATTAGTACTCATTCAGTGGGCTTTGACTTGCCCAGTAAGGATGAGCCGAACACCCCCTGGTTCGGTTCTCTGCAGAACATACAAACAGGCAAAAAATTCAGACAAACACACAAACCCTGTTAAAGTCTATGGGACACGAACATGAAAAATCAAAAGTGCGAATTTTAAAGGCTTATATGCAAGTTATTGTCATAAAAAGTGTTTGGGGACCCGGGTCCTACCCCAGGGGACATATATCAATGCAAAAAAAAGTTTTAAAAACGTCCGTTTTTGTCTGGAGCAGTGATTTTAATAATGCTTAAGGTGAAACAATAAGAGTGAAATATTCCTTTAAATATTGTGCCTGGGGGGTGTCTATAGTATGCCTGTAAAGTGGCGCATTTTCCCATGTTTAGAACAGTCCCTGCACAAAATGACATTTCAAAAGGAAAAAAAGTAATTTAAAACTGATCGCGGCTGTAATGAATTGTCGGGTCTCGGCAATATAGATAAAACTCATTGAAAAAAAGAGCATGGGATCCACACCCAGTCCATTACCAGGCCCTTTGGGTCTGGTATGAATATTAAGGGGAACCCCGAATCAAGATTTAAAAAAAAAAATTTTAATTGCATGGGGGTCCCCCCAAAATCTATACTAGGCCCTTCAGGTCTGTATGGGTATCAAGGGGAACCCTGCACCAAATAAAAAAAATGGTCGTAGGGCTCCCCCCCAAAATCCATACCAGACACTTCAGGTCTGGTATGGACTTTAGAGGAACCCTGTGCCAAAATGTAGAAAAAAATGGCGTAGGGGTCCCCCCAAAATCCTTACCAGACACTTCAGGTCTGGTATGGATTTTAAGGGGAATCCTGTGCCAAAATGTAAAAAAAAAGGCGTAGGGTTCCCCCCAAAATCCAAACCAGACCCTTATCTGAGCACGCAGGTTGCAGAAAAAAAGGAGGAGGGGACGAGAGAGCGCCCCCTCCTAAACCATACCAGGCCACATGCCCTCAACATGGGGAGGATGCTTTGGGGTCGTCAAAGCACCTTGTCCCCATGTTGATGGGGACAAGGGCCTCATCCACACAACCCTTGCCCGGTGGTTGTAGGGGGTCTGCGGGCGGGGGGCTTATCAAGGGGACCCCCGGACCCTGGCCTCCCCCCCCTATGTGAATTGGTAACGGGTGCATTATACCCCTACCAAAAAAACCTGTCAAAAATAGTAAAACAGACAGGAGACACTTTGAGATAAGTCCTTTGTTAAAAAATAAAAATGTCCTGCAATGTAAATCCACGCCACCCGATGAGCCGAAAAAAGAAAAAAGAAAAAAAGCCGCACAGCTCCGCCTCCATGGGACGTTCCTGCCGAGTGACACTTCTTCTCAATGACAGCTGTTATATTGCTGAGGGCGGGGCCACCCAGTAACGTAAATGGGTGACCCCGCCCCCCTCTGACACCACGTGACATCAGAGGAAGGTGGGGTCGCCTGTTTACATCACCGAGTGGCCCCGCCCTCAGCTATATAACAGCTGTCTGGACATTTTTATTTTTTATTTTTTAATAAAGGACTTGTCCCAAAGTGTCTCCTGTCTTTTTTACTATTTTTGACACTTTTTTTGTGAAATGGTAGGGGTACAATGCACCCGATACCAATTCACATATGGGGGAGGCCAGGATCTGGGGGTCCCCTTGTTAAAGGGGGCTTCCAGATTCCGATGCTGTGACAAAATTACATGACCCACACGCCCTCCATCCACTTCCCATACACTATCATCTACTCCTAAACCTTGTGGGCTCGCATTCCCACTGACTATATTGTCAAAAGTTCCCCCATCCCAAATTGCTCATCCCAAATTGCCCATCCGTGTCTTTATGGACTTTTCTTTGTGCACTGGTCCAAACCATTTGGTGGAGGGGGGATTATGGTGTGGGGGTTGTATTTTAGGGGTTGTTCTTGGCCCCTTAGTTCCAATTTCATGCTCCCAACTTTGTGGGAACAATTTGGGGACGGCCCCTTCCTGTTCCAACATGACTGCGCACCAGTGCACAAAGCAAGGTCCATAAAGACATGGATGAGTGAGTTTGAGGTGGAGGAACTTGACTGTCCTGACCTCATACTAAGGATAATCAGAGGGTCTCCCCAGGACGCCCTTTGTGAGTGACCTCTTTTGGGCATGGATGCGCCTTGAGTTGTAGCCTTGTCTTTTTGGACCGGAATTTGGGTGGACTTCTGGCTATAGTTTGTTCTTAGTGTTTTTAATTGGATGCAAGATACTCTGAATGTTTATGCAATGTATATGGTTAGTATATGTACAACTGTGAAATATAGATGCCTGTTAATATGATATTGTCATGTATATATATCCTTACACATTTTTCTTTACTAATTCATAGATGTATTCAATCCCTGTTGTAACCTCCTACCCCTGAAGAAGAGAACCAATACTGTAAACTTGAAATGTGTTGGCTATCTCTGTTTTTTTCATCAATTTTTTCAACAGATCAATGGGGGTTGTCAACTGTTGTTACTGAATTGCATATATTTGCACCTGCATCCAGTATATATTTTATGTATTGTATATCAATCATTTTAACCTTGACCAATTAAAACATTTATATTTTTGTACTTCTGTGTGACCTCATAGTTGTTCACTGCCCCCTTAAAGTCCCATTAGAGGAAATTTGCTTGCTTTATTCATTTACATTTAGGGATGTGGGTCGGTGCAGCTTTCTGTTTTGTGATTTATTTGGCACCATTCAAAGAATTGGGATGAATTAGAGTGGAGACTGCGAGCCAGGCCTTCTCGTCCAACATAGACACACTCCTAAACCTTGTGGACGGCCTTCCCAGAAGAGTTGAAACTGTTATAGCTGCAAAGGGCGGAGTCAACTCAATATTGAACCCTACGGACTAAGACTGGGATGTCATTAACCACTTGGCATCGGCGCTAATGACGGCCACAGCACAGACCTGAATTTCCGGGAGGCCGTCATATGATGTCCTCCCCTTTGCACGCCCCCTGCAGGGCGCGCGCGGCGCGTGCTGTGATCACCAAGTCACTGAGGCTCGGGTGATCAAAGATCCGAGTAAGGGGCCGGTCCTGACCCCTTACCACGTGATCAGCTGTCAGCCAATGACAGCTGATCACATGATGTAAACAAAAGTTCGCTAATTGTTTTTTTTTTCTCCTCACGCTGGCAGCGTGAGGAGAAAAGAAAAGCCGATCACTGGCTTATGTGCAAGGGACATTGGTCCCGAAGAGGAAGAGGCGATTCTGCCTCATCTGTGCCCACCAGTACCCCCTGCCAGTGCCCACAGTGCCCACCAGTGCCACCTATCAATGCCCATGAGTGCCACCTATCAATGCCCACAAGTGCCACCTATCAATGCTCACCAGTGGTGCCAATCAGTGCCACCTAGCAGTGCTCCCTATCAATGTAACCTACCAGTGCCCATTATTGCCACCCATCAGTGCCCATCACTGCCACCTATCGGTGCCCATCAGTGCAGCCTCATCAGCGTACATCAATGAAGGAGAAAAATGACCTGTTTGCAAAATTTTATAACAAACTATAAAAAAAATACATTTCTTTAAAAAAAATTTGGTCTTTTTAAATTTTTTTAACAAAAAATAAAAACCGCAGAGGTGATCAAATACCACCAAAAGAAAGAAAGAAAAATGTAATTTGGGTACAGTGTTGTATGACCGCGCAATTGTCATTCAGCGCTGAAAGCTGAAAATTTGTCTGGACAGGATGGGGGGTTTAAATGCCCGGTAAGCAAGTGGTTAAATTCACGTGCCTGTAAAGGCAGGTGTCCCAATACCTTTGACAATATAGTGTATAACGTTGATGGAAGTTCCTAGCAAAAAAAAAAATGCAGATTTTATCATGTGTGTGAAGAATGAAGAAATTGGCTCTGTTGGCAAGCCGTTAAGTGAAAACATTTCTCTACAGACCCCCCCCCCCCCCCCCCCAATACCTATAGAATTGTCCAGCTTGCTGACAGCAAATACATTTCATTGCAGACACTCATCTGCATTAAGCAGGATAGTTCCAGTCAGTTGATTACTGAGCAGAGCGTCCATGTGCGCTCGGCTTCTCTTTCCATTAATCAGCGCGGCCCGGCGTGCATGCATGATAAATATTACCGCATTCACATTAAAACACACCGTACATCCAGCTATCGATAGGCAGATTTCGCTGAGCGTGGTGGCACCGGCACAAGTGGGGTTACCGGCACGCATTGGCCGGCTCTACAAAGGGGAATATCGGCGTCATTAAAGATTTCAAAGAGAATTAACGAAGTTGTCGTGCAAATTGGAGGGACATCAGTCTTGGTGCACATGAAGTAAAGACTAGCGGGGCAGGATGATGCGAGTCTCTCTCTGTTCTCCGTCAGCCGCGCTCACTGCTCATCTGGCGTCTAAATCTCCAAAAAATTCTGCAGCGTTCTTCTTTCTTCTCTCTCTCTCTCTCTCCGTGCTGCCAGATGGACCCCTCAGTTGCTGCCAGTTTGAGAGATTCTCTGAAAGCCGGCTTTCCGTTCACAGCTGACAGAGATCCTTCAGGAAGAAAGTGTGGGAGGGAACGGCGCAAACCTTTACCCAGCGGGCGGGCCTGACCCCCTAACTCTCTGCTATCCGAATGTACCCCGGATATTTATAGACCGAGAAGACCAAAAAAAAGAGAGAAAAGTTTTGGAGAAGAACGAATAGATGAATGCTCATCATTCAGACAGAAAAGTTGGAAGCTGCAAATAAGTCAGTTTAAAGTGGAACTCCTTATCTTCTGTCTCGAACGGTTGTGAAGGCTCCTCTCCTGGACTGAAATGGCTTACTCTGATTTCACTGCACACTGTGAGCTTCTCACGATGTGCATTAGAAGTCAGATAGAGCCCCACCTCATTTCCTGGTTGGGGCGATACCCAGCATTATCTAACTCAGCCATTCTCAACCAGAGTTCCATGGAACTCTAGGTATCTTCTAGTGTTTTATAGGGGTTCCTTGAACTGTGGCTAATTGACCTCCCAGATTAATATGTCTGCATAGTTCCAGGGCCAACATCACCCGGCAAAGTCAATTACATGACACCAATGATCATTTTAGCGATCTGTAAGGATGGCATTCTGACAACTTTAAGGAGCATTCTTCTCACTGATCACCAATGTAAGGAACATTCTTCCCACTGATCACCAATGTAATGAACATTCTTCCCACTGATCACCAATGTAAGGAACATTCTTCTCACTGATCACCAATGTAAGGAACATTCTTCCCACTGATCACCAATGTAAGGAACATTCTTCCCACTGATCACCAATGTAAGGAGCATTCTTCCCACTGATCACCAATGTAAGGAACATTCTTCTCACTGATCACCAATGTAAGGAACATTCTTCCCACTGATCACCAATGTAAGGAACATTCTTCTCACTGATCACCAATGTAAGGAACATTCTTCTCACTGATCACCAATGTAAGGAACATTCTTCTCACTGATCACCAATGTAAGGAACATTCTTCCCACTGATCACCAATGTAAGGAACATTCTTCTCACTGATCACCAATGTAAGGAACATTCTTCCCACTGATCACCAATGTAAGGAACATTCTTCTCACTGATCACCAATGTAAGGAACATTCTTCTCACTGATCACCAATGTAAGGAGCATTCTTCCCACTGATCACCAATGTAAGGAACATTCTTCTCACTGATCACCAATGTAAGGAGCATTCTTCCCACTGATCACCAATGTAAGGAACATTCTTCCCACTGATCACCAATGTAAGGAACATTCTTCCCACTGATCACCAATGTAAGGAACATTCTTCTCACTGATCACCAATGTAAGGAACATTCTTCTCACTGATCACCAATGTAAGGAACATTCTTCTCACTGATCACCAATGTAAGGAACATTCTTCTCACTGATCACCAATGTAAGGAACATTCTTCTCACTGATCACCAATGTAAGGATCATTCTTCTCACTGATCACCAATGTAAGGGACATTCTTCTCACTGATCACCAATGTAAGGAACATTCTTCTCACTGATCACCAATGTAAGGAGCATTCTTCCCACTGATCACCAATGTAAGGAACATTCTTCCCACTGATCACCAATGTAAGGAGCATTCTTCTCACTGATCACCAATGTAAGGAACATTCTTCTCACTGATCACCAATGTAAGGAACATTCTTCCCACTGATCACCAATGTAAGGAACATTCTTCCCACTGATCACCAATGTAAGGAACATTCTTCTCACTGATCACCAATGTAAGGAGCATTCTTCTCACTGATCACCAATGTAAGGAACATTCTTCTCACTGATCACCAATGTAAGGAACATTCTTCTCACTGATCACCAATGTAAGGAGCATTCTTCCCACTGATCACCAATGTAAGGAACATTCTTCCCACTGATCACCAATGTAAGGAACATTCTTCCCACTGATCACCTTATCTTCTGTCTCGAACGGTTGTGAAGGCTCCTCTCCTGGACTGAAATGGCTTACTCTGATTTCACTGCACACTGTGAGCTTCTCACGATGTGCATTAGAAGTCAGATAGAGCCCCACCTCATTTCCTGGTTGGGGCGATACCCAGCATTATCTAACTCAGCCATTCTCAACCAGAGTTCCATGGAACTCTAGGTATCTTCTAGTGTTTTATAGGGGTTCCTTGAACTGTGGCTAATTGACCTCCCAGATTAATATGTCTGCATAGTTCCAGGGCCAACATCACCCGGCAAAGTCAATTACATGACACCAATGATCATTTTAGCGATCTGTAAGGATGGCATTCTGACAACTTTAAGGAGCATTCTTCTCACTGATCACCAATGTAAGGAACATTCTTCTCACTGATCACCAATGTAAGGAACATTCTTCCCACTGATCACCAATGTAAGGAACATTCTTCTCACTGATCACCAATGTAAGGAACATTCTTCTCACTGATCACCAATGTAAGGAACATTCTTCCCACTGATCACCAATGTAAGGAACATTCTTCTCACTGATCACCAATGTAAGGAACATTCTTCCCACTGATCACCAATGTAAGGAACATTCTTCTCACTGATCACCAATGTAAGGAACATTCTTCTCACTGATCACCAATGTAAGGAGCATTCTTCCCACTGATCACCAATGTAAGGAACATTCTTCTCACTGATCACCAATGTAAGGAGCATTCTTCCCACTGATCACCAATGTAAGGAACATTCTTCCCACTGATCACCAATGTAAGGAACATTCTTCCCACTGATCACCAATGTAAGGAACATTCTTCTCACTGATCACCAATGTAAGGAACATTCTTCTCACTGATCACCAATGTAAGGAACATTCTTCTCACTGATCACCAATGTAAGGAACATTCTTCTCACTGATCACCAATGTAAGGAACATTCTTCTCACTGATCACCAATGTAAGGATCATTCTTCTCACTGATCACCAATGTAAGGGACATTCTTCTCACTGATCACCAATGTAAGGAACATTCTTCTCACTGATCACCAATGTAAGGAGCATTCTTCCCACTGATCACCAATGTAAGGAACATTCTTCCCACTGATCACCAATGTAAGGAGCATTCTTCTCACTGATCACCAATGTAAGGAACATTCTTCTCACTGATCACCAATGTAAGGAACATTCTTCCCACTGATCACCAATGTAAGGAACATTCTTCCCACTGATCACCAATGTAAGGAACATTCTTCTCACTGATCACCAATGTAAGGAGCATTCTTCTCACTGATCACCAATGTAAGGAACATTCTTCTCACTGATCACCAATGTAAGGAACATTCTTCTCACTGATCACCAATGTAAGGAGCATTCTTCCCACTGATCACCAATGTAAGGAACATTCTTCCCACTGATCACCAATGTAAGGAACATTCTTCCCACTGATCACCTTATCTTCTGTCTCGAACGGTTGTGAAGGCTCCTCTCCTGGACTGAAATGGCTTACTCTGATTTCACTGCACACTGTGAGCTTCTCACGATGTGCATTAGAAGTCAGATAGAGCCCCACCTCATTTCCTGGTTGGGGCGATACCCAGCATTATCTAACTCAGCCATTCTCAACCAGAGTTCCATGGAACTCTAGGTATCTTCTAGTGTTTTATAGGGGTTCCTTGAACTGTGGCTAATTGACCTCCCAGATTAATATGTCTGCATAGTTCCAGGGCCAACATCACCCGGCAAAGTCAATTACATGACACCAATGATCATTTTAGCGATCTGTAAGGATGGCATTCTGACAACTTTAAGGAGCATTCTTCTCACTGATCACCAATGTAAGGAACATTCTTCCCACTGATCACCAATGTAATGAACATTCTTCCCACTGATCACCAATGTAAGGAACATTCTTCTCACTGATCACCAATGTAAGGAACATTCTTCTCACTGATCACCAATGTAAGGAACATTCTTCCCACTGATCACCAATGTAAGGAACATTCTTCCCACTGATCACCAATGTAAGGAACATTCTTCCCACTGATCACCAATGTAAGGAACATTCTTCTCACTGATCACCAATGTAAGGAACATTCTTCCCACTGATCACCAATGTAAGGAACATTCTTCCCACTGATCACCAATGTAAGGAACATTCTTCTCACTGATCACCAATGTAAGGAACATTCTTCTCACTGATCACCAATGTAAGGAACATTCTTCCCACTGATCACCAATGTAAGGAACATTCTTCCCACTGATCACCAATGTAAGGAACATTCTTCCCACTGATCACCAATGTAAGGAACATTCTTCCCACTGATCACCAATGTAAGGAACATTCTTCCCACTGATCACCAATGTAAGGAACATTCTTCCCACTGATCACCAATGTAAGGAACATTCTTCCCACTGATCACCAATGTAAGGAACATTCTTCCCACTGATCACCAATGTAAGGAACATTCTTCTCACTGATCACCAATGTAAGGAACATTCTTCCCACTGATCACCAATGTAAGGAACATTCTTCTCACTGATCACCAATGTAAGGAACATTCTTCTCACTGATCACCAATGTAAGGAACATTCTTCCCACTGATCACCAATGTAAGGAACATTCTTCCTTACATATGCACATCTACCAGGCCTGCTTGTCTCACCATATCTCTAAGAAAAACGCTATCGTAACCCAGCCTGTCTATGGAGCCTCTCCTGTCTTCAGGCCTAATTATGGTGTTAAAATCACCTCCAAAGACAACCTGCTGGGACGTAAAAAGGAAGGGCTTGATCTCTGTGAGGAGGCATTTCCTGCCCCATTTTGACTGCGGTCCATAGATATTGATCAGGCGCAGGTCCTGCCCCCCAACAGAGACGTCTAAGACCATGCATCTCCCCATTTCTACCTCAATTACTCGCCGGCACGTTACCATATCGGTTTTAAAAAGGACCGCAACTCCGCTGCAGGGCTCAGCCGCAAGAGACCAAAAGGAGGGACCGCATCTCCACTCCCGTTTTGCTAGATGGACATCGGCCAAAGTATTGAGCCAGGTCTCTTGCAAAAATAAAATCTCGGCATCAAACTCGCTGAGCAAAAATAAGGCAATATCACGAGCTCTTGCAGATTTAATGCTGGTGACATTAATGGTCGCCACCTTTATCGGAGTGGGAACTGCCATCAGGATGATTGGGGTAGTCGTTTCTTAACCTTTGTCACACTCTCATCACCCGAAACAGCTCTCTTCAGACTACGTGACTCCCCCTCATCCATGGATGATAAAGAGAAAGATATATCAGACATATCATCATCTGACAAAACTGAAAAAGTATTACCAAGAGGAACCCCTCCTAGGTCCGACCCTGAGGAAGAAATGACCACTTTACTTGTCTTCCTCTTCTTCTTTTTCTTCCTCCTAAACTTCTCCCACCCCTCATCATCCGAATCCCCCTCAACAGAGGGTGAGACATGGGATATGGACACCTTTCCCTCAACCCCTCCCCCATCCAACACCCTCACAGGCCCCTGACCACGTTTACGCTGCCGAGGGACAGGGACTGGAGGCTGAGATGGAAGATCCGCCAAACCTGCCCCCCCAGCAGCTTCTGCCAGTCTGGAGGATCTACGTACAGAAGGATTAGGGACCACCACATGGGGGACAGACTCAGGGACCACATTACTGGGGGAAACAGAATCCAAAACAACAGATGTAACAGACACAGGAGGGACAGACTCAGGGACCACATCACTAGGGGAAACAGAATCTGGAACAGATGTAACAGAAACAGGAGGGACAATAACAGTTTTAGCGGCCTCATCCTCTTTATCAAGCCTCTGTAGCTCAGCCGCCAATCCTGGCAAGTTATGTAATGCCTCCGGGCACTGGCTATAAGGATGACCGAGCTTCTGGCACAAATTACACCGAATTTCGGTACAATCTTTGGCCAAATGGCCCAAATCCTGGCATAGTGAGCATTTCTTACGGGTACAGGTGGATGCAAAATGGCCTTTGTCTCCACATTTATTACAGACCTTAGGCTGACCCTGGTAAAAAATAGTCAGCCTATCCCTCCCCAGAAAAGCTGAACAGGGAAGGTGTTGAACTACATTGCCCAGCATGCCCAATTTTAGTGACACTGTCCAGGCCCCTGTCCATATCCCATGTTCATCCAGGACCTTCCGCAGTGGAGCGAGGACCTCACCATATCGGCGTAGCCATACTATCAAATCAGCCTCTGGTATAGATTCGTTACGCACCAGGATCGTCACCGACTTTATCAGAGGCTGCCTGGAAATCACCTTTGGCACCAAACCACTCCACTGCGGAAGGCCCTTGCACCTCCTATATTGCTCCCAAAATAAATCCAGACCCTCAGGCTTTACAAAGGACAAATCAAATTCATAACTCCCCACTGGGCAAATCAAAGCAAATATATCCAAGGCTTTAAACCCCATTTCCAGAACCAACTCGGCCACCCTCCCCCTTACTGGTGGGGTCCCCTCCCCCTCCCACCTTAACTGAACCACATTCCTTCTCCTGTACCCACCAACCATCCCACCACCAAGCCTCCCCAAATTGTGACTAGTATTTACAAAATTCCCTCCACCCTCCTTGTTGCGACTCCCCAGAACAGATGCATAACTCCCCATATTCTTCCTTGCAGAGGATCCATCTGTGCGATTAGAAACATCTAAAACAACTTTGGCAGATAACGATTGCACAGATTTGAGATTGGATTGCACACCTGAAGAATCTTTCCCCTGCTGAGCAGAAGAAATGTCATTTTTACCTATAGCAGCCACATTAACCCCTTCCCCACCACCACCCACCACCAACACATCCTTTGCTTTATCAGTAATATTGCTGTCATTATTTTCTGTCACATTCATAGTTCCTGCTGTGTCCTCACTCACTGCTGTCCCCATACACACATCACCTCCAGGCAGACTCTTCTCCTCCATCAGGACAGGACTATCAGCTGAGCAGAGTGAAGGTTGTTCCAATACAGCAACAGGTGAATCATTGCAGGAGACTTCCATGGCTGTCTCCACTTCACATGCTGCACTATGCTGATCCCCTCCCCCACCTGCATCAATCAGCCCAGGTGAAGGTGAAACAGGCTCTTTAGAGCTGGCAGCCATCTTGCTTGTAGAACTACAGGTCTCAGCAGTAGCAGCAAAATCCATGTCCGGGGTGTATGATGTAGATCCATCCACATTGCTCTGGTGAGCTAATGACACCTCTGCCAGGGGTTTTCCCTCCATGTCTGCAGAAGGTTTCTCCACAGCAGAGACTCCAACAGGCAGCGGTTTGCAGAGCTTCTTCCCTTCCTGTTCCTCAGCCGGGACACCATCCATTACAGCCGGGACACCATCCATTACAGCCGGGACACCATCCACCACAGCCGGGACACCATCCACCACAGCCGGGACACCATCCACCACAGCCGGGACACCATCCACCACAGCCGGGACACCATCCACCACAGCCGGTGGGGCAGACATGTTGGAAGGAGGCAGCATGGTGCACTGGGATTTTTCCACCAGTGCTGGCTCTGCCGGTCTGTAACCCCTCTGCTCATCCTCTGGGACTTCACCAACAGACCTGTCTGCCCTTAGGGGTGACTCCATCTGTCGGATGAAGTTTAGGGTGCCATATTCATTCTCAACCCCCTGGCTGGTTGCCGCTGGCGATTCCCCAGCCTGACATGGGGGGAGAGGTGCAGAGGCAGATGAAGCCGGGTTGTCTGTTACCTGCGGCTGCTGATCCACAGAACTCACCGATGTCTGGCTGGCAAATCTTCTGTCATTTTTAAACTTTTCTGCAAAAGCTCCACTTTTATGTTTCAATTTCTCCAAAAATAAAGATTGTTTCTTTACCATCTCTTCCATCTGCTGTAACTCTGGCTTCATGGCCAAACGATTCTTACTCCAGGCCTGGAAATACTTGGTCCTGAAGTTTTTATGTTCAGCTTTTAAACATTTCAGTTTCTCCTCAGCTCTTCCAATTGCTCGAAAGCGATCAATGATCTTCTGTCTGTAGACATCCACATTCTCACCAGGGCCTGGACCCACAGTCAGATCCTCCACCTCCTCCTCCTCCTTACTAGGCCCCGTGTCATCAGGGGGATCCCTCCCTGGGCCTCCACCAGGATCAGGCATTATTCCTGGGCCAAGCTAACAGGCAAGGCCCAGGCTTGAAAAAAGGCTGGTTCTCACAGAGAGCTCCTTAGGTGTGTCCTCCTCCTCCTCCTTCCCACTGACCACCAATGTAAGGAACATTCTTCCCAATTTTTCTTTATTAAAAGTCTTGCAATCAATAAGCATAAAATCACTATATATAATATACATAAATATACATATTTACATAAATGAAAATAAATATAGCAAATCTGCTCTCAAACAAATAATGACTTTACAGCAAAAACAAAACTCATCATGAACATGTCATTATTGGGGATAATCTCACTACAACTCACACCAATACACCAGACATCCAAACTGTGAGGTCAAGAAACAAACCCGCACCCATTATGCATGCAGCCCTTCTTCAAAAAGAAGCTACTAACCAACAAAAACTAAGGGAGTGAAAGAAATAGAAAAAGAAAAGAACACCTCATCCAGAGATGGGCAGTTCACCAAAGGCAGGTCTGATATTCCTCCACGCCCTTTTCCAGACCGCCCGAGGCTCCCTGCCCCTCTCAAGACCCCGAATTTTCCCAACCTCACCCAGAGTATCGTGCACCACCACCTCAACAGAGAGGACTTTTTTCCGCAGGGTAATCTGGCACCGTGCATTCCATGTGAAGTAACGGACAACTATACTAACTAAAAACAGTGTATCCAAATCAAAATCCCAGCAAGTCGGGAATGCCCCGTACACCCACTCCGCATAACTCATGCGATAGAAAAAGGGGATGCCTAGAGCCCTCCCCACCCTTTTATACACCTCTATGTTAAAGGGACATTGCAGCAAAAAGTGGTCCATAGACTCCACTTTACCAACACACTCCGCTCTAGGACAATCCCGATCATCCACAGGGCGATGCTTCAAGTTCCCTCTGACATAGAGCCTTCCATGGAAAGCGAGCCAGGCTTGATCCCTAAACTTCAAGGGAATTCTTTCTAAATTGATTAAACGCAACCCCTCCCTCATTACAGAGCCTGGGCAATCCCTTAAGGCCAGTGACACACTGAAAGCAGAGCTCAAAATCCTCTTCTCCAGAAGCTTCCTGGGGAGGGACTTGATATCCTCCACTGTCACCTGCCACTGCCGAAGTATTTTCAGACACGGGGCAACATAAGCCGGGAGCTTGCCATGTCGGACTCTCAGACTTTTCACTGGCCCGCCATCTTCCCAGCATCGCAGAAAAGGCCTAAAACAAGATTGAAAAATGCCCACCCATCCCGGCGGGTTCTCTGCTAGCATGTTACCAAGATTGTACTTTAAAAAGAGCAGAGAAAAGAAAACTATTGGGTTGACCATTCCTAGGCCACCCTCCCGCCTAGACAGGTAAGTTACATTGCGTTTGATCAGGTTCAGCCTACTTCCCCATAACAGTTGGAAAAAACAGCTGTACACCCTTGCATAGAGAGATGCTGGCAAGATACAGACGAAGCGGACATATAAAAAGATTGGGACCAGGTACGTTTTGATCAAGTCAACCCTCTCCCTCAAGGAAAGCTTCCATTTCTTCCAGCTTGCTACTTTGGCATTGGCACACACCAACCTGCTTTCCCAATTTCGATGACCATAGTCACCAGGACCAAATTTGATGCCCAACACTTTAATTTCCTGCTGGGGCTCTGGGAAGGCATCCGGAAGTTCGAAGCTTTCACCCTCCTCACCCATCCAGAAAACTTCACTCTTTTCATGGTTGACTTTAGAACCAGAAGCCTCCGTGTACTGCTCTATCATAGAGACCACCTCCTGCGCCTCTTCTGTCCCAGAGACAATAACAGACACATCATCGGCATAGGCCACGACCTTCAGAGGCGGCACACCAGCAATGCCCAAAGGCACCCCGCACAAAGATCCACTCTCTAGCCTTCTTATGAAGGGGTCGATTGCGAATACATATAACAGGGGGCTCAGAGGACATCCCTGGCGCACACCAGAGCCAACCTCAAAAGGCCGTCCAACCCAACCATTAACCAGTGGGAAGCTCTCAGCCCCTCTATATAATGTCTTCAGCCAATCTATAAACCTCCCCTGCAGGCCGTATCTACCAAGTAGCAAATACAGGTACTCGTGATTGACTCTATCAAAAGCCTTCGCCTGATCCAATGCCAGCAAGTACTTTCTCCATCCAGCAGCCCTGCATCGTTCCAAAGCCTCCCGGACAGCTAAAACCGCTGAAAAGGTACTTCTACCTTGGACTGAGCAGTGCTGATGACTGGACAACAAATCGCCTGCTACTGACGACAAGCGCCAAAAAAGAATCTTCGCCAGGATCTTTCTATCAACATTGAGAAGACTGATGGGGCGCCAGTTCTCAATCATTGAGGGGTCTTTACCTTTTGACAGAAGAATCACAGCGGATTGCCTCATGGAGGGAGGGAGCGAACCCTCTTCTAGACAGCTGTTATAAACCTCTGCTAAAAAGGGAGCCAGAATGGACTTAAAACACTTGTAGAATTCAGCTGTCAACCCATCTGGCCCAGGCGATTTTTTGGTAGCCAGCTTCTCTATAGCATTAACTACCTCATCCACTGAAATTGGTTCTGTCAAATCCATCAAAGGCAACGTACCATTTCCCAATCCTGGAGTAGAATCCAGAAAGCTTTCCATCCTGTCCCGACAAAGGTCCTTTCTTCCCAGAAGGTCTGCGTAATATGACCTGAAGATCTCCAGGATCCCTGATCTGGACTTCACCAGGGAACCCGTACTATCCCTCAGGCCTATGACCGTCTTAACTGCTATGCCTTGCTTACAGTTCTGGTAAGGATCAGGCGAGTGATATTTTCCATAATCCCTCTCCAGAACCAAGGAGGCATGCCGGTCATATTGACACTTCCTAAGAAGAAACTTCACCTCAGAGATCTCCCCTGGATCTCCTCTATACGAGACAAGACGATCAAGCTTCCTCCGCAAATGCTGGTAGGCAATGTACATACCAAGCTGCTTCTTCTTACTTATGGCCTTGAAAAGTCCAATTGCCCTTTGTTTCACAAGCTCCCACCACTCTGACTTACTGCTGCAAAAGTCCAGAATAGAAACCTGTGCCTGAAAAAAATCCTCAAAGGATTGTCTTACCTCTACATCTTCCAGGAAAGCCGAATTCAGTTTCCAGGTACCCCTTCCCCTGGGTGGAGTGTCCGAGGCATTCAGAGTCACAGACAGCATACAGTGGTCAGAGAACTCCACCGCCCTCAACTCAGGAGCCGAGAAAGCAGAGTTCTCCTTTAAAAAAAACCTATCTATCCTACTCTGACTATTCCCTCTCTGAAATGTGAATCCCGTGCTGCCAGGGCAGTGCTTAATATGCACATCTACCAGGCCTGCTTGTCTCACCATATCTCTTCAGGCCTAATTATGGTGTTAAAATCACCTCCAAAGACAACCTGCTGGGACGTAAAAAGGAAGGGCTTGATCTCTGTGAGGAGGCATTTCCTGCCCCATTTTGACTGCGGTCCATAGATATTGATTAGGCGCAGGTCCTGCCCCCTAACAGAGACGTCCAAGACCATGCATCTCCCCATTTCTACCTCAATTACCCGCCGGCACGTTACCATATCGGTTTTAAAAAGGACCGCAACTCCGCTGCAGGGCTCAGCCGCAAGAGACCAAAAGGAGGGACCGCATCTCCACTCCCTTTTTGCTAGATGGACATCGGCCAAAGTATTGAGCCAGGTCTCTTGCAAAAATAAAATCTCGGCATCAAACTCGCTGAGCAAAAATAAGGCAATATCACGAGCTCTTGCAGATTTAATGCTGGCGACATTAATGGTCGCCACCTTTATCGGAGTGGGAACTGCCATCAGGATGATTGGGGTAGTCGTTTCTTAACCTTTGCCACACTCTCATCACCAGAAACAGCTCTCTTAAGACTACGTGACTCCCCCTCATCCATGGATGATAAAGAGAAAGATAGATCAGACATCTCATCACCCGACAACACTGAAAAGGTATTACCAAGAGGAACCCCTCCTGGGTCCGACCCTGAGGAAGAAATGACCACTTTACTTGTCTTCCTCTTCTTCTTTTTCTTCCTCCTAAACTTCTCCCACCCCTCATCATCCGAATCCCCCTCAACAGAGGGCGAGACATGGGATATGGACACCTTTCCCTCAACCCCTCCCCCATCCAGCACCCCCACATTCCCCTGACCACGTTTGTGCCGCTGAGGGACAGGGACTGGAGGCCGAGAGGGAAGATCTGCCAAACCTGCCCCCCCAGCAGCTTCTGCCAGTCTGGAGGATCTACGTACAGCAGGACTAGGGACCACCACATGGGGGACAGACTCAGGGACCACATTACTAGGTGAAACAGAATCCGAAACAACAGATGTAACAGACACAGGAGGGGCAGACTCAGGGACCACATCACTAGGGGAAACAGAATCCGGAACAGATGTAACAGAAACAGGAGGGACAATAACAGTTTTAGCGGCCTCATCCTCCTTATCAAGTCTCTGCAACTCAGCCTCCAATCCTGGCAAGTTATGTAATGCCTCCGGGCACTGGCTATAAGGATGACCGAGCTTTTGGCACAAATTGCACCGAATTTCAGTACAATCCTTAGCCAAATGGTCCAGATCCTGGCATAGTGAGCATTTCTTACGGGTACAAGTAGATGCAAAATGGCCTTTGTCTCCACATTTGTTACAGACTTTAGGCTGACCCTGGTAAAAAATAGTCAGCCTATCTCTCCCCAGAAAGGCTGAACAGGGAAGGTGTTGAACTACATTTCCAAGCACCCCCAATTTTAGTGACACTGTCCAGGCCCCTGTCCATATCCCATGCTCATCAAGGACCTTCCGCAGTGGAGCGAGGACCTCACCATATCGGCGTAGCCATACTATCAAATCAGCCTCTGGTATGGATTCGTTACGCACCAGGATCGTCACCGACTTTATCAGAGGCTGCCTGGAAATCACCTTTGGCACCAAACCACTCCACTGCGGAAGGCCCTTGCACCTCCTATATCGCTCCCAAAATAAATCCAGACCCTCAGGCTTTACAAAGGACAAATCAAATTCATAACTCCCCACTGGGCAAATCAAAGCAAATATATTCAAGGTTTTAAACCCCATTTCCAGAACCAACTCAGCCACCCTCCCCCTTACTGGTGGGGTCCCCTCCCCCTCCCACTTCAATTGAACCACATTCCTCCTCCTGTACCCACCAACCATCCCACCACCAAGCCCCCCCAAATTGTGACCACTAAAATTCCCTCCACCCTCCTTGATGCGACTCCCCAGAACAGATGCATAACTGCCCACATTTCTCCCAGCAGAAGAAACATTTGTGAGTTTTGAACCGTCTGACACATTCCTAGCAGATATCGATTGTACAGATATGGTCTGCACAATCGATGAGTCTTTCCTCTGCTGAGCAGGGAGAGCAATGTCATTTTTATTTTTCCCAGCAGTATTAACCCCTTCACCACCACCCACCACATTCATTGTTTTATCATTACTGTCATTCTTAATACTTGCTGGTATATTCACAGTTCCTGTAGTCTTCCCAACAGTGTCCTTTCCCACTGCTGTGCTGGTGGAATCTTCAGCTGGCCTGTTCTCTTCCATCAGGACAGGACTTTCAGCAGGCTGGTCTGACACCTCCATGGCTTCCACTACACATGGTGCAATGTGCTGATCCCCTCCCCCATCAGCATCAATCAGCTCTGCTGGAACACAGGGAGGCTCAGGTGAGGCAATCTCTTTGCTGGTGTCAGCCTTACTGTGTGAAACACATGCAGAAAACTTGGTAGAGGAACTACTGGTCTCAGCAAATGCAGGAGTAGAAACATCCACGTTCAGGGTATCCGGTGCAGGTCCATCTTCATTCCCAGTTTTATTTTTTTTCTCATCCTCAGGGATTTCTGATGGATCATCAGAAATGGAAACCTTGTCTGCTCTCAGGGGTGACTCCATCTGCTGGATGAAAGTCAGGGTGCCATGCTCACTCTCAACCCCCTGGCTGGTTGCCGCTGGCGATTCCAAGGCCTTACATGGGGGGAGAGGTGCAGAGGCAGATGGACCCGGGTCATCCATAACCTGAGGCTGCTGATCCATGCAACTTACTGACGACTGGCTGGCAAATCTCTTCTCATTGTCAAATTTTTCTTTAAAAGCTCCACTTCTGGCTTTTAACTTCTCCAACAATAAAGTTTGCTGCTTTACCTTTTCCTCCAATTCCTGCAACTCAGGCTTCATGGCTGTGCGATTTCTACTCCAGGCCTGGAAGTATTTGGCTTTAAAGTTTTTATGTTCAGTTTTCAAAACTTGAAGTTTCTCTTCAGCCCTTCCAATTTCCCTAAAACGATCAACAATCTTCTGTCTGAAGATACTCGCTTCCATACCAGGGCCTGGACCCACAGTCAGATCCTCCACCTCCTCCTCACTAGGCCCCGTGTCATCAGGGGGATCCCTCCCTGGGCCTCCCCCAGGATCAGGCATTATTCCTGGGCCAAGCTAACAGGCAAGGCCCAGGCTTGAAAAAAGGCTGGTTCACAGAGAGCTCCTTGGGTGTGTCCTCCTTCCCACCGATCACCAATGTAAGGGACATTCTTCCCACTGACCACCAATGTAAGGAACATTCTTCTCACTGATCACCAATGTAAGGAACGTTCTTCTCACTGATCACCAATGTAAGGAACATTCTTCCCACTGATCACCAATGTAAGGAACATTCTTCCCAATGACCACCAATGTAAGGAACATTCTTCCCACTGACCACCAATGTAAGGAACATTCTTCCCAATGACCACCAATGTAAGGAACATTCTTCCCACCGATCACCAATGTAAGGAACATTCTTCTCACTGATCACCAATGTAAGGAACATTCTTCTCACTGATCACCAATGTAAGGGACATTCTTCTCACTGATCACCAATGTAAGGAACATTCTTCCCAATGACCACCAATGTAAGGAACATTCTTCTCACTGATCACCAATGTAAGGAACATTCTTCTCACTGATCACCAATGTAAGGAACATTCTTCCCAATGACCACCAATGTAAGGAACATTCTTCCCACTGACCACCAATGTAAGGAACATTCTTCCCAATGACCACCAATGTAAGGAACATTCTTCCCACCGATCACCAATGTAAGGAACATTCTTCTCACTGATCACCAATGTAAGGAACATTCTTCTCACTGATCACCAATGTAAGGAACATTCTTCCCACTGATCACCAATGTAAGGAGCATTCTTCTCACTGATCACCAATGTAAGGAACATTCTTCTCACTGATCACCAATGTAAGGAACATTCTTCTCACTGATCACCAATGTAAGGAACATTCTTCTCACTGACCACCAATGTAAGGAACATTCTTCTCACTGATCACCAATGTAAGGAACATTCTTCTCACTGATCACCAATGTAAGGAACATTCTTCCCAATGACCACCAATGTAAGGAACATTCTTCCCACTGACCACCAATGTAAGGAACATTCTTCCCAATGACCACCAATGTAAGGAACATTTTTCCCACTGATCACCAATGTAAGGAACATTCTTCTCACTGATCACCAATGTAAGGAGCATTCTTCTCACTGATCACCAATGTAAGGAACATTCTTCTCACTGATCACCAATGTAAGGAACATTCTTCTCACTGATCACCAATGTAAGGAGGATTCTTCCCACTGATCACCAATGTAAGGAACATTCTTCTCACTGATCACCAATGTAAGGAACATTCTTCCCACTGATCACCAATGTAAGGAACATTCTTCCCAATGACCACCAATGTAAGGAACATTCTTCTCACTGATCACCAATGTAAGGAACATTCTTCCCACTGATCACCAATGTAAGGAACATTCTTCTCACTGATCACCAATGTAAGGAACATTCTTCCCACTGATCACCAATGTAAGGAACATTCTTCTCACTGATCACCAATGTAAGGAACATTCTTCCCACTGATCACCAATGTAAGGAACATTCTTCTCACTGATCACCAATGTAAGGGACATTCTTCTCACTGATCACCAATGTAAGGAACATTCTTCTCACTGATCACCAATGTAAGGAACATTCTTCTCACTGATCACCAATGTAAGGAACATTCTTCTCACTGATCACCAATGTAAGGAACATTCTTCTCACTGATCACCAATGTAAGGAACATTCTTCCCACTGATCACCAATGTAAGGAACATTCTTCCCACTGATCACCAATGTAAGGGACATTCTTCCCACTGATCACCAATGTAAGGAACATTCTTCTCACTGATCACCAATGTAAGGAACATTCTTCTCACTGATCACCAATGTAAGGAACATTCTTCCCACTGATCACCAATGTAAGGAGCATTCTTTCCACCGACCAGCGATGTAAGGAGCATTAGAATAACAATTAGGCACATTACAGCCATACACCTTTAGACCTAGAATTTCATATACGTGCTTGTTTGTGCATTTTCACACATACGGCAACTCTAAGTAGCTAATGTACCTTTGTGGGCATTGAGCTTTTCGTGTCTTTTAACAGTGTACTTTGACATGTTTGTCATGTTCTCTGAATAAGCCCTTAATCATTTATTGAATGTATACTCCATATAGTCCATTGTCATGTCAATCTTTCTCATGTAATAAAACGGAAAGCTATAACACTTTACCTCAAGGTTATATTGGCAAAGTGTACGTAAATACATTTGTAACTAAAGGTGGCTTTCTTTTATCCCATTTGTATTGTAATCCCCGTTGCCTCGGTTTATACTGTATTTGTTGTTTTTGTTGTGTTTGTTTTTTGTTGTTTGCTGTTGTTGTTGTTGTACATTTGTTGCGGTTGTATGAAACACAAAAAATCTGGAAGAACTGTGTCCTCCTTCGATACAGAATACCTCGATGACAAGAAAGAGAGGGAACGATGCGAAGGTGAGGGCACCTGTGAAGTTATTCATCCTCCTCCTATCTTCTGGGGCAGATTTATGCACTGTGAGCCCATTATCACTTGTAAATTATGGAGCAGCAATAACTACCTGTGACTGTCACCGTGTTTGTGAGTCACTACTCTGAATATCTCAGATTTAACCATTGTCAGGGATTATTCCCGTTGTTGTGGTGCAGGTGGCAAGTTATCTAGGACATAGCAAAAAAAAAATAAAAATGAAAGCAGTATTAAACCCGGAACCAAAAATGTAATATATTGTAGCTTACCAGTCATTACATGTGGTGGCTGCTCCTCACCCTCTGCTAACCCACTCGTTACTACGGAGGAGACGCAAAGACGACAGTAGGGGGCAAGGGCTACCAGATGTTAATCTGTTCTTCAAAGCCATGACCTTAGTGCGTATTTTGAACTGACACCACCACTCCTCTGATAAGTTATGGGTCCCCCTAGAGCAAACTTTGACAGGCAATAATTTAGCGCTGTGGATACTAACATAAGAAAGGGGCCTTTCTTCCTGGACTTCCCCACTCACGTTAGATGAAGATGTGGGATTGGTTGATCAGACAAGGAGAATTTGCCCCTCTGACTTCTCTGATGGCACCTCTGGGAAGTTCTGGTTCGAGCCAGATGAGGACATACAGTTTTTCTGATCATGGGGCATAGACGGGGATACTAGATGCTTGAAATTCACCCCCCCCTAGGGCGAACAGTTACAGCAATTTTATAGAGGGTTCTCCATGGAAGCCTGAACAAGAGAATGTCTCCAGCACAGCAAGGATCTCCAGAGTGGGTCCAAAGCTTTAATGAGTGATTACATTGTTACAGCAGATTGCACTGTTACGGAACCACGCAGGACCCCTTCATCAGGTCACAAGCCTGATGAAGGGGTCCTGCATGACTCCGAAACGTTGCAATCTTCTGTAACAATGTGATCGCTGATTAAAGCTTTGGACCCAATCTGGAGATCCTTGGTGTGCTAGTGACATTCTCTTTCTCTGACTTGTTTCAGTTCCAGCCGGTGGTCCCTTCAGCACCCACTTATATGCACAGCCATCTCTACAGGAACGTGTGCATTGGGAATAGTGCATTGGACCCCATGGATGCCTTGGCGCCACTGACAAATGCAGGATTTATTTCCATAAACATTGTCCCAAACCGTGCCTTTTGGGCTTGCTTACAGAGTTTGAAAAACTGTGTGCTCCTCAGGCCGACACGACTTACCTGCTTTCCCAAATGTATAAGCTGATTCTAGGAGCTGCAGTCACAAGCTATTCCTTATTACGTCTGGGAGTAGAAGGCAGAATTAGGACTTGACTTCACTGCACCTTAATTACACAAGATAATTGAACTCTACTCTTCCACGTCTCCTTCATTAGCAGGAAGAAAGTCCCCTTTCCTTTGTTAGTATCCACAGCACCCTGGCTAAATTACGGCCTGCCAAAGTTTTCTCTAGGGGGACCCATAACTTATCAGAGGAGTGGTGGGTTTGTTAGCTGTTTTGTTCCCTCTTCTTTTCTTCTTCTTTGTTTGACATTTTAGGTTCCATAGGTCAAACACGTCTGGCATTTGTCACTTTCCATTGCACTACGTGACAAGGTCCCTCGTCTGAGGGACGAGGCTCCTCTTTCATGACTTATGCAGCAGCTTCCAATGCTCTCGTACCTTCTTCAGGGTTGAGTCTACTACATAGACCCTCTATTTCCCTTGTACCTGACTTTGGTAGTCATGCCCTACAGGGTTGCATTTTGATGGTTAATATACTTTTCTTCCCATTATTGTCTTCATCTTAATCACATGTGCCTATTGGTTCTGAATAGTGTTGGCCCGTTCGTCCAACACCCAAATTTACAGGATATTCGGCAGGTGTTTACCCCGTCAAACGCCCTGCGCACTGCACAGTGCATTTTGCGCCCTGATTAGGCAAATCTTTGCCTAATCAGGACACAGTATAAGCTGGTTGTTAAGGAGTGGGGCCAGAAAGCTGATCGCTGCGTCCTTAACAATTGTTGAGTCATCAGCTGTCAATGGGCTTCCCTGCTGACCACTGAATAAAAAACAAAATAGGCTCTTCCAATATTACCACCTTATGACAGTGTAGAATCAGGAAGGGAAGAAGTCTCTTCCAATATTACCATCTTACGGCACTGTCAGGGCCTGGACTTGAACATGGAACCTCGGGTGTGTCTGGCAATGACTCTGCTTGCTGAGCCACCTGGAATGCTGGGCAAGTGGGCAGCTTTCTGGACAATTCCTTGAATGATCCTGCATTGAATCTTATTTGTCTTGAACCTTGAACTCTTTGCTCCCCCCATGAACTTCCTGATTTAAGCCATGTCTCTGCACTTCCTGTTTGCCAGATTATTGAGCCCTCTCCAGCCAATATCTCATTTTTGTCTCTCCTGCTGCCGTCTGTATCTTCGCTACCATTTGTTACCAACCTTTGGCTTGTTCCTTGACAATGCTTCTGCTTGATCCCTACCTGCTATATCTGCTACTGGACTCTGGCTTGCTCACCTCTTGGTGGGGAAATCCTAAGAACCTGGTACTAACTCGCAGTAAAGCCCATCTCCACCATCAGGAGCTCAGGTGAATACCAGTTACTACGTAGACCCCGCACCTCATGTGAACCTGTGTGATCAGCCAGGGTGACCTGCATGTATATTTGTCCTGCTTGCCAGTGGGTGTTGCTCCATTGCTATAGCTATTGGCCTCTGAGACTAACTTCAGACCGCGACAGACAGAGAGTTGGATTGGGGAGGAGAGGACATCTCCTCCAATATTACCACCTTATGACACAGAGTAGGATCGGGAAGGGAGGAGGTCTCCTCCCTTACTACCACCTTATGACACAGAGAAATATCGGAAAAGGAGGTGGTCTCTCCTAGTATTACCATCTTATGACATAGAGTAGGATCAGGAAGGGAGGAGGTCTCCTCCAATATTACCAACTTATAACACAGAGTAAGATCAGGAAGGAAGGAGGTCTCCTCCAATATTACCACCTTATGACACAGAGTAGGATCGGGCAGGGAGGAGTACTCTTCCAATATTACCACCTTATGACACAGAGTAGGATGAGGAAGAGGGGAGCACTGTGTTGAGATTAATGGAATTGCATGGATGTCTTCTAACTCTTTCACTACTGGTCCTGATGAAGTGGAGTTATCTACGAATACGTTGACTACAACTTTCTATCTGTGATATTTGATGTTTGTCCCAAAAAATGCTGTATTGAGCACCATATGTGATTCTTTTAAATAATTGCATGATGTAACTCATGCATTTGGAAATCTTTTGTTATACCCATGTGTTTAATCTGTACCCTGGGTGTCATTCTAGAAAGTCCCTGTTTTTTTACCTTGTTGTGGTCAGGAGGGAACTTAAGGTTTTTCTTTTGCGGTTGGGTATAAGGAGGCAAAGGATGGGTAACTTCCATAGGTGATGGTTGCAGACAGGGTCGGGACAAGGGGAGAGGGGGCATGGAGGGTCAGCTCCTAGCTGCCTTGGGTGCAGCACCCCTGACCGGCAAGCTTCCATATTGGTAGTGGGCAACTAGTAAACCATGGTCTCCCTTCTACTAACCTTGCGACTTTCTGTCTACTCTAACAGCTACTGCTTACACACTGCTTGTCCCCTTGCCCCAACCGCCTACAAATACAATAAAAAACACACTGTGCATGCAAAACCACCTACCTGTCCCCAGCTGCTAGAAAAGCAAGTGAATGACAATGCATGCATAGTGCACCCTCCATGCCAACTATGGGAGGGAATGGGCATAATAGAGCAGGCAGGGTGGTACGCCCACCTATGACTTGCATTATCTGCAGGTGGGTGGGAGCACAGTTCCCCATATTAGCCCTGGAAGATGGATGATCCTGGTTGCAAGTGTCATGTACCTGGTGGTAGAGCCTGACGTTAAGAGGAATGCCTCCCTTACAGCTCCAGCTTGAGAACCCCCGGCAGTGTGACAGAAAGCACAAGAGCATTGAGAGGTAAGAGTGCCTGTAGCTAGTTCAGCAGTCTGTGCTGTGAACTTGCTGGTGCTTCTCCAGAGATGAGTCAGAAGGCTGAGACAGCAGGTAGCGGCTGGGCCGAGACAGCCTGATGGATGGATGGCAGGAAGGACCACTCGGGGCTAAGCAGGCTGGTGGGGACCAGGTAAGTAGAGAACCAGTCAGCAGGCACTTGGCTGGCGGAATAAGGCAGGATGCAGAGTCAGGCATGCAAGGTCAGTAGCAGATGGTCAGAACAAGCATGAGAAGCAGGCAGAAGAGTAATCAGAGTGCAGGCCAAGGTCAGCAACGGTGGAGCAGATCAGGTTAAACAGGAGGCGGATGCCAGAAACAGGCGGGGGTCAGGGCATGTGGTATAATCAGAGGCAGTCCGAGTCAGCAACAATGGAAATACAGGAACGCATAACAGAAATGCTGTAGATCAGCCAACAATGAGCCAATAAAGCAGCCCAGTTTAAAAAGTCCATTTGGTGGCAGTGTTAGTGATGAGTGCACGTGGCCCAGGAATACGCATGCGCACATGCACATTTGTACACCTGCATGGCTACCCACTCTCCTGCACCTGTGCAGCTGTAAGCGCACTGGAGCACCATCTTTACTATGGGCAAGCCTTCCTTGACAGCAGGCATGCCACGCCAAAGCAATAGTGGGGTGTTTGCAGCAATCAGGAGGAGCCAGATGCTCAGTGCACCAAAAAAGTTCATTTAAAGGTTAGGGGGATGTTACTTGTTCTATAGATACTAGGGTTGTACCGATATCAATGCCGATACTAAGCCTTTGAACGAGTATTGGTACTCGTGCAAATGCTCCCATACCGCAAAACGATACTTTCAGGCTCGGGTTCTTTCAGCTGACAGTGAGATCTCTCCACTGACAGCTGAAATGTAAAAAAAAAAAAAAAAGAAAACAGCAATTATCGGTTGTGAAGGAACGGGACTGGCACATCCTTAACAACCAATGACTCATACAGCTGTCAGCGGGGTTCCCCTGTTGACAGCTGAAGTGTAAACGAAAGTCCCGGCAATTGGAGTGGTCAAAAAAGGAGAAAAAAAAAAGCAGCAAGCAATGTTTATTAACAACATTGCTAAGCTGCTCTGAAACAGAAAGATAAAAGGAAACATTGTTTATTTTTGTATCTTACTGTTTTTCTTCATCTACAGGTCAAAGGGATGAACCTCGATGACATCGGTTTAAAGTCACCTGTCAAATAAAAGAAAAAAAAATTGTATATATATATATATATATATATATATATATATATTTTTTTTTTATTAAATGTTCCTCTGTTTAACCCCTCATTAACCCTTAATTGACTCTAATCAGCCTCAATTGACTCCTTATACTCCTTGATTACATTATTATTTTCCTGCATATTTTTTTTTTTTTTTACTTCTATTTTATAAACTATTAACCACTTGATCTCCAGAAGATTTAACCCCCTTCATGTTTTAAAAAAAAATCCCAATAAGTGTATATTAATTGGTTTGCGCAAAAGTTATATGCAGTGATCACGACTTGATAAAAGGGTTAGCTGTGTGCCTAGCCAGTGTTTTTGCACTGTGTGTGTGTGGGGGGGGGGGGGGGGGGTTGCTTTTGCTAGGGGAAGGCATGAATCCATGTTCCTTTGCAGAGACACAGGATGCATGCCTTCCCTACTGACAGAACAGTGCCTTGTTTACATTTCTGTTTTGGCTCTCTGCCAAATGATCGGCAGGTCGCGGCTGGTGCTCAATATTTTAGGGGGGCTGCCCCCTCACTCACAGAGCCATAACCAGCCCCCCCCAAGGGAGACGGACGGGAAAGCAGGGGTTTAGAGGCCTTACCGTGAAGAGGAAGACGACACGGAGTGCTGCTGCTTATCGCTCTGGAAGGATCCGGGAAGAGCCGGGTCTTCTCCTCCTGGCCGAACAGGAAGTGGATCCTGAGACCCGATTGGCCGGGAGTCCTAAGACCCGCTTCCTGATTAGTCGGGAGGAGAATCAGGAAGACAATAGCAAACATTCATTTGTTATTGTCACACAACGGGGTGGGCTCTGCATCCCGAGCCTACCCTTTTTTGAAGCTCTAATCGTGTGCTTAAAGCGGAGTTCCACCCAAAAATGTAACTTCTGCTTTTAGGGAAGTGACCCCCTGATATCCACATTTGGCATGCCATTTTTTTTGGGGGAAGAGGATACCCTCTTTTCACAGAGTCCCAGCTCCCACTTCCTCCCGGCGCACCGCGGCACCGGAAGGAAGATCACCTCTCCCCCCCTCCCTCTCAGGAAATCATCTGGGACACGTCACAGGTCCCAGATGATTGCCCCGCAGTCACCTTGCGTGGCGCGGCTCGCGCATGCGCAGTGGGTGCCCAGCTGTGAAGCCACAGCCGGGCGCCCACAGTTACAATGCCGGCGCCGCAGAGAGGAGGGGGAAATGAGCAGGGCTTCCTGCGCCCGCAGAACTCCGGGCACATAGATCGGGGGGGCGGCCCTTATGGACGGGCCGCCACTGGCTGGCAAGCATCGAGTCTGCCGTACCCTCAGATCACCTCCCGATGTGTATAATTACAGCGGGAGCGGGGCGCATGGGTGCCCCAGACCCGGAAGTGCAGGATCACGTACTACCCTGTTTCCCCGAAATTAAGACCTAGCGTGATTGTCGGTGATGGCTGCAATATAAGCCCTACCCCCCAAATAAGCCCTACCCTGTTTCCCTGAAAATAAACCCTACCCTGAAAATAAGACCTACAAGGACTTTAACTAGGGCTTATTTGGGGGGTAGGGCTTATATTGCAGCCATCACCGACAATCACGCTAGGTCTTATTTTCGGGGAAACAGGGTAGGTACTGTGCAGCAGCAGAGCCGCCTTGCCGCTGTGTATGTAATGCCATGTACACACAAGCAGACTTTTCGTCGGACGGAACTCCGAAGGACTTTTTCGACGGAGTTCCAACGAAACGGACTTGCCTACACACGATCACACCAAAGTCCGATCGTTTCAAATGCGATGACGTACAACCGGACTAAAATAAGGAAGTTCATAGCCAGTAGCCAATAGCTGCCCTAGTGTCGGGCTTAGCCTGTCAGACTAGCCTACAGACGAGCGGATTTTTCGACCAGAACTCGAGTCCGTTGGAAAGATTTGAAACATGTTCTATTTCTAAAATCAGTCTGATTTTTCGACAGCAAAGTTCCGATGAAGCCCACACACGATCCGATTGTCCGGCGGATTTATCCTGCTGTCGAAAAGTCCGGTCGTGTGTACGCGGCATAAGTTATACGGTCGGTAAGCGGTTAATAATTAAATAAAACATTTTGTTTGCTTTGTACACCTTTAACATATATTTACACGTTTCACATGAAAAAAAAAAAAATTTAAATTTAAAAATAAGAAAAATGTAAAAAAAAAAAAAATGATTATTTAATTTGTAAATACTGTTACTTTTCAACGCTTTGTATCATTGTTGACAGCTGAAGTGTAAAAAAAAAAAGTTGCAGTAGATGTTGGTAATTGGTATCGGCGAGTACTAAAAAAAAAAAAAAAAGTATCGGCACTCCGTACTCGTTGTAAAAATAGAGGTATCAGTGCATCCCTAATAGCTACCCATTGCTTCGTAGTATGAAGTCTAGTGCTCTCACCGGTTTGATATACTGTAGCCTAACGTCAAGGAATATGAAAGTGTAACACCCACTAAGACTTTGTGAGAGCGTGAAGTCGATCGTTCGATGGGGTTTAACACCAAAAGTAAAGCAGCGTTTGAGTACTGTTTGCTTTTTGTGGTAGATTTTAGTGTGTGGGAGAAGCCCTCCCATGGCCCACCGCTGACCTCCTATCATTTATACACTTCACCTGAACCCCGCCGTAGATTTGTCTATGACTTCAAATAAGCAATCTACCAATTTAGCCATCTATGTCCAACGGGTCTCCAGGCAACTAATGCACCGACGCACGTTGTGATGGAGCCCAAGCGTTTTCATAATTCGCATTGAGTGCAGGCTATGTGTTATGTACAGGTTTTATTCACATTACATGAATGATTGCAGCCCCCCCCCCCCCCCCTTCCCCCGCCTTGTACTGTTATTATATGTGACTTATAGAAGCAACATAGCCTTTCCTGACATTATATATTGAACTTTCTGTAATCTGGAACACTTACCAAACTATTTACAGACGTTAGATTTGCTTTTTCGTCATTTTATTTTCTTTTTTTTATGAAAATAATTTTTTTTTAGAAAGTTTAAGCTTTTTTTTTTTAATGTCTAAAATCAGACATACTCACCCAGGTCAGATCTGTTTTTTTATAAATAATTTGATTATTAAAGATTTTCTTCTACATTCTTTACGACAAAACTTTCGCCAATAATAATATACAGCGAGCTAAACCTGGTATGATCAGGGGCGGCCCGTCCATGAAGGGCGCACAGGCGCAGCGCCGCGCCCCCCCCCCCACCCTGTCCATCTCCGCCTCCGCTATCCATGCGGCCGGCCCCTTTTCAGGACACCAGTGCATGGATTCCAATGCGGGGAGGGGGGTTGTTTTTTGAAGCACCAATTAGAGCCAGAGGCTCTAACTCAGGGATCCTAAAACTACAGCCCTCCAGCTGTTACGGAACTACACGTCCCATGAGGCATTGTAAAACGCTGACATTCACAGACATGACTAGGCATGATGGGAATTGTAGTTCCTGAACAACTGGGGGGGGGGGGGGCGTAGTTTGAAGACCCCTACTCTAATAGGCTTCAATACAGGTTGGGCTCGGGTTGCAGAGAGTGCGCTCCGATCCCACCCAGGTGTGTTACAACAGCGACTCAATATTTGCTGTTGTAACATTGATCCTCCTCCTGAGCAATCAGGAAGCGGGTTTCGACTCCGGTCACGCAATTGGCTGAAAGGACAGGCAATCCTAATGGACGCCTAGGAGAAGGGGGAAGGAGCCACACGGTTCGAAGCCGCTGCCCGTCGCCCATAAGAGCCCCCAACCTGCTGCCCCTAGAAGCCAGCAAATCGCCGCCCGTAGGAGCCCGCAACCCAGCCGTTGCGTGCTGCCCATAGGAGCCCGCCCACCTGCAACCGATGGGGTTAGTGCCAGAGTAGGCGGTGGTGCCGCCGATCGACCAACCAGCTGG
Source organism: Lithobates septentrionalis (assembly GCA_037952835.1). Lineage (NCBI taxonomy): Eukaryota > Metazoa > Chordata > Amphibia > Anura > Ranidae > Lithobates > Lithobates septentrionalis. The sequence goes on from JBBDGP010003864.1 coordinate 248,644, forward strand.
GGGGGTGGTTGTTTGTGTGTGTGTGTGTGTATATATATATATATAAATTGGGGGCAGACCCAATGGACCACTTGGTCTTTTATCTAGCATAACTCTTCTATGTTTTTATACAGATCTATATAGGGTTCTGTATATAGAGAGTTTCTATTTTTTTTTTCTATTTTCTTTTACCTTTTCCAATTTGCTTATTAAAGTGATTGTAAATTCTTGTTTTTTTTTTTTTAGTCAAAAATAACAAACATGTTATACTTACCTGCTCTGTGCAGTGGATTTGCACAGAGCAGCCCCGACCCTCCTCTTCTCGGGTCCCTCCTTGCTGCTCCAGGCCCCTCCCTCCTGTTGAGTGCCCCCCGCAGCAAGCAGCTTGCTATGGGGGGCACCTGAGCTGAGTCACGGCTCCGTGTCTGAACACCCCCTTTCTCTTCTCATTAGCTGACTGACTTTAAGTGACAGCAGAAGGAGCCAATAGCGCCACGCTGCTGTTGCAGCCAATGAGGAGGGGAGTCCGGAGCAGTCCAGACACTGCTGCAAGATCGCTGGATCTAGATGGGGCTCAGGTAAGTATTAGGGTGGCTGAGGGAGGCTGCTGCACACAGTAGTTTTTTTTTTATCTTAGTGCATAGAATGCACCTTCTGCCTTTACAACCACTTTAACCACCTCACCCCCTTCATGACCAGGGCATTTTTCTCTATTCAGCACTGCGCTACTTTAACTGGTAATTGTGCGGTCATGCAACGCTGTACACAAGCTAAATGTATATCTTTTTGTTTCACACAAATAGAGCTTTCTTTTGGTGGTATTTGATCACCACTTTTTTTTTTTATATATCTATATATATATATATATATAGATATATAAATAAAAAAGGTGAAAAAAATGTATATTATATTATATATATTCTGATTAGGATTTTTTTTTCACCAAAGACATGTAGCAGAATACATTGTTGCAGTCATGAAGATTTTTTTTTGGATATATTTTATAGAAGAAAAAAAATGTTAAAAAATCATATATATATATATATATATATATATATATATATATATATATATATATATATATATATATATACACACACACACACATATATATTTTATATATATATATATATATATATATTTTTTTTTTTTTTTCTTCTATAAAATATATCCAAAAAAAAAAATCTTCATGAATGCAACAATGTATTCTGCTACATGTCTTTGGTGAAAAAAAAAATCCTAATAAGAATATATTAGTTTGTGTGAAAGGTGTGTCTATGAACTTATGAACTCTGGGATATGTACTGGAGTTTTTTTTTTTATTCTAATAATGGGGGTGATCAGTGACTTATAGTGGGGCTGAGCTAGTGCACTGGGAAATCTGACACTAACTGAAACTGGGTTGGAACCAGTGGTGGTTGGTGCTCCATTTGGTTTTTTTTTGGGGGGGGGGGGGCGGCAAACAATCCCCCTACCCGCCAGGTCTGCACTTATCCCCTCGGTCGCAGCTTCCTCGGTTTCTCCTCCTCCCAGCCAATACGGTCTTAAGACCCGCTTCCTGTCCTGATTGGCCTGGGAGGAGAAGCCGGAAGACAATAGCCAATATTGATTCGCTAATGTCACAAGTGGGTGGGCTCAGGGCGCAATGCTCTGCTCCCCAAGCCTGACCTTTTTGAAGCCTATTGGAGCCTCAGGGTTTAATCATGTGCTTCAAAAAAAAAAAAACTTGTAGAAATCTATTGTGTCCGGCCAACCGCATGGAGCTTAGGGGGCCGGCACCCCTGCGCCCCTTATGGACCGGCCACCGCTGATGGGAACTGACTAACTGATACTGAAATCACCAGTGACACTAAAACAGTGCTAAAAATATGCACTGTCACTGTATTATTGACACTGGCTGGGAAGGGGTTAACATGTCTGGGTAATCAAGGTTTAAAGTGAATGTAAATGATCACCTTGTAAAACAACCCATTCAGTTTAAAATGGAAATGAAAGACAAAACATTTGTGTACAGATATATTAAAAATAATAATAAATACCTTTTTTTTCCCCTTATTTTGTAAGTGATCACAGTCCCTCTGTTCTCAGCAGCATGAAAGCTGGGGGGGGGGGGGTGGCGGGGGGAGATGCAGCACACTGAGCTTCCCAGTGAATGGCTGTGCAGCGGGGGCATGTCAGGACAAGTCTCAGTTCCCGAGATAGCTAGAGAACTGACTATGGTGTGCTCTCTTGCTTAGTGTGGTCAGTTTTTAAAAGGAACGCAGAGGGACTGGCAGGAACTCTGGGGATTTTACACAAAGAAAGCAATACAAAGAGAACAGGAAACTTTCTCATACAAGTACATGGTACAGCAGACACATGTCAGGAATATATAAAAAATTTGGGGTAACAAACACTTTAAGTGTGTGCCTAACAGGTATTAACCCCTTGCCGACCAGCGCACGACGATGTACGTCGGCACAAAGGCACGGCTGGGCAAATGGGCGTACCTGTATGACCAACTTTAGGACGCGGCTTAGTGGGCGCACGCACGTGTCCTCCGTGAGTGTGTTCGCGGGTCCCGCAGACTCGATGTCCGCCGGGGGCTCGCGATCATGACACGGAGTGGAAGAACGGGGAGCTAAACAAGGCATTTCCCTGTTCTGCCTAGCAACATGACAGAGATCTACTGCTGCCTGTCATCAGGAGCAGTGATCGCTGTCATGTTGTAGTGAGCCCATCCCCCCCCCCCCAGTTAGAATCACTCCTTAGGACACACTTAACCCCTTGATCGCCCCCTAGTGGTTAACCCCTTCCCTGCCAGTGTCATTTACACAGTAATCAGTGCATTTTTATAGCACTGATCACTGTATAAATGACAATGGTCCCAAAATAGTGTCAAAAGTGTCCGATGTGTCCGCCATAATATCGCAGTCACGATAAAAATCACAGCTCGCCGCCATTACTAATAAAAAAAAATTGTTATAAAAAGTCCATAAAACTATCCCCTATTTTGTAGACATTATAATTTTTGCACAAACCAATCAATATACGTTTATTGTGATTTTTTTTTTACCAAAAATATGTAGAAGAATACATATCAGCCTAAACTGAAGAAAAAATGTGTTTTTTTTATATATTTTTGGGGGATATTTATCTATTTTATATTTATTTTATTAGGTGTACCTGTTCAATTGCTTGCAAACACAAATTGCTAATTAGCCAATCACATGGCAGCAACTCAATGCATTTAGGCATCTGGACATGGTAAAGACGACTTGTTAAAGTTCAAACTGAGCATCAGAATGGGGAAGAAAGGGGATTGGAGTGACTTTGAACGTGGCGTGGTTGTTGGTGGCAGACAGGCTGGTCTGAGTATTTCTGGGATTTTCACACACAACCATAAGGGGTTTACAGAGAATGGTGGGAAAAAGAGAAAATATCCAGTGAGCAGCAGTTTTGTGGGGGAAAATGCCTTATTGATGTCAGAGGTCAGAAGAGAATGGGCAGACTGGTTCCAGATGATAAAAAGGCAACAGTAATTCAATTAACCCCTCGTTACACCCAAGGTATGCAGAATACCATCTCCGAATTCACAACACACATCCAACGTTGAAGCAGATGGTCTACACCTGCAGAAGATCACACCGGGTGCCACTCTTGTTAGCTAAGAACAGGAAACTGAGGCTACAATTGGCACAGGATCACCAAAATTGGACAATTGAAGATTGGAAAAACGTTGCCTGGTCTGATGAGTCTGGATTTCAGCTGCGACATTCAGATGGTGGGGTCAGAATTTGGTGCATGGATCCATCCTGCCTTGTATCACCGGTTCAGGCTGGTGGTGGGGGTGTAATGGTGTGGGGGGGATATTTTCTTGGCACACTTTGGGCCCCTTAGTACCAATTGATCATGGTTTACACATCACGTCCTACCTGAGTATTGTTGGTGACCATGTCCATCCCTTTATGACTACAGTGTCCCCATCTTCTGATGGCTCCTTCCAGCAGGATAATGCACCATGTCACAAAGCTCCAATCATCTCACCACTGGACAATGAGGTCCCTGTCCTCCAATGGCCTCCACACTCACCACATCTCATCCAATAGAGCACCTTTGGGATGTGGTGAGAACGGGAGATTGGCCTCATGGATGTGCAGCTGACAAATCTGCAGCAACTGTGTGATGTTATCATATCACTATGGACCAAAATCTGTGAGGCACATTTCCAAAACCTTGTTGTATCTATGCCTCCAAGAATGAAGGCCAAAGGGGGTCCAACCCGCTACTAGCAAGGTTGACCTAATAAAGTGGCCTTGTGAGTGTAGTTCATTCTACAATCATCTAGTGATCTCCAAACTAAGGCTCTCCAGTTGTTCAGGAACTACAATTCCCATCATGTCTGTGACTGTTGGAGTTTTACAATGCCTCATGGGACGTGTAGTTCGACAACAGCTGGAGGGTCGTAGTTTTGAGATCCATGACAGATAGAACACTACAGAGGGTTGACTTGAGTTGAACACATCTCACTATATATATTTTTTTTCTTGTTGGTTACACTAGATGTTTAAACTTTGTGTCTTTTTTCAATCTAACTATGTAAAAGACTATAATGTAATAATAATTGTATAAACAAGTTACTATGTCACAACAGGACTCTTCCTTTTGTGGTAATACTTCCAAAAACCTATTTATTTATTTTTTATTATTATTTAATAGGACAGAGAGACCTCTATGAAGCAGGTTATTGCCGGGAAACCTGGAAATATTGCTACATTCTTCTCCACAATAAAACACTATAGAAAAACCTGTTCTCATTTAATGCAGCATCTTATAAAGCTACTAAGTGCATTGAATAACTATTTTTTTTTTTCTTCTTCTTCATAAAAGCCTTTACGCATTGGTTTGTCAATGGAAGTCTTCGAAGGCAGAGACCCGTGTGGCACTTTTATAAAATAATGGCATTAAAAATGTAATTGAAAATGTGTCACAGGCTGCCCTCCATCTACCCGCCAAAAACACCACAGGCGCAAACCTTCACCACTTCTGGTTTTTAACTTGTTTTACAACGTATAATAAATCAACGGAGAGGCTTTAACGCATAATGAAATTATTTATTTCCTACCAATCCAAAATATACATATATATATATATATATATATATATATATATATATATATATATATTAAAAAAAGCAAAAAATTAAACTGATTGTCCCCATGCAGAATCTGAAGGGGACAGGCTTGCCGTGAAAATTAAAAAATATACAATTAAATGCATGAGCTCTACAAGTAAGATTTTACAGCTTCGTACTCTCCAAATGGCATTTTTTATTTTTTTTTTATAATTACATTGACTTTTAAGCTAACTCGAAATGCGTTTAAAACTTCCCTATTCAGTTTGGACACAGCCATGGAGCCGGATTAGAGCGAAACTCCTGTTTTGTTGAGAAAAATAATCCATTTCATGGCAACAGTATACACAGCTAGGATTATATCAAAATTTTATATAAATCTTTCATGTGGTGCTATTATCAATGCTACTACTAACGATTTGTATGTTTTTCTTTATGTAGAGCAGTAATAATAATTTACACAACAAAGATCATTTCAGATTTCTTGCAAATCTTTCTTGTGTTGCTATAATAAATGCTAATTCAGTTTTATAGATGTGTTTTTTTACTTTATATTTGTAGATCGTTAACAATAATAATAATAATTTACACAACAAAGATTGTATCAAATGTATTACAAATCTCTTTTTTGTGTTGCTATAATTAATGCTATTTGAGCACTGTAGATTTGTTTTTTTTTTTATTTAAAATCATTAATAATAAAAATAATAATAATAATAATAATAATAATTTACACAACAAAGATTATATCAAATGTAATACAAATCTTTCTTGTGTTGCTTTAATCATTACTATTTCAGCATTGTAGATTTCTTTATTTATTTTTGATTTTTAAATCATTATTAATGATACTAATAATAATAATAAAAATTAATAATAATTTACACAACAAAGATTTTATCAAATGTAACACAAATCTTTCCTGTGCTGCTAAAAATCAATGCTATTTCAGCACTGTAGATATATATATTTAAAAAAAAAATTAAATCCATTATTAATGATAATAATAATAATAATAATAATAATAATAATAATAATAATAATAATAATAATAATAATACTATCAATAACAATAATTTACATTAATGATAAAAATACTATTAATAATATTAATAATTTACACAACAAAGATGATATCAAATTAATTACAACTCTTTTTTGTGTTGCTGTAGTCAATGCATTTTCAGTACTACAGTGACGCCCCCCCCCCCCCCCAATCCATGCATTCGGCCCCCTAATCTACATGTATGCTTGGATTCCAATCAGGGATTTTTTTTTTTTTTGAAGCATGTGATTAGAGCCAGAGTCTCTAATAGGCTTTAAAAAAGGGTGGGCTCGGGGTGCATGAATATTCGCTATTGCCACACTTATTCTCCTCCTGGCCAGTCTGAAACCTGTTTCCCAAATGGCCGAAAGGAGAAGCATTTCAATTAGCCTAGGAGGAGTAGGGAGGAGGAGGGAGGAGACGCATGGCGGAAGCTGTCATGCTGCCTGCGGAGGAGAGCAGAGGAAGGGGAAGCTGCTGCCTGTGATGCAGAGGAAGAGAGCAGGGGAAGGGAAAGCAGCCGATGAGGGTTTTTTTTTTATTCGTAGATCATTAATAAAGATAATAATAATAATAATAATAATAATAATAATTTACACAACAAAGATTATATCAAATTTAATTCGAATCCTTCTTGTGCTGCTATAATTAATGCTATTTCAGTACTTTTTTTATTTATTTTTATTTGTAGATCATTATTAATGATGATGATAATAATAATAATAATAATAATAATAATAATAATAATAATAATACTAATAATAATAATTTTAATAACAAGTATAGCAGTATACACAGCAAATAATATATCAAATTTAATATAAATCAATATAATAAGTAAAATGTAATAAAATGTTTTAATAACATAAATGTAATAAAATAAAATATATGGGGGGGGGGAGAGATTCCCTTTTTAAAGGGGGCTTCCAGATTTCAATAAGCCCCCTGCCCGCAGACCCCAACAACCACCAGGAAAGGGTTGTGGGGAAGAGGCCCTTGTCTCCATCAAAATGGGGACAAGGTGTTTTGGGGGGAACCCAAAACACCCTCCCCATGTTGAAGGCATGTGGCCAGGTATGGTTCAGGAGGGGGGGTGCTCTCTCGTCCCCTCCTCTTTTCCTGCGGCCTGCATGCTCGGATAAGGGTCTGGTATGGATTTTGGGGGGACCCCCACACCATTTGTATTTTTTTGGCGTTCCCCTTAATATCCATACCAGACCTGGAGGGCCTGGTATTGATTTTGGGGGGACCCCCACGCAATTTTTTTTTTTGGTGTGGGGTTCCCCTTAATATTCATACCAGACCCAAAGGGCTTGGTAATGGACTGGGGGGAAACCCATGACATTTTTTCAATGATTTTTATCTACATTGACGGGTTCCGACAATTCATTACAGCCGCGAGCATTTTTAAATTACATTTTTTCCTTTAGAAATTTTGCAGCGGTACTGTTCTAAACATGGGAAAACTGCACCACTTTACAGGCATACTATAGACACCCCCCAGGCTTGCTATTTAACCACCTCAATCAGGGGCGTAACTAGAAATCACAGGGCCCCATAGCAAAATGTTGTATGGGCCCCCCTGCAAACAGCCCCCCCCCAAAAAAAAATTAACTAATGCCATTGAACAACAGATTACCACACTCATGTGGCACAGTACCCAGACAACAGCTTATATTAATTTCGAACAAAACAAAAATTTGCCAATAAAATCTACAGGTTACATTCAGTACATTATAGTGTAAATAAAGTCAAAAAAGTTTTTTCAAGTTTTGCACCCCCACAACTAACGCCCCAGGGCTTGTGGAGAAGAGACCCTTGTCCCCATCTGCACAGGGACAAGGTGCTTTTCCAGGCATTGTGCAAAACAGAAGACAGTTTGTCTCCCACTCCCTTCCTACCTCCTGTCCAGACTCTAGAGCCTCCTCATGTGCCGAAAATGATGTCCCTTCACAGGCGCGCTCGAGCGTTCTGCCCCGCCCACTCTGCTCTCTGCTCCTGCCTCCTGCTGTATGCAGCTGCGTGTGTCAGGACACAGCCGGACTCTTGGGGCCTGGGAGGCTTAACAGTAAACTTACATTCCTCATTCTCAGGGTGCATAGTTGCCAACATTGTAAAAAAATGTATAGGGACACGTTTTTGTCTGTGGGTGAAGTCTTATAGTAATTAGGGGGCGGGCATTCGTTTGTAGGTGTGGCCCAGCGGGGAAAGAAAAATGCAAGGTGCGCCGCGGCTTAAAAATGGGCGTGGCTTCAGTGTAATATTGGGCGTGGCTTAAAGGGGCTTGACTAAAAGGGGGTGTGGTTAGAGTCTAAGATGAACGAGGGATGGAGGGAGAAACAAAGGAAGAAAGAGAGATAGAGAGAGAGAGAGAGAAGGAAAAAGAGGAATGGATGTACAGGAGGCCCAGATCCTACACCACAATAGAAATATGTGTATTCCAGAAAGTTTAACAAAAAGCAGATATAAATACTCCAAACATCTGGTGTTAGCGCTTCAATCATCCCGGCACCATGGTTGTTATGGTGTCAGGGTGATTGAAGCACATGATTTCTATTATTACATTGTAATATAAAATGAAATAGTTCAACTCACCATAATGCAGAATCAGTGGTCACTTGCCACATCGCCTGCTACCAGATGCCATCAGGTGTCCCCAGCGGAATGCTTCCTTACATCTCAGGTGTCCGCAGTGGAATGCCTCCTTACATCTCAGGTGTCCTCAGCGGAATGCCTCCTTACATCTCAGGTGTCCCCAGCGGAGTGCTTCCATACATCTCAGGTGTCCCCAGCAGAGTGCTTCCTTACATCTCAGGTGTTCCCAGCGGAGTGCTTCCTTACATCTCAGGTGTCCCCAGTGGAGTGCCTCCTTACATCTCAGGTGTCCCCAGCGGAGTGCTTCCTTACATCTCAGGTGTTCCCAGCGGAGTGCTTCCTTACATATCAGGTGTCCCCAGCGGAGTGCCTCCTTACATCTCGTGTTTCCCCATCGGAGTGCCTCCTTACATTTCAGGTGTCCCCAGCGGAGTGTTTTCTTACATCTCAGGTGTCACTGTCTCCATCCAGCGGAGTGCTTCCTTACATCTCAGGTGTCCCTCCCCCCATTGGAGCCCTTCTATATCCCAGCAGCGGTGTCTCCGCTGCCATTACTGAAGCCAGAGGGGAACAAAATAGAGGCGGAGCCGGCCGGCTACAAAAATATATTCCCACAACAGGTCACAGATGACAGATAGACCGGGGGCGGGGGGGGGGGGGGGGGTGCCACAGCTCTATTTCTATTGTAGCCACTCGGCAGGCTCCACTTCTCGTTTCTAACTTGTCTGGTCTTATGGAAAATGACGGTTGGCGGAGACATTATCTCTGCCGGCCGCGGACCTCTAGCAGTGGCGGCGGGCGACGAAAAATCGGGAAAAAAGGAATTCTATTGGCATCTATGACCGGGCCCCACTTGGCTGCAGGCGTGGGTCGCTATGGCGGTAGTTCCGCCACTGACCTCAATACAGTGCACTTACACCCCCTTCCTGCTCAAGCCAATTTTCAGCTTTCAGCGCTGTCTCTGTTTAAATGACAATTGCGCGGTCATGCTACGCGGTCTGTACAAACAGAATTTTTATCATTTTGTTCCCACAAATAGAGCTTTCTTTTGGTGGTATTTGATCACTGATGGGGTTTTTATTTTTTGCTAAACAAATAAGAAAAGACCTAAAATTTTGGAAAAAAAAAAAAGTTTTCTTTTGTTTCTGTTAAAAATAAAATTTTGTAAATAAGTAGGATAAGGCGGCACTAACGGGCAATGATAAGGCGGCACCGATGAGGTGGCACTGATGGGCACTGAAAGGCTGCACTGATGGGCACTGATTTTATTTTTATTTATTTATTTTAGGTACTTATATAGCGCCGTCAATTTACGCAGCGCTTTACTTATACATTGTACATTCACATCAGTCCCTACCCTCAAGGAGCTTACAATCTAAGGTCCCTAACTCACATTCATACATACTAGGGACAATTTAGACAGGATCCAATTAACCTACCAGCATGTCTTTGCAGTGTGGGAGGAAACCGGAGTACCCGGAGGAAACTCACGCAGGCACAGGGAGAGCATGCAAACTCCAGGCAGGTAGTGTTGTTGTGGTTGGGATTCGAACCAGCGACCCTTCTTACTGCTAGGCGAAAGTGCTACCCACTACCACTGTGCCGCCCACAGTGATAGACACTGATAGATGGCATTGATAGGCATCACTGATGGCACTGGTAGGCATTTGGGATAGGCACTGATTGGTAGCTGCCTGGGCACTGATAGGCAGCTGCCTGGGTACTGATTGGCATTTCCCTGGTGGTCTAGGGTGGCATACCTGGTGGTCCAGGGTGGTGCCAATCCCTGGTGGTCCTGGCGGCATCCTGATGGTCCTGGGCGGGCAGCCGAGGGGGGTTGCGCTGATAAACAATCAGCACAGACTCAGACGCGAGGGAGGAAAAGCCGATCAACGGCTCTTCCTGTTTACATCGTGATCACCCGTGATTGGACGCGGCTGATCATGTGGTAAAGAGCCTCCGTCAGAGGCTCTTTACCGAGATCGGTGTAGCGGTGTGTCTGACTGACACACCGCATCACCGATCAGCGCAATGTGCACTCCCGGGGGCGCGCGAGAGCGGGCATTCTGGGAGAACGTCATATGACGCCCGCCCAGAACGAGAGCTGCGCTGCCTGGCTGTCATGTGACGGCCGGCGGGCGCGAGGCAGTTAAAGGAATATTTCATTTTTATTGTTACACTTTAAGGATTATTAAAATCACTGCTCCTGAACAAACGGACGTTTTTAAAACTTTTTTTTGCATTGATCCATGTCCGCTGGGGCAGGACCCAGGTCCCCAAACAATTTTTAATGCAATAAGCCTTTAAAATTAGCATTTTTGATTTTTCATGTTCACGTCCCATAGACCTTAACGGTGTTCGCACAAATTTTTCCCAAGTTCTGGTGCGAACCAAACTGAGGGGGGTGTTCAGCTCATCCCTAATACACACAAATCATTCAAAGACATAAGAATGGGTCACTCCTAGAATATATATTCTTCAAAGCTTTCAAAGTTCTTCATAGAGACAGAAAAGGGCCCATGTTTCCTTGACTCATTCCATCAATCAATTTCACCCCCTTAAACAAATGCTCTTCATTACAGGAGCAGAGTCTCTCTCCTCTGGACTACAGTTCCCACATTGCCTGACTCTATAGAACTCTTCCTGCTCAGCAGCTCCCTCCTCTGGCTGATATAGCTGTTCAGCACCGCAGGGCAACGACTACAGAAAACAATGGCAGCCTTGTGTTTCTCTCACTCTCCATTCTCAGTCAAGCACCTGGCTACATTAGTTTTGTCTCTTTCCAGATGTCTTCACTTGTAATTGACTATATACTATAATTGACACGTTGTGTCTACAAATCTATATATAAATATACGTGATCATGAAAATACAGAACAGCAACAATGTAAAGAAATGTGAAAATCACGTCCAGATTTAATTTCAGTAAAACAACACAGCAACATCTCAACAGGGGAAAAATTTTTTTAAAAAAAAACACACGATACTCTGTAACTTCAATGTGGATGACAGATGGCGACTGCATTGCGATTTACCTATAACAATTATTTGAAATTTGCTACAATGTTAACAAACTACAAAACCGCATATTTCTATTTCTACTCTCATCCTCCCTCTGTTGAACCAACGATAATTTTTTTTTTTTTTTGTTCAGTTTTCATTTTTTCTTGTGAATTTATTTTTATCTCTCTTTCACTAAAACAATGAGATGAAAAAGTGACATTTTATTTTTAATTTTGTTCCTCTAATTAAGCCTTGATTTGGTTTCTGTGTTGAAATGTAAAACCCTAATTAGAAAATTCCAAATTACTTACAGATTAACCAGTTCAGCTCTCACACCTGTACCCTGTCCAAGGACCAGCGCATTTTAAAAATAATTTTGGCATGGGTATATTTGCTTGAAATAAAAATAAAAAATTGTGGCCCCCCTTTACATCACAGTCCCCCTTTAAATCACAGTCCCCCTTTACATCACAGTCCCCCTTTACATCACAGTCCCCCCTTTACATCACAGTCCCCCCTTTACATCAAAGTCCCCACTGTACATCAGTGTCTTTAGCCCATCCTGCACATGAAACCCCCCTTTACATCACAGCCCCCTCTTTGCATGAGTATCTTCAGCCTACCTTTCACATCAACCCCCCCTTTACATCACAGTCCCCCCTTTACATCAGTGTCTTCAGTCGACTCTTCACATCAACCCCCCCTCCCACAGACACACATCAAATTCCCCCTGTGCATCGGTGTCTTCAGCCTACCCTTCACATCAACCCCCTTTACATCACAGTCCCTTCTTTAAATTAATGCGTCTTCAGCCCACCCTTCAACTCAAACCCCCTTTATATCACAGCCCCCCATTTATCAGTGTCTTCAGCCTACCCTTCAAATCAACCCCCTTTACATCACAGTCCCTTCTTTACATCAGTGTCTGCAGCCTACTCTTCACATCAAACCCCCCTTTACATCAGTCACCCCTGTATATCAGTGTCTTCAGCCTACCTGTCACATCAAGCCCCCCTTTACATCACAGTCCCCCCTGTACATCAGTTTCTTCAGCCTACCCTTCACATCAAACCTCCCTTTACTTCACAGTCCAACCTGTACACCAGTGTCTTCAGCCTACCATTCACCCCAACCCCCCCTCTTTACATCACAGCCCCCCCCCCCCCCCCCGTACATTAGTGTCTTTAGCCTATCCTGCACATGAAACCCCCCTTTACATCACAATCCCCTTTCTGCATCAGTGTCTTTAGCCTACCCTTCATATCAACCCCCCCCCCCTTTACATCACAGCCCTCCCTTTACATAACAGTCCCCCCTTTATATCAGTTTTTTCAGCATACCTCTTCACATCAAACCCCCCTTTACATCTCAGTCCCCCCTTTACATCATTGTCTTCAGCCTACCTTGTTCATTAAACCCCCTTTACATCACAGCCCCCCTATACACCTGGGTCTTCAGCCTACCCTTCACATCAAACCCCCCCTTTAAATCACAGCCCCCCCTTTACTTCAGTGTCTTCAGCCTACCCTTCACATCAAACCCCCCTCTACATCACAGTCCCCCCTATACATCAGTGTCTTTACCCTACCCTTCACATCAAACCTCCCTCTACATCACAGTACCCCCTATACATCAGTGTCTTTATCCTAACCTTTACATCAAACCCCCCTCTACATCACAGTACCCCCTATACATCAGTGTCTTTATCCTAACCTTCACATCAAACCCCTTTACATCACAGTCCCCACTGTACACCAGTGTCTTCATCCTACCATTCATACCAACCCCCCCTTTACATCACAGTTCCCCCTTTACATCAGTGTCTTCAGCCTAACCTTCACATCAAACCCCCTTTAATATGTCAGTCACTTCTTTACAGCAGTGTCTCCAGCCCACCCTTCACCTCACAACCCCCCATTTACCTTACAGTCTCCTCTTTACATCAGTTTCTTCAGCCTGCCCTTCACATCAAACCCCCCTTTACATCACAGTCCCCTATCTTTTATTTTTTTATCTCAAAAAAAGTTTATTGAGAAACAAAATATATAACACAGTAGCTACAGGGTCCAAATAGCATACAGCAAATACAGACATGACACAGTTCCAGATACCGGCACAGAGAGGCGCACACCGGAAGCACCCCATCTAAAGCTCAGTTCATATATAAACTGCCACATAGATCATCATTGTAAGGTAAACCGGACCTCCACCACCAAAAGGCCAGTGCGGATACCTACTCATGCTCGCACACATTGCACCCGTGCTAATATTCATAAACAAAGGACCAACAGAATGCCTGCAACGCCAGTTTGTCACGCACGGGTATGTGCGCGTGCGCACATTGGTGCGCAAACGAGTGTGCGGGTGCAAGCGCGTGCGTGCGTGTGTGCATACACACACCAATTAGCCCTTGGTGCCCAATGGCCTATTTAGACTGCTCTGTTATTGCAAACAAGTGCTGGGTGATCTTCAGCTCATTCCTGAATCACCAAGTCCTGATCCGTTGTTCCTGTTTGTTCGTGTATGACCCGGCTCGTCCTTGGACTTCCCCTCTGCTTGCTCCTTTACTTTGTTACCTGGTATCCTGACTTTGGCCTGCTTATTGGACTTGATCTGCCTGCTGACTTGGTACCGCATTGCCCGGCTGTTACCCGACCTTGGCCTGCCCTCTGGACTTCCTCTTGCCTGCTGATTTGGTACCCTGCTGCCCGGTTGTTGCTGACTACGGCTCTTCGTCTGGTTTTGCTCCTGTCCATGCTCTGGTGCCCAGCTGCTTCCACTTCCTGCCCCAAGGACCGTGACTGCCAGCTCTACCCACCTTCGGAGGGGACATCACCAGCCAGCTACCCGGCACTCGTGCCACTCCTTGCCTTCACACTTTCTATTCCCACCTTCAGGAGTGTAGGCGGGAGGAGCAAGGGAGGCCTCCATCACATTCCAGTCTCCACCAGGTACATGATAATCATGTTTATCCACATTGACAGCAACTTTACAAAAGCAATCTGTCCATAACCAAGTCAACTGGTGAAAGTCCAGCCATAGGTCCCATAATTTGTTGAACTTGCTTGGGCATCCCCTGTTTTGGAAAATAAATCTTTCCATACACAGGGTATCCCCCCCTCTGATCGATCCATTCTAGTGTAGGAGGGTCGCTTGCTTTCCAGTGCCTGAGAATTAGTTTACGGGCCTGGAAAAGAGGCCTGGCAATAGTCGGTTTAGGGGTTTCATTAATTGGTATTAATATACCCAGCAGACAAGGCTTAGGGTCAGTTTGGATATTGACCTGAAATACTTTATTAATGGTATTGAGTACCCTGGTCCAATACAGATGCAGCTTTGGACATCGCCATAGAAGGTGGATAAGGTCACCTTGGTCCCTAGAGCATCTGGTGCATACCAAATCTTCTCTTACTCCCATTTTACATCACCTAGCGGGTGTAAGATGTGCCCGAAGGACAATATAAAGCTGAGAAAAACGTTGTGTTACATTGAGAGAGCAGGTCTGCACAGCTTGAGGGGCCTCCTCCCATTGTTCATCCTCAAATACACCCACATCCTTCTCCCACCTACTCCATAACTGTACCAGGGAAGCCTTTCAGAAATATGGAGGAGAATAGACATGTGCACTGAAAAAAAATTAGTTCATTCTCGTTTTTTTGCTTTTTTCGAAAATTCGGAATTCTGAAATTCCGAAATCCGAAAATTCGGATTTTCGAATTTTCAAATTTCTGAATTTTGAATTTCTGAATTTACGAATTTACGAATTTTCGGAAATTCAAAATTTCGAAAATCCGAAAACTCGAAAATCTGAAAAAAAAGAAAATCAGTAAAATTCGAAATAATAACGAACTAATAACTAACTATTAAATTATAGGTATTGGAATTTCCTTTCAAATTTGGCTGTTTGTGAACGTAGCGAATACAAATTTATCTGTAGTTACGAATTATCGGAAATAACGAATGTTGCATCTAAACAAATGGAATGGAACAAATGAATAACAAATAATAATAATAAAAAGGGTTTTATTATTATTATTGTTATTTATTATTATTAGATCGTTACGGTCCATTCGTTTAGATATGGCATTCGTTATTTCAGATCATTTGTAACTTCGGATAAATTTGTACTCGTTACGTTTACTAACAGCCAAATTTAAAAGGAAATTCCAATACCTATAATTTAATATTTATTATTAGTTAGTTATTATTTCAGATTTTCGGGATTTCAAATTTTCGAAATTCCTCATTTTGAATTTTCGGAATTCGAAAATTCTGAAATTCAAGGATTCAAAAATCCGAAAATCTGAAAAAAAAAAGAAAATCAGTAAAATTTGAGATAATAACTAACTAATAATAACTAACTATTAAATTATAGGTATTGGAATTTCCTTTCAAATTTGACTGTTTGTGAACGTAATGAATACAAATTTATGTGAGGTTACGAATTATCCGAAATAACAAATGCCGCATATAAACAAATGGAATGGAACAAATTATTAACAAATAATAATAATAAAAAGGGTTTTATTATTATTATTGTTATTTATTATTATTAGATCGTTACGTTCCATTCGTTTAGATACGGCATTCGTTATTTCAGATAATTCATAACTTCGGATAAATTTGTATTCGTTGCATTCACTAACAGCCAAATTTGAAAGGAAACTCCAATACCTAATATTTATTATTAGTTACCGGTAGTTATTTTTTCAGATTTTCGGGTTTTTGAATTACCTAATCTCCGAAATTTCAAATTTCCGAACTTCCGAATTTCCGAACTTCCGAATTTCGAAATGCAAATTTTAGAATTTTCGAAATTTTCCAATTTCAGAAATTTAGCAATATCAGAAATTTCGAGTTTCCCAATTTTGAATCTCCGAAATTTCAAATTTTTCAAATTTTTGATTTTCCAAAATGTTCCAATTTCAGAAATTTTGAATTTCCAATTTCAGAAATTTCAAATTTCCGGAAATTTCCGAATTTCCAATTTCCGAATTTCCAATTTCAGAAATTTCTAATTTCCGAATTTCCGAATTTTCAAAAATTCGGAAATTTGAAAATTCGGAAATTTTGGAAATTAAGAGATTTCAAAATTAATGAATTTGTAAAAATTTGTTAAAAAATTAATTCCGAACTAAATGAATTGCACATGTCTAGAGGACAACATAGAGTAGCAGTTGGATATAAACCCTTTGAAATGAGACACCTCTGCCATGTAATTAGAGATAGGAGTAGGGGATTTCATCCATGGTTCACCACCAGGTTGTGTTCTAATAGCATGCTGCAACTGTAGATAATAAACCCACATGGAGTGTGGGAGATGAAATTTAACACGAAGGTCAGAAAAATGACATTGTTTACTTTTAGAGAAAATTAGCTTCAAGCGTGTAACCCCCGTATCTTTTCCTATCGAGCCCCACCTTGTAGAAGTTGCAGCTCTGTGTAATAACCATTATCCCATATTGGGCTGTAGCTGGTGAAGCCAGTGGTGTCTTGTAAGTGTCTGGTCTCATTCCACACTTTGTACATGTAGACGTACGTGGGGTAGAGTTAGTTAAATTTGGTAATGCCCCCAGACCCAGAGCCACATCATTAACACGAGTTACACCATGCATTAGGGCAGTTATGGAATCCACACTCGCTCTCCCTGCTACTGGTTTTATGGGCATGGCAAGGGCAATATGCTGGAGCTGAGCCGCCAGTTAATAAAGCCATGGGTTGGGCAGTGCCAACCCCGCCCCCCCCCCCCCCCCCGCGTGTCCTTGAGCTTCTGAAGTTGTTCTAATTTAATCCTTAGAGGCCTAATCAGCCACAAGAAGGAAGTAAATATTGAGTTTTAAGGGGACAACCTTTGGGGTAGTGGGCAAAACATGAAGGAACTGTGGCATAAAGATAATCTTGATAAGGTTAACTTTTAGAACACTCTTTGGGATTTTGCCCCCCCCCCCCTCTTAGAATGTCTGATGTCTCCACCCACCTTTGCTTGTCTTAGTTCCACCTGTTACATTTCCTTTATGTAAAAAAAAATAAAAATCCAGCAGAGGCGGTGGGGACCCCACATAATGGGCACAGCAAGTATGTAGACATGAGAACTCAGTGCAAGGATAATGACAACTCTTCATAATGGGCATGGTATGGGTACGAGCCCAAGAAATAAGTGCAGGGATGGTGAGAACTTTTCATAATAGGAACAGCGGGTGTACAGACCTGGGGACTTGTCACAAGGATGGTAAGAACTCCTCATAATGGGCACAGCAAACGTACAAACCAGGGGACTTGTCACAAGGATGGTGAGAACCCCTAATAATGGGCACAGCAGATGTATAGACCCGGGAAATCAGCACAGGGATGGTGAGAACCCCTCATAATAGGCACAGGAGGTGTACAGACCCGGGAACTCAGCACAGAGATGGTGGGAATCCCTCATAATAGGCACAGGAGGTGTACAGACCCGGGAACTCAGCTCAGGGATGGTGGGAACCCCTCATAATGGGCACAGCAGGTGTACAGACCCGGGAACTCAGCTCAGGGATGGTGGGAATCCCTCATAATGGGCACAGGAGGTGTACAGACCCGGGAACTCAGCACAGGGATGGTGGGAATCCCTCATAATAGGCACAGGAGGTGTACAGACCCGGGAACTCAGCTCAGGGATGGTGGGAACCCCTCATAATAGGCACAGGAGGTGTACAGACCCGGGAACTCAGCACAGAGATGGTGGGAATCCCTCATAATGGGCACAGGAGGTGTACAGACCCGGGAACTCAGCACAGGGATGGTGGGAATCCCTCATAATAGGCACAGGAGGTGTACAGACCTGGGAACTCAGCTCAGGGATGGTGGGAACCCCTCATAATGGGCACAGCAGGTGTACAGACCCGGGAACTCAGCTCAGGGATGGTGGGAACCCCTCATAATGGGCACAGCTGGTGTACAGACCCGGGAACTAAATACATTTGTCACGTTGTAAATTTTGTGTATTTCTTCCAGATCTGTGCAGTAATCCAGTCTGCAGGTAGCCTGTAGTGGGTGGAGCCTGCTGGGCCCTTCCCACAGGTCTGCTTTCTTTTCATGTGCAGGTTGACTGGTCTTGTCTCCGCCCCCCCTCCTATAGTTTTATGCTGGCAGCCTGTAATAAGTAGAGCCTTGCTGGGCCCCTCCCACAGGTCTGCCCTCTTCTTGTGCAGAGTGACTGGTCTTGTCTCCACCCCCTCCTTTAGTTTTCTGCAAGCAGCCTGTAGGGGGTGGAGCCTGTTGATGCTGGTGGCAGCTGCGTCATTACATCACCCCTTTAGTAACACTGAGAACTACAGGGGGCAGTTAAAGTGACATCTGGCTGCAGGAGGCTCAATGTAGCACGACCAGACGCTTCCATAAAACTTGTGTTGGAGGAGATCAAAAATAAGGGGAGTCGTCGGGACCCTTCTCTGCTTGTAAAAAATAAATGTAAAAAAAATCCAAACCAGAGTTCTGCCTTAAAGATAAAGATGACTCTTTTCTTTCACTTAGTGAAGTAAACAAGATGGGAAAAAAAGCCTCGGAGCCGGTTTCTGAGAGATCAGAGCAGTCGGCGGTCTTTTTCTAAGGCTGAATATCGATCCGTTCTGTAACCTGTTTATAAAGATGTGCTGAGCAACTTCAACCACGGGTGAGAATTTTCTCTCTGATATTCCTACAGGTGAAAATAAAGCAACATCCACCATCGGGTCTTCCAGAGACAATGTGCACAATTTTGGCAAAATTTTGTCAAATAATTGAGACAGAGAATGAAATTTCCCTAAAAGGTGATTTTTCTTGTCTTTGTTTTTTTTCATAAATCTATTTGATTTTCTTCATTTATTTGCATCATCATCATCATCATCATCGTCATCATCATTATAGTCTTCACTGTCTAATGTAGCGTACACACGGGCGGACTTTTCGACCGGACTGGTCCGACGGTCTATGCGACGGACTTTCGGCGGACTTCCGATGGACTTTCCCAACGAACGAACTTGCCTACACACGATCACACCAAAGTCCGACGGATTCGTGCGTGATGACGTACACCGGACTAAAATAAGAAAGTTGATAGCCGGTAGCCAATAGCTGCCCTATGTATATTTATCATTTTTGTTTTTCGCATTTCCAATGTTTTATTGGTGTTATGCATATAAATCGCAATGTTTCTATGCAATTGTCGGTCCATGCCCTTGTGTGTGTGGATGATTTTTCGGTATGCACCGGAACATGGACCTTCAGTTTGATTTTCCATTCAAGTCTCCAACCGGATGCTCCTAGGGGCTGAAGCTTGGTAATTGATCGGGCTGCGTTTTACTGATTATCACCGCCCTCCAGAACACCTGTAGCTACTGGGGTGGTTTATTTAACCACTTGCCGACCGCTGCACACCGATATACATCGGCACAATGGCAGCAGTGGGCAAATTGGCGTACCTTTACGTCCCCTTTATTTGGCGGGGCTAGTGGACGCGCGTGAGCCTGCCGCGTACAGCGTGACCATGCTCGCGGGTCTCGTGGACTCGATGTCCGCCGGTGTCCCATGATCATGTCATGTATACCCTGTTTCCCCAAAAATAAGACCTAGCGTGATTGTCGGTGATGGCTGCAATATAAGCCCTACTGCCCAAATAAGCCCTAGTTAAAGTCCTTGTAGGTCTTCTTTTCAGGGTAGGGCTTATTTTTGGGGAAACAGGGTAGGGCTTATTTGGGGGGTAGGGCTTATATTGCAGCCATAACCGACAATCACGCTAGGTCTTATATTCGGGGAAACAGGGTAACTATGTAAACAAGGCATTTCCCCATTCTGCCTAGTGACATGACAGATCTACTGATCCCTGTCATCAGGAGCAGTGACCGCTGTCATGTCAGCGGTAGCCCATCCCCCCACAGTTAGAATCACTCCCTAGGACAGACTTAACCCCTTGATCGCCCACCCTATTGTTTAACCCCTTCCCTGCTAGTGTCATTTACACAGTAATCAGTGCATTTTAATACATTGATAGCTGTATAAATGACAATGGTCCCAAAATAGTGCCAAAATTGTCCGATGTGTCCGCCATAATGTCGCAGTCACGATAAAAAAATCTCAGCTCGCCACCATTACTAATAAAAAAAAATTAATAATAAAAATGCCATAAATCTATCCCCTATTTTGTAGACGATATAACTTTTGCGCAAACCAATCAATATACGCTTATTTGCGATTTTTTTTTTTTAACTAAAAATATGTAGAAGAATACATATCGGCCTAAACTGAGGAAAAAATGTGTTTTCTTATATATTTTTGAGGGATATTTATTATAGCAATAAGTAAAAAATATTGCTTTTTTTTCAAAATTGTCGCTCTTTTTTTGTTTATAGCACAAAAAATAAAAACTGCAGAGGTGATCAAATACCACCAAAAGAAAACTCCATTTGTGGGAAAAAAAGGACGTCAATTTTGTTTGGGTGCAACGTCGCACAACCGCGCAATTGCCAGTTAAAGCGACGCAGTGCCGAAAAATCGCAAAAAGTGCTCTGGTCAGGAAGGGGGGTAAAATCTTCCAGGGCTGAAGCAGTTAAGATCTATCACTTATTTCAGTCATTGTAATGATTAAGCACAAGATGTATGTGTGAAACGCGTCTACGTCACCTTATGTTTTGGTGTCTTTGGTGTTATCTTTGTGAACAATAAAAGGCAATCTGGATGTGCAGCCATTTCTTTCTTCCCTCACATTGCTGCAATTTATCCTGCGATTTCAATACAATCTGCTAAAATGACTAATCATCACACAACGCGAATTTCAGATGCCATTCATTTAAAGGGCACCTAAAAATGCAGTGCAGTTCTGCAGCCATTGTAATCAAGCTGCGATCGAGGCAAAACCGCATCACGTGAAGCTTGTCGCCTAAAAAAAAATTTGTGCAATGGGGTTTGCCGCGATTGCAGCTCGATTTATCTCACGATGAACGCGGCAGAACCGTACCGCGTTTTAAGGCGCCATTTAAAATGAATTTTTAGCAGAGTTCTTTGGGATGGCCTGGAAGGTATGTAGGAATGAGGCCCACCGGAACTGGCCAGGAGATCCTGGACAACGCCCAAGGGGGAGTCACAAACACCCATCAATCCCAAATGGTGCAATGGCCTGCATGAATAGAAGCACCCGGGGGATAGATCTTATAGACCACCAGTGACTTTACCAGTGCTTTGCTTATCTTGGCCAAAGATGTAGCAATCACACCACTGCACACCAACGCCGTTTTTCCTACACATTCCAGTGTGCCTACCTCTCATCAGGAGCGGCCGGTCCATTAGGGGCGCAGGGCGCCAGGCTCATATGCTTGCATGAGTTCTTTTTTTTTTTTTTGCAAGCCACATGATTAAAGCTTGAGGCTCTAATTGGCTTGAAAAAGGTTGGGCTAAGGGCGCAGTGCTCTGCACTTGTGATAATAGCAAATTAATATTCGCTATTGTCTTCTGGCTTCTTCTCCCGGCCAATCAGGTCAGGAGGCGGATCGGATTGGCCAGGAGGAGAAGCTGAGGAAGCCGTGGAGGGCTGAGTGTGGGGGAAGGTCACTATTGAAAAGCTGAGTGCAGGGGGAACTGCCACAGTGGAGGGGCTGAGTACGGGGAGATCGTTACCGTGGAGGGGCTGAGTGCGGGGGAACGTCACAGTGGAGGGGCTGACTGTGGGGAGATCATTACCGTGGAGGGGCTGAGTGCAGGGGAGGGATTGTTACTGTAAAGGGGGTGAGTGTCGGGAGATCTACACTGTGGAGGGGCTGAGTGCGGGGGACTGTAACTGTGAAGGGGCTTAGTGCGGGGGGATCGTTACCGTGGATGGGGCTGAGTGTGGGGGACTGTAACTGTGAAGGGGCTTAGTGCGGGGGGATCGTTACCGTGGATGGGGCTGAGTGTGGGGGACCGTCACTGTGGAGGGGCTGAGTGCGAGGGGATCGTTACCGTGGAGGGGCTGAGTGCAGGGAGATCGTCACAGTGGAGGGGCTGAGTGCAGGGAGATCGTCACAGTGGAGGGGCTGAGTGCAGGGAGATCGTCACAGTGGAGGGGCTGAGTGCAGGGGACCGTAACAGTGGAGGGGCTGAGTGCGGGGGGATCATTACCATGGAGGGCTGAGTGTGCGGAGGGGGGGAACGTCATCGTGGAGGGGCTGAGTGCGGGGGACCGTAACCGTGGAGGGGCTGAGTGCAGGGGGATCATTACCATGGAGGGGCTGAGTGCGGGGGGGGGGGGTCGTTACTGTGGAGAAGCTGAGTGCGGGGGACCGTCACTGTGGAGGGGCTGACTGTGGGGAGATCGTTACCGTGGAGGGGCTGAGTGCAGGGGGGGATCGTTACTGTGAAGGGGCTGAGTGCCGGGAGATCATCACTGTGGAGGGGCTGAGTGCGGGGGGGGGGTCATCACCGTGGAGGGGCTGAGTGCGGGGGACCATAACCATGGAGGGGCTGAGTGCGGGAGGGGGATCGTTACCATTGATGGGGCTGAGTGTGGGGGACCAGTCACTGTGGAGGAGCTGAGTGCGGGGAGAACATCACAGTGGAGGGGCTGAGTGCGGGGGGGATTGTTACCGTTGAGGGCTGAGAGCGGAGGGGGGATTGTCACTGTGGATGGGCTGAGTGCGGGGGGGATAGTCACCGTGGAGGGGCTGAGTGCGGGGGACCATAACTGTGGAGGGGCTGAGTGCAGGGGGATCATCACCTTGGAGGGGCTGAGTGCGAGGGGATCGTTACCGTGGAGGGGCTGAGTGCGAGGGGATCGTTACCGTGGAGGGGCTGAGTGCGGGGAGGATCTTTACCATGGAGGGCTGAGTGCGGGGGGGGGGCGGACCACCACTGCAGAGGGGCTAAGTGCGGGGGAGTCGTTACCATGGAGGAGTGAGTGCGGGGGACCGTCACTGTTGAAAAGCTGAGTACGGGGGAAACCGTCACCATGGAGGGGTGAGTGCGCAGGAACCATCACCGTTGAAAAGCTGAGTGTGGGGGGGTACCATCACCGTGGAGGGGTGAGTGCGGGGGACTATCACCATGGAGTCTTGCCTCCAGTCAAGCATGGTGGTGGGAGTGTCATGATCTGGGGCTGCATGAGTGCTGCCGGCACTGGGGAGCTACAGTTCATTGAGGGAACCATGAATGCCAACATGTACTGTGACATACTGAAGCAGAGCATAATCCCCTCCCTTCAGAGACTGGGCCGCAGGGCAGTATTCCAACATGATAACCAGCCCAAACACACCTCCAAGATGACCACTGCTTTGCTAAAGAAGATGAGGGTAAAGATGATGGACTGGCCAAGCATGTCTCCAGACCTGAACCCAATTGATCATCTTTGTGACATCCTCAAACAGAAGATGGAGGAGCGCAAGGTCTCTAACATCCACCAGCTCTGTGATGTCATCATGGAGGAGGGGAAGAGGACTCCAGTGGCAACCTGTGAAGCTCTGGTGACCTCCATGCCCAAGAGGGTTAAGGCAGTGCTGGAAAATAATGGTGGCCACACAAAATATTGACACTTTGGGCCCAATTTGGACATTTTCACTTAGGGGTGTACTGACTTTTGTTGCCAGCGGTTTAGACATTAATGGCTGTGTGTTGAGTTATTTTGAGGGGACAGCAAATTTACACTGTTATACAAGCTGTACACTCACTACTTTACATTGTAGCAAAGTGTCATTTCTTCAGTGTTGTCACATGAAAAGTTGGAAGAAAATATTTACAAAAATGTGAGGGGTGTACTGACTTTTGTGAGATACTGTATATATATATACATCTTGGATCTGGATAAATGGACCTCTTTATTTGTGCTTTAAACAAAACAACTTCTGACAAATTATAGCAGGACAAAAGCGATGAAGCTAAACAGAAGAAATGCCTCCCCCCCCTCCCCCCATCCCCCATCACCTACAGCGACCCACGCAAAGAGCGCATTCTGGATTTTTACTGTCAGAGCACCAGCTGAGTTCCAAAACGCGTTGATTTCACTGTTGGATTTTACAGCCACCATATATCCAGCTGTGACTCAGTGTTGTACCTCAGCTGGAAACAATGATAATAACTACAGAACTATATACTAAGCAGCTTATGCGGCTTAATTACAGAGCCAGAGCAAAAGACGAGCTATTTTAAGACGCGGTATATCGCTCAAGTCCGATATATACTCGCTGCTCTCCCATCCACACTAACAACAACGTCATGTGTGAAATATCCCTAATGCCGCGTACACACGGTCGTACTTTTCGTCTACAAAAGTCAGACAGCCTGTCCGACAGACTTCCGGCAGACTTTCGGTGGACTTGCGGCGGACTTGCGGCCTACTTTCTAACGAACGGACTTGCCTACACACGACCACACAAAAGTCGGTCGGATTCGTACGTGATGACGTACACCGGACTAAAATAAGGAAGTTCATAGCCAGTAGCCAATAGGTGCCCTAGCGTGGCTTTTTGTCCGTCGGACTAGCACACAGACGAGCGGATTTCGGGGTCCGTCGTAGTTACGAAGTAAAGTTTTAAAGCATGTTTCAAATCTAAAGTACGTCGGATTTGAGGCTAAAAAAGTACGTTGAAAGTCCGGAGAAGCCCACACACGATCGGATTACCAGCCAGCTTTAGTCCGTCAGCGTCCGTTGGACTTTTGTAGACGAAAAGTACGACCGTGTGTACGCGGCATAACAGTCATCAGTCAGGTATATAGGAAGATTCAGACAAAACCAAAGAACATTCCCAGCTCAACTTACCAACCAGCCTGCAACCAACCAAATTATTCTGTCTAACAGTATGTGTCAAAAACAGGGGCTTGGTTTGCACACATTTGTCAACACATGAGTAAGCTGCAGAGCCACTCCACGGCACCCCAGTATTATCTGCAGTCCCAACCAGTGGCGGCCCATCTATTAGGGGCGCAGGGGCGCCGCCCCCCTAACCCATGCGCCTGCCCCCTAATCTACATGCAGGGCGCCAGACACATGGATTTCAAGGTGGGTTTTTAGAGCACGTGATTAGAGCCGGAGGCTGCACCCGGAGCCCACCCACTTGTGTGACATTAACAAATGAATATTCGCTAATATCTTCCTGCTTCTCCTCCCGTCCAATCAGGAAGCGGGTCCTGAGACCCGATTGGCTGGGAGCCTTAGGACTCCCAGCCAATCGGGTCTCAGGACCCGCCTCCTATTCAGCCGGGAGGAGAAGCAACAGCCCCGGCGGCAGCAACAGCCTCTTCCAGGAGCACGGAGGCAGCAGTGCACCACCACCTCGTCCTCCCCGCACCTCTACTGCAGTATAAGTTAAGGCCATGGTTAGTGCGGGGGAGGGATGGGGGTGGTGATAGTGCGGGTGGATCGAGAGCAGTAGGGGGGGGCAGGTCTGTTTGACACCCATCACCCCCCCCCCCCCCCCCAAAATATTGACCACCAGCCGCCACTGGTCCTAACTCTTAATTTTAAGAGCCTCCATAGGGGAACACAGGGGCTCACTGGACACCCAGCATATACAGCCCAATGACAGTTATGGACATGGCTAGACAGGATAATTTGGTTGGTTGCAGGCTGGTCGGTAAGTTGAGCTGGGAATTTTTTTGGGGGGGTTTTGTTTGACATGTGCTCCTTACTGCGAAGGCCAGTTATAGGTGAGAGCAGCGGCCATTTGTTTGTACTGTTGGGATATTGGTGCGGGGGTGTACTGGACACCTTTGCTGCCATTGTGCTCTATCCTGGGTGTCCAGTGTACCCCTTTTAAAGAAGGGTGGGCTCGCTCCAGGCTCACCTGCCCTCTGCCTATCCATTACAATGCATGTGCTTCCACTATGAAGGCTCTCAAAATTTAGAGTTCGGACTGCAGACCATATTGGGGTGCCGTTAAGGGGCTCTGCGGCTTACGCATGTATTTGCAAATGTGTGCAAACTAAACCCCGGTTTTTAATGCATATTGTTATATGGGAGAATTCGGTTGGTTGCAGGCTGGCCGGTAACTTGAGCTGGGAGTTTTCTTTGGTTTTGTTTGACATGCGTCGCCCTTCCATTGCTTTCCTTGCTGCAAAGGCCAGTTACAGGTGTGGACAGTGCCCATTTGTTTGTATATAGGAAGAGTCAGAGTCAGCTATTGGGGCTCATTCAAAAATTCACTTCGCACATTCGCTAGAAAAGCATTTCAGTGCAATGCGTTATTAAAGAGACCCTGTTCCAAACGATGCATTTCGACAACGATCTTCCCTCAAGTTCATATGTGAATTCAACATGTTATGCCTGTTATTTACCTGTTTAAAGTGGAATTAAACCCTCCTATCGTGTTCAGCCAAGGAAGCCGCCATCTTGGCTTCTGTTTAATCTACAACTGCCATGATGCTGCACATGTGATCAGTTATCACACCAGCCATTGGATGGTTTGACAGTTTGGTTGAGAGCACAGCCAAAGGGAGGGTTACATTTCCGGCACGTGCTGGAAATGTAACTATTTTTTGAAACTGTTAATGGATGGGTTTACTTCCGCTTTAAGACATCCAAAAGCCCCGAGACTGCTGATGGAGGCCGCCATCTTGTATGTGATGTCAGCAGTAGTCCCAGTAGACTCAGCCCAGCACAACTCGTTGGCTCTAAATAAATCCTAAATTATAATAATAATAATATTAGTTTTTTTCTTTAACCTGCAATTTTATAAGCTAGTGAAAGGGTCTCCTTGATAAAATGCCTTAAATGTATGCAGCAATTTCATAGGGTTTGTGGCTCAAAACTGCACATGTAACGTTACAATCCTTGTATGCACAAATTACTCCTGAAAGCTTTTAACCCAAGTCCCCCAGACCCACCCCTTTCCTCCTACATCTGGACCTCAGAATCCAATCACCCTTATATACCTGAACCTCGGAATCCAATCACCCTCATACATCTGAACCTCGGAATCCAATCACCCTCATACATCTGAACCTCGGAATCCAATCACCCTCATACATCTGAACCTCAGAATCCAATCACCCTCATACATCTGAACCTCGGAATCCAATCATCCTCATACATCTGAACCCCGCAGTCCAATCACCATCATACATCTGAACCTCAGAATCCAATCACCCTCATACATCTGAACCTCGGAATCCAATCACCCTCATACATCTGAACCTCGGAATCCAATCACCCTCATACATCTGAACCTCAGAATCCAATCACCCTCATACATCTGAACCTCGGAATCCAATCACCCTCATACATCTGAACCTCGGAATCCAATCACCCTCATACATCTGAACACTGGAATCCAATCACCGTCATACATCTGAACCTCGGAATCCAATCACCCTCATACATCTGAACCTCAGAATCCAATCATCCTCATACATCTGAACCTCGGAATCCAATCACCCTCATACATCTGAACCTCGGAAACCAATCACCCTCATACATCTGAACCTCGGAATCCAATCACCATCATACATCTGAACCTCAGAATCCAATCACCCTCATACATCTGAACCTCGGAATCCAATCACCCTCATACATCTGAACCTCGGAATCCAATCACCCTCATACATCTGAACCTCAGAATCCAATCACCCTCATACATCTGAACCTCGGAATCCAATCACCATCATACATCTGAACCTCAGAATCCAATCATCCTCATACATCTGAACCCCGCAGTCCAATCACCCTCATACATCTGAACCTCGGAATCCAATCACCATCATACATCTGAACCTCAGAATCCAATCACCCTCATACATCTGAACCTCAGAATCCAATCATCCTCATACATCTGAACCCCGCAGTCCAATCACCCTCATACATCTGAACCTCGGAATCCAATCACCATCATACATCTGAACCTCAGAATCCAATCACCCTCATACATCTGAACCTCGGAATCCAATCACCCTCATACATCTGAACACTGGAATCCAATCACCCTCATACATCTGAACCTCAGAATCCAATCACCCTCATACATCTGAACCTCGGAATCCAATCACCCTCATACATCTGAACCTCAGAATCCAATCATCCTCATACATCCGAACCCCGCAGTCCAATCACCCTCATACATCTGAACCTCGGAATCCAATCACCATCATACATCTGAACCTCAGAATCCAATCACCCTCATACATCTGAACCTCGGAATCCAATCACCCTCATACATCTGAACCTCGGAATCCAATCACCCTCATACATCTGAACACTGGAATCCAATCACCCTCATACATCTGAACCCAGGCATCCAATCACCCTCATACATCTGAACCTCGGAAACCAATCACCCTCATACATCTGAACCTCAGAATCCAATCACCCTCATACATCTGAACCTCGGAAACCAATCACCCTCATACATCTGAACACTGGAATCCAATCACCCTCATACATCTGAACCTCAGAATCCAATCACCGTCATACATCTGAACCCCGCAGTCCAATCACCCTCATACATCTGAACCTCTGAATCCAATCACCCTCATACATCTGAACCTCGGAATCCAATCACCCTCAAACATCTGAACCTCGGAATCCAATCATCCTCATACATCTGAACCCCGCAGTCCAATCACCCTCATACATCTGAACCTCAGAATCCAATCACCCTCATACATCTGAACCTCGGAATCCAATCATCCTCATACATCTGAACCTCAGAATCTAAACACCCTCATACATCTGAACCTCTGAATCCAATCACTCTCAAACATCTGAACCTCGGAATCCAATCATCCTCATACATCTGAACCCCATAGTCCAATCACCCTCATACATCTGAACCTCAGAATCTAAACACCCTCATACATCTGAACCTCAGAATCTAAACACCCTCATACATCTGAACACTGAAATCCAATCACCGTCATACATCTGAACCCCGCAGTCCAATCACCCTCATACATCTGAACCTCAGAATCCAATCACCCTCAAACATCTGAACCTCAGAATCCAATCACCCTCATACATCTGAACCCAGGAATCCAATCATCCTCATACATCTGAATCCAGGAATCCAATCACCCTCATACATCTGAACCCCGCAGTCCAATCACCCTCATACATCTGAACCTCAGAATCCAATCACCCTCATACATCTGAACCTCAGAATCCAATCACCCTCATACATCTGAACCTCGGAATCCAATCACCCTCAAACATCTGAACCCCGCAGTCCAATCACCCTCACACATCTGAACCTCAGAATCCAATCACCCTCATACATCTGAACCTCAGAATCCAATCACCCTCATACATCTGAACCTCAGAATCCAATCACCCTCATACATCTGAACCTCGGAATCCAATCACCCTCAAACATCTGAACCCCGCAGTCCAATCACCCTCACACATCTGAACCTCAGAATCCAATCACCCTCATACATCTGAACCTCAGAATCCAATCACCCTCATACATCTGAACCTCAGAATCTAAACACCCTCATACATCTGAACACTGAAATCCAATCACCGTCATACATCTGAACCCCGCAGTCCGATCACCCTCATACATCTGAACCTCAGAATCCAATAACCCTCATACATCTGAACCCAGGAATCCAATAATCCTCATACATCTGAACCCAGGAATCCAATCATCCTCATACATCTGAACCTCAGAATCCAATCACCCTCATACATCTGAACCTCGGAATCCAATCACCCTCATACATCTGAACCCAGGAATCCAATCATCCTCATACATCTGAACCCAGGAATCCAATCATCCTCATACATCTGAACACTGGAATCCAATCACCCTCATACATCTGAACCTCGGAATCCAATCACCCTCATACATCTGAACCTCGGAATCCAATCACCCTCATACATCTGAACCCAGGCATCCAATCACCCTCATACATCTGAACCCAGGAATCCAATCATCCTCATACATCTGAACACTGGAATCCAATCACCCTCATACATCTGAACCTCGGAATCCAATCACCCTCAAACATCTGAACCCCGCAGTCCAATCACCCTCATACATCTGAACCTCAGAATCTAAACACCCTCATACATCTGAACCTCGGAATCCAATCATCCTCATACATCTGAACCCCATAGTCCAATCACCCTCACACATCTGAACCTCAGAATCCAATAACCCTCATACATCTGAACCCAGGAATCCAATCATCCTCATACATCTGAACCCAGGAATCCAATCATCCTCATACATCTGAACCCAGGAATCCAATCATCCTCATACATCTGAACACTGGAATCCAATCACCCTCATACATCTGAACCTCAGAATCCAATCACCCTCATACATCTGAACACTGGAATCCAATCACCGTCATACATCTGAACCCCGCAGTCCAATCACCGTCATACATCTGAACCCAGGAATCCAATCACCCTCACACATCTGAACCTCGGAATCCAATCACCCTCATACATCTGAACCCAGGAATCCAATCATCCTCATACATCTGAACCTCAGAATCCAATCACCCTCATACATCTGAACCCAGGAATCCAATCATCCTCATACATCTGAACCCAGGCATCCAATCACCCTCATACATCTGAACCCAGGAATCCAATCACCCTCATACATCTGAACCCCGCAGTCCAATCACCCTCATACATCTGAACCTCGGAATCCAATCACCCTCAAACATCTGAACCTCGGAATCCAATCACCCTCAAACATCTGAACCTCGGAATCCAATCACCCTCATACATCTGAACCCAGGAATCCAATCACCCTCATACATCTGAACCTCGGAATCCAATCATCCTCATACATCTGAACCTCGGAATCCAATAACCCTCATACATCTGAACCCCGCAGTCCAATCACCCTCATACATCTGAACCTCGGAATCCAATCACCCTCAAACATCTGAACCTCAGAATCTAAACACCCTCATACATCTGAACCCCGCAGTCCGATCACCCTCATACATCTGAACCCAGGAATCCAATCACCCTCATACATCTGAACCTCAGAATCCAATCACCCTCATACATCTGAACCCAGGAATCCAATCACCCTCACACATCTGAACCTCGGAATCCAATAACCCTCATACATCTGAACCTCGGAATCCAATCATCCTCATACATCTGAACCCCATAGTCCAATCACCCTCATACATCTGAACCTCAGAATCCAATCACCCTCATACATCTGAACCCAGGCATCCAATCACCCTCATACATCTGAACCTCAGAATCCAATCACCCTCATACATCTGAACCTCAGAATCCAATCACCCTCAAACATCTGAACCCCGCAGTCCAATCACCCTCATACATCTGAACCTCAGAATCTAAACACCCTCATACATCTGAACCTCGGAATCCAATCATCCTCATACATCTGAACCCCATAGTCCAATCACCCTCACACATCTGAACCTCAGAATCTAAACACCCTCATACATCTGAACACTGAAATCCAATCACCGTCATACATCTGAACCCCGCAGTCCGATCACCCTCATACATCTGAACCTCAGAATCCAATAACCCTCATACATCTGAACCCAGGAATCCAATCATCCTCATACATCTGAACCCAGGAATCCAATCATCCTCATACATCTGAACCTCAGAATCCAATCACCCTCACACATCTGAACCTCGGAATCCAATCACCCTCATACATCTGAACCCAGGAATCCAATCACCCTCATACATCTGAACCCAGGAATCCAATCATCCTCATACATCTGAACCTCAGAATCCAATCACCCTCACACATCTGAACCCAGGCATCCAATCACCCTCATACATCTGAACCCAGGAATCCAATCACCCTCATACATCTGAACACTGGAATCCAATCACCCTCAAACATCTGAACCCCGCAGTCCAATCACCCTCATACATCTGAACCTCAGAATCTAAACACCCTCATACATCTGAACCTCGGAATCCAATCATCCTCATACATCTGAACCCCATAGTCCAATCACCCTCACACATCTGAACCTCAGAATCTAACACCCTCATACATCTGAACCCAGGAATCCAATCATCCTCATACATCTGAACCTCAGAATCCAATCACCCTCACACATCTGAACCCAGGATCCAATCATCCTCATACATCTGAACCCAGGCATCCAATCACCCTCATACATCTGAACCCCATAGTCCAATCACCCCTCACACATCTGAACCTCAGAATCTAAACACCCTCATACATCTGAACACTGAAATCCAATCACCGTCATACCTCTGAACCCCGCAGTCCGATCACCCTCATACATCTGAACCTCAGATCCCAATCACCCTCATACATCTGAACCTCAGAATCCAATCACCCTCATACATTGAACCCAGGAATCCAATCATCCTCATACATCTGAACCCAGAATCCAATCATCCTCATACATCTGAACCCAGGCATCCAATCACCCTCATACATCTGAACCTCGGAATCCAATCACCCTCATACATCTGAACCCAGGAATCCAATCACCCTCATACATCTGAACACTGGAATCCAATCACCCTCATACATCTGAACCTCGGAATCCAATCACCCTCATACATCTGAACCCCGCAGTCCGATCACCCTCATACATCTGAACCCAGGAATCCAATCACCCTCATACATCTGAACCCCGCAGTCCGATCACCCTCATACATCTGAACACTGGAATCCAATCACCCTCATAGATCTGAACCCAGGAATCCAATCACCCTCATACATCTGAACCTCAGAATCCAATCACCCTCATACATCTGACCTCAGAATCCAATCACCGTCATACATCTGAACCAGGAATCCAATCACCCTCATACATCTGAACCCCGCAGTCCGATCACCCTCAAACATCTGAACCTCAGAATCCAATCACCCTCATACATCTGAACCCAGGAATCCAATCATCCTCATACATCTGAACCTCAGAATCTAATCACCTCACACATCTGAACCTCGGAATCCAATCACCGTCATACATCTGAACCCCGCAGTCCAATCACCCTCATACATCTGAACCTCAGAATCCAATCACCCTCATACATCTGAACCTCAGAATCCAATCATCCTCATACATCTGAACCCAGGCATCAATACCCTCATACATCCTGAACCAGGAATCCAATCATCCTCATACATCTGAAACCCAGGAATCCAATCACCCTCATACATCCTGAACCCAGGCATCCAATCACCCTCATACATCTGAACCTCCAGAATCCAATCACCGTCATACATCTGAACCCAGGCATCCAATCACCCTCATACATCTGAACCCAGGAATCCAATCATCCTCATCACATCTGAACCCAGGAATCCAATCATCCTCATACATCTGAACACTGGAATCCAATCACCCTCATACATCTGAACCTCAGAATCCATCACCCTCACACATCTGAACACTGGAATCCAATCACCCTCATACATCTGAACCTCAGAATCCAATCACCCTCACACATCTGAACCTCGGAATCCAATCACCCTCATACATCTGAACCCAGGAATCCAATCACCCTCACACATCTGAACCTCGGAATCCAATCACCCTCATACATCTGAACCCCGCAGTCCAATCACCCTCATACATCTGAACCTCAGAATCCAATCACCTCATTACATCTGAACCTCAGGAATCCAATCACCCTCATACATCTGAACCTCAGAATCCAATCACCCTCATACATCTGAACCCAGGCATCCAATCACCCTCATACATCTGAACCAGGCATCCAATCACCCTCATACATCTGAACCTCGGAATCCAATCACCCTCATACATCTGAACCTCGGAATCCAATCACCCTCATACATCTGAACCCAGGCATCCAATCACCCTCATACATCTGAACACTGAAATCCAATCACCGTCATACATCTGAACCCCGCAGTCCAATCACCCTCATACATCTGAACCTCGGAATCCAATCACCCTCATACATCTGAACCTCGGAATCCAATCACCCTCATACATCTGAACCTCGGAATCCAATCACCCTCATACATCTGAACCCAGGCATCCAATCACCCTCATACATCTGAACCTCGGAATCCAATCACCCTCATACATCTGAACCTCAGAATCCAATCACCCTCATACATCTGAACCTCAGAATCCAATCATCCTCATACATCTGAACCCAGGCATCCAATCACCCTCATACATCTGAACCCAGGCATCCAATCACCCTCATACATCTGAACCTCAGAATCTAAACACCCTCATACATCTGAACACTGAAATCCAATCACGTCATACATCTGAACCCCGCAGTCCGATCACCTCATACATCTGAACCTCAGAATCCAATCACCGTCATACATCTGAACCCAGGAATCCAATCATCCTCATACATCTGAACCCAGGCATCCAATCACCCTCATACATCTGAACCTCGGAATCCAATCACCCTCATACATCTGAACCCAGGAATCCAATCATCCTCATACATCTGAACCCAGGCATCCAATCACCCTCATACATCTGAACTCAGAATCCAATCACCCTCACACATCTGAACCTCGGAATCCAATCACACTCATACATCTGAACCTCAGAATCCAATCACCCTCATACATCTGAACCCAGGCATCCCAATCACCCTCATACATCTGAACCTCGGAATCCAATCACCTCATACATCTGAACCCCGCAGTCAATCCCCCTCACACATCTGAACCTCGGAATCCAATCACCCTCATACATCTGAACCCAGGAATCCAATCATCCTCATACATCTGAACCCAGGCATCCAATCACCCTCATACATCTGAACACTGGAATCCAATCACCCTCAAACATCTGAACCCCGCAGTCCAATCACCCTCATACATCTGAACCTCAGAATCTAAACACCCTCATACATCTGAACCTCGGAATCCAATCATCCTCATACATCTGAACCCAGGAATCCAATCACCATCATACATCTGAACCCCATAGTCCAATCACCCTCACACATCTGAACCTCAGAATCTAAACACCCTCATACATCTGAACACTGAAATCCAATCACCGTCATACATCTGAACCCCGCAGTCCGATCACCCTCATACATCTGAACCTCGGAATCCAATCACCCTCATACATCTGAACCCAGGAATCCAATCATCCTCATACATCTGAACCCAGGCATCCAATCACCCTCATACATCTGAACCTCAGAATCCAATCACCCTCACACATCTGAACCTCGGAATCCAATCACCCTCATACATCTGAACCCAGGAATCCAATAATCCTCATACATCTGAACCTCAGAATCCAATCACCCTCATACATCTGAACCCAGGAATCCAATAATCCTCATACATCTGAACCTCAGAATCCAATCACCCTCAAACATCTGAACCCCGCAGTCCAATCACCCTCATACATCTGAACCTCGGAATCCAATCATCCTCATACATCTGAACCCCATAGTCCAATCACCCTCACACATCTGAACCTCAGAATCTAAACACCCTCATACATCTGAACACTGAAATCCAATCACCGTCATACATCTGAACCCCGCAGTCCGATCACCCTCATACATCTGAACCTCAGAATCCAATCACCCTCATACATCTGAACCCAGGAATCCAATCATCCTCATACATCTGAACCCAGGCATCCAATCACCCTCATACATCTGAACCTCGGAATCCAATCACCCTCATACATCTGAACACTGGAATCCAATCACCCTCATACATCTGAACCCAGGAATCCAATCATCCTCATACATCTGAACCCAGGAATCCAATCATCCTCATACATCTGAACCCAGGCATCCAATCACCCTCATACATCTGAACCTCGGAATCCAATCACCCTCATACATCTGAACCCAGGAATCCAATCATCCTCATACATCTGAACCTCGGAATCCAATCACCCTCATACATCTGAACCCAGGAATCCAATCACCCTCATACATCTGAACCTCAGAATCCAATCACCCTCATACATCTGAACCCAGGAATCCAATCATCCTCATACATCTGAACCCAGGCATCCAATCACCCTCATACATCTGAACCTCGGAATCCAATCACCCTCATACATCTGAACACTGGAATCCAATCATCCTCATACATCTGAACCTCGGAATCCAATCACCCTCATACATCTGAACCCAGGAATCCAATCACCCTCATACATCTGAACCCAGGAATCCAATCACCCTCATACATCTGAACCTCGGAATCCAATCACCCTCATACATCTGAACCCCGCAGTCCGATCACCCTCATACATCTGAACCCAGGAATCCAATCACCCTCATACATCTGAACCTCAGAATCCAATCACCCTCATACATCTGAACCCCGCAGTCCGATCACCCTCATACATCTGAACACTGGAATCCAATCACCCTCATAGATCTGAACCCAGGAATCCAATCACCCTCATACATCTGAACCTCAGAATCCAATCACCCTCATACATCTGAACCTCAGAATCCAATCACCCTCATACATCTGAACCTCAGAATCCAATCACCCTCATACATCTGAACCTCGGAATCCAATCACCCTCATACATCTGAACCCAGGAATCCAATCACCCTCATACATCTGAACCCCGCAGTCCGATCACCCTCAAACATCTGAACCTCAGAATCCAATCACCCTCATACATCTGAACCCAGGAATCCAATCATCCTCATACATCTGAACCTCAGAATCTAATCACCCTCACACATCTGAACCTCAGAATCCAATCATCCTCATACATCTGAACCCAGGCATCCAATCACCCTCATACATCTGAACCTCAGAATCCAATCACCGTCATACATCTGAACCTCAGAATCTAAACACCCTCATACATCTGAACCCCGCAGTCCAATCACCCTCATACATCTGAACCTCGGAATCCAATCACCCTCATACATCTGAACCTCAGAATCCAATCATCCTCATACATCTGAACCCAGGCATCCAATCACCCTCATACATCTGAACCCAGGCATCCAATCACCCTCATACATCTGAACCCAGGAATCCAATCACCCTCATACATCTGAACACTGGAATCCAATCACCCTCATACATCTGAACCTCAGAATCCAATCACCCTCACACATCTGAACCTCGGAATCCAATCACCCTCATACATCTGAACCCAGGAATCCAATCACCCTCACACATCTGAACCTCGGAATCCAATCACCCTCATACATCTGAACCCCGCAGTCCAATCACCCTCATACATCTGAACCTCAGAATCCAATCACCCTCATACATCTGAACCCAGGAATCCAATCACCCTCATACATCTGAACCCCGCAGTCCAATCACCCTCATACATCTGAACCTCAGAATCCAATCACCCTCATACATCTGAACCCAGGAATCCAATCACCCTCATACATCTGAACCCAGGAATCCAATCACCCTCATACATCTGAACCCCGCAGTCCAATCACCCTCATACATCTGAACCTCAGAATCCAATCACCCTCATACATCTGAACCTCAGAATCCAATCACCCTCATACATCTGAACCTCAGAATCCAATCACCCTCATACATCTGAACCCAGGAATCCAATCATCCTCATACATCTGAACCCAGGAATCCAATCATCCTCATACATCTGAACCCAGGCATCCAATCACCCTCATACATCTGAACCTCGGAATCCAATCACCCTCATACATCTGAACCCAGGAATCCAATCACCCTCATACATCTGAACACTGGAATCCAATCACCCTCATACATCTGAACCTCGGAATCCAATCACCCTCATACATCTGAACCCCGCAGTCCGATCACCCTCATACATCTGAACCCAGGAATCCAATCACCCTCATACATCTGAACCCCGCAGTCCGATCACCCTCATACATCTGAACACTGGAATCCAATCACCCTCATAGATCTGAACCCAGGAATCCAATCACCCTCATACATCTGAACCTCAGAATCCAATCACCCTCATACATCTGAACCTCAGAATCCAATCACCGTCATACATCTGAACCCAGGAATCCAATCACCCTCATACATCTGAACCCCGCAGTCCGATCACCCTCAAACATCTGAACCTCAGAATCCAATCACCCTCATACATCTGAACCCAGGAATCCAATCATCCTCATACATCTGAACCTCAGAATCTAATCACCCTCACACATCTGAACCTCGGAATCCAATCACCGTCATACATCTGAACCCCGCAGTCCAATCACCCTCATACATCTGAACCTCAGAATCCAATCACCCTCATACATCTGAACCTCAGAATCCAATCATCCTCATACATCTGAACCCAGGCATCCAATCACCCTCATACATCTGAACCCAGGAATCCAATCATCCTCATACATCTGAACCCAGGAATCCAATCACCCTCATACATCTGAACCCAGGCATCCAATCACCCTCATACATCTGAACCTCAGAATCCAATCACCGTCATACATCTGAACCCAGGCATCCAATCACCCTCATACATCTGAACCCAGGAATCCAATCATCCTCATACATCTGAACCCAGGAATCCAATCATCCTCATACATCTGAACACTGGAATCCAATCACCCTCATACATCTGAACCTCAGAATCCAATCACCCTCACACATCTGAACACTGGAATCCAATCACCCTCATACATCTGAACCTCAGAATCCAATCACCCTCACACATCTGAACACTGGAATCCAATCACCCTCACACATCTGAACCTCGGAATCCAATCACCCTCATACATCTGAACCCAGGAATCCAATCACCCTCACACATCTGAACCTCGGAATCCAATCACCCTCATACATCTGAACCCCGCAGTCCAATCACCCTCATACATCTGAACCTCAGAATCCAATCACCCTCATACATCTGAACCTCAGAATCCAATCACCCTCATACATCTGAACCTCAGAATCCAATCACCCTCATACATCTGAACCCAGGCATCCAATCACCCTCATACATCTGAACCCAGGCATCCAATCACCCTCATACATCTGAACCTCGGAATCCAATCACCCTCATACATCTGAACCTCGGAATCCAATCACCCTCATACATCTGAACCCAGGCATCCAATCACCCTCATACATCTGAACACTGAAATCCAATCACCGTCATACATCTGAACCCCGCAGTCCAATCACCCTCATACATCTGAACCTCGGAATCCAATCACCCTCATACATCTGAACCTCGGAATCCAATCACCCTCATACATCTGAACCTCGGAATCCAATCACCCTCATACATCTGAACCCAGGCATCCAATCACCCTCATACATCTGAACCTCGGAATCCAATCACCCTCATACATCTGAACCTCAGAATCCAATCACCCTCATACATCTGAACCTCAGAATCCAATCATCCTCATACATCTGAACCCAGGCATCCAATCACCCTCATACATCTGAACCCAGGCATCCAATCACCCTCATACATCTGAACCCCGCAGTCCAATCACCCTCATACATCTGAACCTCAGAATCTAAACACCCTCATACATCTGAACACTGAAATCCAATCACCGTCATACATCTGAACCCCGCAGTCCGATCACCCTCATACATCTGAACCTCGGAATCCAATCACCCTCATACATCTGAACCCAGGAATCCAATCATCCTCATACATCTGAACCCAGGCATCCAATCACCCTCATACATCTGAACCTCAGAATCCAATCACCCTCACACATCTGAACCTCGGAATCCAATCACCCTCATACATCTGAACCTCAGAATCCAATCACCCTCATACATCTGAACCTCGGAATCCAATCACCCTCATACATCTGAACCCCGCAGTCCAATCCCCCTCACACATCTGAACCTCGGAATCCAATCACCCTCATACATCTGAACCCAGGAATCCAATCATCCTCATACATCTGAACCCAGGCATCCAATCACCCTCATACATCTGAACACTGGAATCCAATCACCCTCAAACATCTGAACCCCGCAGTCCAATCACCCTCATACATCTGAACCTCAGAATCTAAACACCCTCATACATCTGAACCTCGGAATCCAATCATCCTCATACATCTGAACCCAGGAATCCAATCACCATCATACATCTGAACCTCAGAATCTAAACACCCTCATACATCTGAACACTGAAATCCAATCACCCTCACACATCTGAACCTCAGAATCTAAACACCCTCATACATCTGAACACTGAAATCCAATCACCGTCATACATCTGAACCCCGCAGTCCGATCACCCTCATACATCTGAACCT
The DNA here is from genome assembly GCA_037952835.1 of Lithobates septentrionalis. Taxonomy (NCBI): domain Eukaryota; kingdom Metazoa; phylum Chordata; class Amphibia; order Anura; family Ranidae; genus Lithobates; species Lithobates septentrionalis. The sequence continues at coordinate 289,501 of JBBDGP010003864.1, forward strand.
CAGAATCCAATCACCCTCATACATCTGAACCTCAGAATCCAATCACCCTCATACATCTGAACCTCAGAATCCAATCACCCTCATACATCTGAACCTCAGAATCCAATCATCCTCATACATCTGAACCCAGGCATCCAATCACCCTCATACATCTGAACCCAGGCATCCAATCACCCTCATACATCTGAACCCCGCAGTCCAATCACCCTCATACATCTGAACCTCAGAATCTAAACACCCTCATACATCTGAACACTGAAATCCAATCACCGTCATACATCTGAACCCCGCAGTCCGATCACCCTCATACATCTGAACCTCGGAATCCAATCACCCTCATACATCTGAACCCAGGAATCCAATCATCCTCATACATCTGAACCCAGGCATCCAATCACCCTCATACATCTGAACCTCAGAATCCAATCACCCTCACACATCTGAACCTCGGAATCCAATCACCCTCATACATCTGAACCCAGGAATCCAATAATCCTCATACATCTGAACCTCAGAATCCAATCACCCTCATACATCTGAACCCAGGAATCCAATAATCCTCATACATCTGAACCTCAGAATCCAATCACCCTCAAACATCTGAACCCCGCAGTCCAATCACCCTCATACATCTGAACCTCGGAATCCAATCATCCTCATACATCTGAACCCCATAGTCCAATCACCCTCACACATCTGAACCTCAGAATCTAAACACCCTCATACATCTGAACACTGAAATCCAATCACCGTCATACATCTGAACCCCGCAGTCCGATCACCCTCATACATCTGAACCTCAGAATCCAATCACCCTCATACATCTGAACCCAGGAATCCAATCATCCTCATACATCTGAACCCAGGCATCCAATCACCCTCATACATCTGAACCTCGGAATCCAATCACCCTCATACATCTGAACACTGGAATCCAATCACCCTCATACATCTGAACCCAGGAATCCAATCATCCTCATACATCTGAACCCAGGAATCCAATCATCCTCATACATCTGAACCCAGGCATCCAATCACCCTCATACATCTGAACCTCGGAATCCAATCACCCTCATACATCTGAACCCAGGAATCCAATCATCCTCATACATCTGAACCTCGGAATCCAATCACCCTCATACATCTGAACCCAGGAATCCAATCACCCTCATACATCTGAACCTCAGAATCCAATCACCCTCATACATCTGAACCCAGGAATCCAATCATCCTCATACATCTGAACCCAGGCATCCAATCACCCTCATACATCTGAACCTCGGAATCCAATCACCCTCATACATCTGAACACTGGAATCCAATCATCCTCATACATCTGAACCTCGGAATCCAATCACCCTCATACATCTGAACCCAGGAATCCAATCACCCTCATACATCTGAACCCAGGAATCCAATCACCCTCATACATCTGAACCTCGGAATCCAATCACCCTCATACATCTGAACCCCGCAGTCCGATCACCCTCATACATCTGAACCCAGGAATCCAATCACCCTCATACATCTGAACCTCAGAATCCAATCACCCTCATACATCTGAACCCCGCAGTCCGATCACCCTCATACATCTGAACCCAGGAATCCAATCACCCTCATACATCTGAACCTCAGAATCCAATCACCCTCATACATCTGAACCCCGCAGTCCGATCACCCTCATACATCTGAACACTGGAATCCAATCACCCTCATAGATCTGAACCCAGGAATCCAATCACCCTCATACATCTGAACCTCAGAATCCAATCACCCTCATACATCTGAACCTCAGAATCCAATCACCCTCATACATCTGAACCTCAGAATCCAATCACCCTCATACATCTGAACCTCGGAATCCAATCACCCTCATACATCTGAACCCAGGAATCCAATCACCCTCATACATCTGAACCCCGCAGTCCGATCACCCTCAAACATCTGAACCTCAGAATCCAATCACCCTCATACATCTGAACCCAGGCATCCAATCACCCTCATACATCTGAACCTCAGAATCCAATCACCGTCATACATCTGAACCTCAGAATCTAAACACCCTCATACATCTGAACCCCGCAGTCCAATCACCCTCATACATCTGAACCTCGGAATCCAATCACCCTCATACATCTGAACCTCAGAATCCAATCATCCTCATACATCTGAACCCAGGCATCCAATCACCCTCATACATCTGAACCCAGGCATCCAATCACCCTCATACATCTGAACCCAGGAATCCAATCACCCTCACACATCTGAACCTCGGAATCCAATCACCCTCATACATCTGAACCCAGGAATCCAATCACCCTCACACATCTGAACCTCGGAATCCAATCACCCTCATACATCTGAACCCCGCAGTCCAATCACCCTCATACATCTGAACCTCAGAATCCAATCACCCTCATACATCTGAACCCAGGAATCCAATCACCCTCATACATCTGAACCCCGCAGTCCAATCACCCTCATACATCTGAACCTCAGAATCCAATCACCCTCATACATCTGAACCCAGGAATCCAATCACCCTCATACATCTGAACCCAGGAATCCAATCACCCTCATACATCTGAACCCCGCAGTCCAATCACCCTCATACATCTGAACCTCAGAATCCAATCACCCTCATACATCTGAACCTCAGAATCCAATCACCCTCATACATCTGAACCTCAGAATCCAATCACCCTCATACATCTGAACCCAGGCATCCAATCACCCTCATACATCTGAACCTCGGAATCCAATCACCCTCATACATCTGAACCTCGGAATCCAATCACCCTCATACATCTGAACCCCGCAGTCCAATCACCCTCACACATCTGAACCTCAGAATCTAAACACCCTCATACATCTGAACACTGAAATCCAATCACCGTCATACATCTGAACCCCGCAGTCCGATCACCCTCATACATCTGAACCTCAGAATCCAATCACCCTCATACATCTGAACCTCAGAATCCAATCACCCTCATACATCTGAACCTCAGAATCCAATCATCCTCATACATCTGAACCCAGGCATCCAATCACCCTCATACATCTGAACCCCGCAGTCCAATCACCCTCATACATCTGAACCTCAGAATCCAATCACCCTCATACATCTGAACCTCAGAATCCAATCACCCTCATACATCTGAACCTCAGAATCCAATCACCCTCATACATCTGAACCCAGGCATCCAATCACCCTCATACATCTGAACCTCGGAATCCAATCACCCTCATACATCTGAACCTCGGAATCCAATCACCCTCATACATCTGAACCCCGCAGTCCAATCACCCTCACACATCTGAACCTCAGAATCTAAACACCCTCATACATCTGAACACTGAAATCCAATCACCGTCATACATCTGAACCCCGCAGTCCGATCACCCTCATACATCTGAACCTCAGAATCCAATCACCCTCATACATCTGAACCTCAGAATCCAATCACCCTCATACATCTGAACCTCAGAATCCAATCATCCTCATACATCTGAACCCAGGCATCCAATCACCCTCATACATCTGAACCCCGCAGTCCAATCACCCTCATACATCTGAACCTCAGAATCTAAACACCCTCATACATCTGAACACTGAAATCCAATCACCGTCATACATCTGAACCCCGCAGTCCGATCACCCTCATACATCTGAACCCAGGAATCCAATCATCCTCATACATCTGAACCCAGGCATCCAATCACCCTCATACATCTGAACCTCAGAATCCAATCACCCTCACACATCTGAACCTCGGAATCCAATCACCCTCATACATCTGAACACTGGAATCCAATCACCCTCATACATCTGAACCCCGCAGTCCAATCACCCTCATACATCTGAACCTCGGAATCCAATCACCCTCATACATCTGAACCCAGGAATCCAATAATCCTCATACATCTGAACCTCAGAATCCAATCACCCTCATACATCTGAACCCAGGAATCCAATCATCCTCATACATCTGAACCCAGGAATCCAATCACCCTCATACATCTGAACACTGGAATCCAATCACCCTCATACATCTGAACCTCGGAATCCAATCATCCTCATACATCTGAACCTCAGAATCTAATCACCCTCACACATCTGAACCTCGGAATCCAATCACCCTCATACATCTGAACCCCATAGTCCAATCACCCTCAAACATCTGAACCTCGGAATCCAATCATCCTCATACATCTGAACCCAGGAATCCAATCACCCTCATACATCTGAACCCAGGAATCCAATCATCCTCATACATCTGAACCCAGGCATCCAATCACCCTCATACATCTGAACCCAGGAATCCAATCACCCTCATACATCTGAACCTCGGAATCCAATCATCCTCATACATCTGAACCCAGGAATCCAATCACCCTCATACATCTGAACCCAGGAATCCAATCATCCTCATACATCTGAACCCAGGCATCCAATCACCCTCATACATCTGAACCCAGGAATCCAATCATCCTCATACATCTGAACCCAGGAATCCAATCACCCTCATACATCTGAACCCAGGAATCCAATCATCCTCATACATCTGAACCCAGGAATCCAATCACCCTCATACATCTGAACACTGGAATCCAATCACCCTCATACATCTGAACCTCGGAATCCAATCACCCTCATACATCTGAACCCAGGAATCCAATCATCCTCATACATCTGAACCTCAGAATCCAATCACCCTCATACATCTGAACCCAGGAATCCAATCATCCTCATACATCTGAACCCAGGCATCCAATCACCCTCATACATCTGAACCCAGGAATCCAATCACCCTCATACATCTGAACACTGGAATCCAATCACCCTCATACATCTGAACCTCGGAATCCAATCATCCTCATACATCTGAACCTCAGAATCTAATCACCCTCACACATCTGAACCTCGGAATCCAATCACCCTCATACATCTGAACCCCATAGTCCAATCACCCTCAAACATCTGAACCTCGGAATCCAATCACCCTCAAACATCTGAACCTCGGAATCCAATCACCCTCATACATCTGAACCTCAGAATCTAAACACCCTCATACATCTGAACCCCGCAGTCCGATCACCCTCATACATCTGAACCCAGGAATCCAATCACCCTCATACATCTGAACCTCAGAATCCAATCACCCTCAAACATCTGAACCTCGGAATCCAATCACCCTCATACATCTGAACCTCAGAATCTAAACACCCTCATACATCTGAACCCCGCAGTCTGATCACCCTCATACATCTGAACACTGGAATCCAATCACCCTCATAGATCTGAACCCAGGAATCCAATCACCCTCACACATCTGAACCTCAGAATCCAATCACCCTCATACATCTGAACCTCGGAATCCAATCACCCTCATACATCTGAACCTCGGAATCCAATCACCCTCATACATCTGAACCCAGGAATCCAATCACCCTCATACATCTGAACCCAGGAATCCAATCACCCTCATACATCTGAACCTCGGAATCCAATCACCCTCACACATCTGAACCCCGCAGTCCAATCACCCTCATACATCTGAACCTCAGAATCCAATCATCCTCATACATCTGAACCTCAGAATCCAATCATCCTCATACATCTGAACCCAGGCATCCAATCACCCTCATACATCTGAACCCAGGAATCCAATCATCCTCATACATCTGAACCCAGGAATCCAATCACCCTCATACATCTGAACCCAGGAATCCAATCATCCTCATACATCTGAACCCAGGAATCCAATCACCCTCATACATCTGAACCTCAGAATCCAATCATCCTCATACATCTGAACCCAGGAATCCAATCACCCTCATACATCTGAACCTCAGAATCGAATCACCATCATACATCTGAACCTCGGAATCCAATCACCCTCATACATCTGAACCCCGCAGTCCAATCACCCTCATACATCTGAACCTCAGAATCCAATCACCCTCATACATCTGAACCTCAGAATCCAATCATCCTCATACATCTGAACCCAGGCATCCAATCACCCTCATACATCTGAACCTCAGAATCCAATCACCCTCATACATCTGAACCTCAGAATCCAATCACCCTCATAAATCTGAACCCAGGAATCCAATCATCCTCATACATCTGAACCCAGGAATCCAATCACCCTCATACATCTGAACCTCAGAATCTAAACACCCTCATACATCTGAACACTGAAATCCAATCACCGTCATACATCTGAACCCCGCAGTCCGATCACCCTCATACATCTGAACCCAGGAATCCAATAACCCTCATACATCTGAACCCAGGAATCCAATCATCCTCATACATCTGAACCTCAGAATCCAATCACCCTCACACATCTGAACCTCGGAATCCAATCACCCTCATACATCTGAACCCAGGAATCCAATCACCCTCATACATCTGAACCCCGCAGTCCAATCACCCTCATACATCTGAACCCAGGAATCCAATCACCCTCATACATCTGAACCCAGGAATCCAATCACCCTCATACATCTGAACCTCAGAATCTAAACACCCTCAAACATCTGAACCTCGGAATCCAATCATCCTCATACATCTGAACCTCGGAATCCAATAACCCTCATACATCTGAACCCCGCAGTCCAATCACCCTCATACATCTGAACCTCGGAATCCAATCACCCTCAAACATCTGAACCTCGGAATCCAATCACCCTCATACATCTGAACCTCAGAATCTAAACACCCTCATACATCTGAACCCCGCAGTCCGATCACCCTCATACATCTGAACACTGGAATCCAATCACCCTCATAGATCTGAACCCAGGAATCCAATCACCCTCATACATCTGAACCTCAGAATCCAATCACTCTCATACATCTGAACCTCGGAATCCAATCACCCTCATACATCTGAACCCCGCAGTCCGATCACCCTCATACATCTGAACCCAGGAATCCAATCACCCTCATACATCTGAACCCCGCAGTCCGATCACCCTCATACATCTGAACCTCAGAATCCAATCACCCTCATACATCTGAACCTCGGAATCCAATCACCCTCATACATCTGAACCCAGGAATCCAATCATCCTCATACATCTGAACCCAGGAATCCAATCACCCTCATACATCTGAACCTCAGAATCCAATCACCCTCATACATCTGAACCCAGGAATCCAATCACCCTCATACATCTGAACCCCGGAATCCAATCATCCTCATACATCTGAACCCAGGAATCCAATCACCCTCATACATCTGAACCCAGGGATCCAATCATCCTCATACATCTGAACCCAGGAATCCAATCACCGTCATACATCTGAACCCAGGAATCCAATCACCCTCATACATCTGAACCCAGGAATCCAATCACCCTCATACATCTGAACCTCAGAATCCAATCACTCTCATACATCTGAACCTCGGAATCCAATCACCCTCATACATCTGAACCCAGGAATCCAATCACCCTCATACATCTGAACCCCGCAGTCCGATCACCCTCATACATCTGAACCTCAGAATCCAATCACCCTCATACATCTGAACCTCGGAATCCAATCACCCTCATACATCTGAACCCAGGAATCCAATCATCCTCATACATCTGAACCCAGGAATCCAATCACCCTCATACATCTGAACCTCAGAATCCAATCACCCTCATACATCTGAACCTCAGAATCCAATCACTCTCATACATCTGAACCTCGGAATCCAATCACCCTCATACATCTGAACCCAGGAATCCAATCACCGTCATACATCTGAACCCAGGAATCCAATCACCCTCATACATCTGAACCCCGCAGTCCGATCACCCTCATACATCTGAACCCAGGAATCCAATCACCCTCATACATCTGAACCCCGCAGTCCGATCACCCTCATACATCTGAACCTCGGAATCCAATCACCCTCATACATCTGAACCCAGGAATCCAATCATCCTCATACATCTGAACCCCGCAGTCCGATCACCCTCATACATCTGAACCTCGGAATCCAATCACCCTCATACATCTGAACCCAGGAATCCAATCACCCTCATACATCTGAACCTCAGAATCCAATCACCCTCATACATCTGAACACTGGAATCCATTTACCGTCATACATCTGAACCCAGGAATCCAATCATCCTCATACATCTGAACCCAGGAATCCAATCACCCTCATACATCTGAACCCCGGAATCCAATCATCCTCATACATCTGAACCCAGGAATCCAATCACCCTCATACATCTGAACCCAGGGATCCAATCATCCTCATACATCTGAACCCAGGAATCCAATCACCGTCATACATCTGAACCCCGGAATCCAATCACCCTCATACATCTGAACCCCGGAATCCAATCATCCTCATACATCTGAACCCAGGAATCCAATCACCCTCATACATCTGAACCCCGGAATCCAATCATCCTCATACATCTGAACCCAGGGATCCAATCATCCTCATACATCTGAACCCAGGAATCCAATCACCGTCATACATCTGAACCCCGGAATCCAATCACCCTCATACATCTGAACCCAGGAATCCAATCACCGTCATACATCTGAACCCCGGAATCCAATCATCCTCATACATCTGAACCCAGGAATCCAATCACCCTCATACATCTGAACCCCGGAATCCAATCACCCTCATACATCTGAACCCCGGAATCCAATCATCCTCATACATCTGAACCCCGGAATCCAATCACCCTCATACATCTGAACCCCGGAATCCAATCATCCTCATACATCTGAACCCAGGAATCCAATCACCCTCATACATCTGAACCCCGGAATCCAATCATCCTAATACATCTGAACCCAGGAATCCAATCACCATCATACATCTGAACCCAGGGATCCAATCATCCTCATACATCTGAACCCAGGGATCCAATCATCCTCATACATCTGAACCCAGGAATCCAATCACCGTCATACATCTGAACCCCGGAATCCAATCACCCTCATACATCTGAACCCCGGAATCCAATCATCCTCATACATCTGAACCCAGGAATCCAATCACCCTCATACATCTGAACCCCGGAATCCAATCATCCTCATACATCTGAACCCCGGAATCCAATCACCCTCATACATCTGAACCCAGGAATCCAATCATCCTCATACATCTGAACCCAGGAATCCAATCACCCTCATACATCTGAACCCAGGTATCCAATCACTGAGAGGAATAGCGCCTCATATAAGTGGAAGGAGCGGTGCCCCAAGGGCCGGATAAAGCCAAGCAAAGGTCTTCAACCAGCCAGTGGGCCTCAGTTTGGAGACCCCTGATCTATGAGAATCTTTGGACAATGGAGAGGCATGCAATGCTTTGTTCATCTTGGTTTCTATGCGGTAGTTGCGTTTTATGTATTATTTGGATGTGATAAAGTCTCAAGCCCCCCCCAGAAGGCACAGCGATTGCTCTAAGCAGCCATGGCCGTTACTTTGTAACAACTGCACACTCAGCAAAGCCCAACCAGCATGCTCAGTGTTCTGTGTCCTCCTCATGTGTGGCTGCAATGCAGATGAAATGGGTCTCTCTGACTTTTGACTTGGTCTCTCTCGGAAAGCTCCAACAATTCATTGATGGGCTTCTACCTGTTGCTGGGAGCTGCGTGGTCCATTTTCCCCGTCGTTGAGCAGGTGCAACGTAACTCCAAAATTACATTTCAGATGTTTCTTCTGCGAAATATTTCATTATAAGAGGCACTTTCACAACACACACATTAATTAAACAAAGGCAGGATTTATTATACGCCCTACAAGTGGAGCACTTAATCATCTAATATGTTAAGCGTATTATTCATTTTGATTTCACACAGTATTAGAGCTGAACTAAATACAATACACGGCCTTTCCCTTGTTATAAAAGTAGGTTTATGCTGTGAGAGATTTCTAAATGAAATATTATTTCCATAGTCCATTAGTCCATAATGTAAGGCAATAAATAAACAAGGAAAAGGACCCAAAGGCGGCGCTCCGCTCCCGAGACCTTGCCCCAAGATATTTTCTAGAACAGCATAACCTACTTCTACACCGCCACTTCCCTCATAGACATCCATTCCCGTCAGCACTATTCCATTTTATTGGCTCTGCAGAAAGAAAAAAAAAAAAAGAAGGTTTATGCGTAACAAAGATATTATCTTTACTACATGCAAATGACTCCACAATCCCAAATCACCAATAACAAATAGTATGTAACCCGGGAGGGGCCAAAGACCGCTTTATTCTGCTTGAGAGAGAAAGAAAAAGCAGAATCAGAGAAAATAAGAGGAAACGAGATGTGGGGATTAAAGAGATGAGGGGAGGAGGGTAGAGGAGAGGGAGAGGAGAGGGAGAGGAGAGAAGAGGAGAGGAGAGGAGAGGAGAGGAGAGGAGAGGAGAGGAGAGGAGAGGAGAGGAGAGAAGAGGAGAGGAGAGGAGAGGAGAGGGAAAGGAGAGTAGAGAAGGTAAAGAGGAGAAAAGAGGAGAGGAGAAAAGATAGAGAGGGAGAGGGAGAGGAGCGGGAGAGGGAGAGGAGAGTAGAGAAGGTAAATAGGAGAAAAGAGGAGAGGAGAAAAGAAAGAGAGGAGAGGGAGAGGGAGAGGAGAGGGACGAGGAAAGGGAGAGGAGAGTAGAGAAGGTAAAGAGGAGAAAAGAGGAGAGGAGAGAAGAAAGAGAGGGAGAGGGAGAGGAGCGGGAGAGGGAGAGGGAGAGGAGAGGAGAGGGACGAGGAAAGGGAGAGGAGAGAAGAGAAGGTAAAGAGGAGAAAAGAGGAAGAGGAGAGGAGAGGAGAGGAGAGAAGAAAGAGAGGAGAGGGAGAGGAGAGGAGAGGGAGAGGGAGGAGGAAAGGGAGAGGAGAGAAGAGAAGGTAAAGAGGAGAAAAAAGGAGAGGAGAGGAGAGAAGAAAGAGAGGAGAGGGAGAGGGATAGGAGAGGAGAGGAGAGGAGAGGGAGAGGGACGAGGAAAGGGAGAGGAGAGAAGAAAAGGTAAAGAGGAGAAAAGAGGAGAGAAGAAAGAGAGGAGAGGGAGAGGGAGAGGAGAGGAGAAGAGAGGGGAGGGGAGGGAGAGGAATGAGGAAAGGGAGAGGAGAGAAGAGAAGGTAAAGAGAAGAAAAGAGGAAGAGGATAGGAGAGAAGAAAGAGAGGAGAGGGAGAGGAGAGGAGAGGGAGAGGGAGAGGGAGAGGAGGAGGAGAGGAGAGGCAGAGGGAGAGGGAGAGGAGAGGAAGAGGAGGAGAGGAGAGGGAGAGGAGAGGAGAGGGAGAGGGAGAGGGAGAGGGAGAGGGAGAGGAGGAGGAGAGGAGAGGCAGAGGGAGAGGGAGAGGAGAGGAAGAGGAGGAGAGGAGAGGCAGAGGGAGAGGGAGAGGAGAGGAAGAGGAGAGGAGAGAAGAGGCAGAGGAGAGAAGTGGAGAGGAGAGGAGAGGGAGAGAAGAGGGAGAGGAGAGGGAGAGGAGAGGGAGAGGAGAGGATGGGAGAGGAAGAGGAGAGGGAGAGGAGAGGATGGGAGAGGAAGAGGAGAGGGGAGGAGAGGAGAGGAGAGGAGGGGAGAGGAGAGGAGAGGGAGAGGAGAGGAAGAGGAGAGGGAGAGGAGAGGAGGGGAGAGGGAGAGGAGAGAAAGAGGAGAGGAGGGGAGAGGAAGAGGAGAGGAAGAGGAGAGGAGAGGAGAGGAGAGGAGAGGAGAGAAGGGGAGAGGGAGAGGGAGAGGAGAGAAGAGGAGAGTTACAATTACACAGTTACAATGTGGAGCAGCCTAATGCCGCGTACACACGGTCGGACTTTTCGTCTACAAAAGTCCAACGGACGCTGACGGACTAAAGCTGGCTGGTAATCCGATCGTGTGTGGGCTTCTCCGGACTTTCAACTGACTTTTTTAGCCTCAAATCCGACGTACTTTAGATTTGAAACATGCTTCAAATCTTTACTTCGTAACTACGACGGACCCCGAAATCCGCTCGTCTGTGTGCTAGTCCGACGGACAAAAAGCCACGCTAGGGCACCTATTGGCTACTGGCTATGAACTTCCTTATTTTAGTCTGGTGTACGACATCACGTAAGAATTCGACGGACTTTTGTGTGATCGTGTGTAGGCAAGTCTGTTCGTTAGAAAGTCCGCCGCAAGTCCGTCGAAAGTCCGCCGAAAGTCTGCCGGAAGTCTGCCGGAAGTCTGTCGGACAGGCTGTCTGACTTTTGTAGACGAAAAGTCCGACCGTGTGTACGCGGCATAACTTATACACTGTAAACATGTACAGAGTATATAACTTAAAGCACAGTATAAAGAGTGCAGTGGTGTAAAGCATGTAATGTAAAGCACAGTGTAGCAATGAAGCAGAGAGAAATATGAAACATTTATCGCAGCATAAAGAGTGTGGCAGTTCAGGGCACTGTGTGCGGAATGCAGTATACAGTGTGTTACACAAGCAACATATAGCACATTGTACAGAGTCCAGCAATGTAAAGTATGTAATGTACAGCACAATGTTTACAATGCGGCAGAGTGGGATACGTAACAAGGCTGAGTGTGGCAGTGCAGAGCATTTAACCTATAGTAAAATGGTTAATGTACAGCGCAGTGTGCAGAGTACACCAATGTGAAGTATTTAACTTACAGCCCAGTGTAAAGTATACAAAAAGTCGAGCAGTGTATGTAAAATATAGCACAGCATAGAGAGTGACAGCCCAGACCATTTAACCTACAGCACTATGAGCAGTTACAGTGCCATGAAAAAGTCTTCATACCCCTTGAAATTTTCCACATTTTGTCATGTTACAACCAAAAACGTAAATGTGTTTTATTGGGATTTTATGTGATAGACCAACACAAAGTGTCACATAATTGTGAAGTGGAAGGAAAATGATAAATGATACAAATAAATATGTGAAAAGTGTTGGGGGGACATTTGTATGGCGCCCCCCGGAGTCAATACTTTGTAGAACTCCCTTTCACTACAAGTCTTTTTGGGGATGTCTCTACCAGCTTTGCACATCTAGAGAGGGACATTTTTGCCCATTCTTCTTTGCAAAATATCTCAAGCTCTGTCAGATTGGATGGAGAGCGTCTGTGAACAGCAATTTTCAAGTCTTGCCACAGATTCTCAATGTGATTTAGGTCTGGACTGTGACTGGGCCATTCTAACACATGAATATGCTTTGATCTAAACCATTCCATTGTAGCTCTGGCTGGATGTTTCGGGTCGTTGTCCTGCTGGAAGGTGAACCTCCGCCCCGGTCTCAAGTCTTTTGCAGACTCTAATGCCGCGTACACACGGTCGGACTTTCTAGAAAGCTAGGTCCGACGTACTTGCCGCCAGACTTCCGGCGGACTACCGCCGGACTTTCTGAACGGCCGGACTTGCCTACACACGGCCGGACTTTCCGGAATCCGGTCTTCCCGACGGACTTCCGCCGGACTTTCAGAACGAACGGACTTTCCCACACACGGACAAGTCCGTTCATTTTGAACGTGACTTTGGTACGACGGGACTAGAAAAGGAATTCAATCTCGCCGCTTTTTTTGGCGAGATTGAAACCTTGCGAGCCCCGTCGCAGGCCCTTAGGTCTGGTATGGATTATAAAGGGGAACCCCTACGCCGAAAAAACGGCGTGGGGTCCCCCTAAAATCCATACCAGACCCCGATCCGAGCACGCAGCCTGGCCGGTCAGGAAAGGGGGTGGGGACGAGCGAGCGCCCCCCCCCTCCTGAACCGTACCAGGCCGCATGCCCTCAACATGGGGGGTGGGTGCTTTGGGGGAGGGGGGCGCCCTGCGCCCCCCCCCCAAAGCACCTTGTCCCCATGTTGATGAGGACAAGGGCCTCTTCCCGACAACCCTGGCCGTTGGTTGTCGGGGTCTGCGGGCGGGGGCTTATCGGAATCTGGGAGCCCCCTTTAATAAGGGGGCCCCCAGATCCCGGCCCCCCACCCTATGTAAATGAGTATGGGGTACATGGTACCCCTACCCATTTACCTAGGTAAAAAGTGTCAGTAATAAAACACAACACAGGTTTTTAAAATAATTTATTAAACAGCTCCGGGGGGGTCTTCTTCCGTCTTCGGGGGTCCCTTCGGTTCATCTTCTCCCGGCGTCCGGTTGGTTCTTCTCCGCTCTCCGGCCTCTTCTCCCGGTGTCGCAGGTCTTCGGCCGGCCCCTCCGCTCTCTTCATGTAGCTCTATTGCGAGCGGAGGTCCGGACTTCTGGGCTTCTGGGCTTCTTGGCTTCTCTTCTCTTCTCTTCTCTTCTCTTCCCCCAGATGTTGACACGACGCTCTCTCCAGCTGGACTGGTCTCTGAGGGCTGCGTTGTGACTTATATAGGCGGAGACCCCGCCCCCATATGATGTCACAGTCCCTGGGCATGCTGGGACTGTGACGTTTTAGGGGGCGTGGTCGACCACGCCCCCTAAAACGTCACAGTCCCAGCATGCCCAGGGACTGTGACATCATATGGGGGCGGGGTCTCCGCCTATATAAGTCACAACGCAGCCCTCAGAGACCAGTCCAGCCGGAGAGAGCGTCGTGTCAACATCTGGGGGAAGAGAAGAGAAGAGAAGAGAAGCCAAGAAGCCCAGAAGCCCAGAAGTCCGGACCTCCGCTCGCAATAGAGCTACATGAAGAGAGCGGAGGGGCCGGCCGAAGACCTGCGACACCGGGAGAAGAGGCCGGAGAGCGGAGAAGAACCAACCGGACGCCGGGAGAAGATGAACCGAAGGGACCCCCGAAGACGGAAGAAGACCCCCCCGGAGCTGTTTAATAAATTATTTTAAAAACCTGTGTTGTGTTTTATTACTGACACTTTTTACCTAGGTAAATGGGTAGGGGTACCATGTACCCCATACTCATTTACATAGGGTGGGGGGCCGGGATCTGGGGGCCCCCTTATTAAAGGGGGCTCCCAGATTCCGATAAGCCCCCGCCCGCAGACCCCGACAACCAACGGCCAGGGTTGTCGGGAAGAGGCCCTTGTCCTCATCAACATGGGGACAAGGTGCTTTGGGGGGGGGCGCAGGGCGCCCCCCTCCCCCAAAGCACCCACCCCCCATGTTGAGGGCATGCGGCCTGGTACGGTTCAGGAGGGGGGGGGCGCTCGCTCGTCCCCACCCCCTTTCCTGACCGGCCAGGCTGCGTGCTCGGATCGGGGTCTGGTATGGATTTTAGGGGGACCCCACGCCGTTTTTTCGGCGTAGGGGTTCCCCTTTATAATCCATACCAGACCTAAGGGCCTGGTATGCCCCGCGCTCGCCGTAATAGGAAGATTTGTTTTTCCTATTGCAGCGAGCACGAGATGCAGCAACCTGCTCCTCCGTCGTATCTGGTCCTTCGGACTAGCATACAGACGAACGGGCTTTCCGTCAGGAACTGAGTCCGGCGGAGGTACGACGTAAAGATTTGAAGCAGGCTTCAAATCTAAAGTACGTCGGATTTCCGCAAAAATCCGACCGAAACGGTCCGTCGGAAGTCCGATGGAGACCACACACGGTCGGACTTTCCGCCGGTACCTTGTCCGGCGGCGTCCATCGGACTTTTGCAGGTGAAAAGTCCGACCGTGTGTACGCGGCATAACAGGTTTTCTTCTAAGATTGTCCTGTATTTGTCTCCATCCATCTTCCCATCAACTCTGACCAGCTTCCCTGTCCCTGCTGAAGAAAAGCATCCCCACCACATGATGCTGCCACCACCATGTTTCACAGTGGGGATGGTGTGTTCAGGGTGATGGGCAGTGTTAGTTTTCCACTACACATAGTGTTTCGCTTATAGGCCAAAAAGTTCAGTTTTGGTCTCATCTGACCAGAGCACCTTCTTCCACATGTTTGCTGTGTCCTCCACATGGCTTCTCACAAACTACAAACAGGACTTCTTATGACTTTCTTTCACCAATGTCTTTCTTCTTGTCACTCTTCCATAAAGGGCAGATTTGTGGAGAACACGACTAATAGTTGTCCTGTGGACAGATTCTCCCACCTGAGCTGTGGATCTCTGCAGATCCTCCAGAGTTACCATGGACCTCTTGGCTCTTCTCTGATGAATGTTCTCCTTGCCCGGCCGGTCAGTTTAGGTGGACGGCCATGTCTTGGTAGGTTTGCAGTTGTGCCATAATCTTTCCATTTTCGGATGATGGATTGAACAGAGCTCCGTGAGATGTTCAAAGCTTGGGAGATTTTTTATAACCTAACCCTGCTTTATACTTCTCCACAACTTTATCCCTGACCTGTCGGGTGTGTTCCTTGGCCTTCATGATGCTGTTTGTTCACTAAGGTTCTCTAACAAACCTCTGAGGGCTTCACAGAACAGCTGTATTTATACTCAGATTAAATTACACACAGGTGGACTCTATTTACTAATTAGGTGACTTCTGGAGGCAATTGGTTCCACTAGATTTTAGTTAGGGGTATCAGAGTAAAGGGGGCTGAATACAAATGCCCCCCCCCCCCACACACACACACACACTTTTCACATATTTGTTTGTAAAAAATTTGGAAAAACATTTATCATTTTCCTTCCACTTCACAATTATGTGCCACTTTGTGTTGGTCTATCACATAAAATCCCAATAAAATACATTTATATTTTTGGTTGTAACATGACAAAATGTGAAAAATTTCAAGGGGTATGAATACTTTTTCAGGGCACCGTAAGCAGCCTTGTGAATGGAATTAAAAAGCAAAGTATACAGAGGGGGAGGTATTGAATGTACAGCACAGAGTACAGCAGTGTGTAGTAATGAAGAGCTGAGTGTAGAGACTGGAGTGGAGTGTGTATTATGAAGCACAGCATAGAGAGTGTCATTCCAGAAGTGCAATGAAATAAAACGTGGGCTGTGTTGGGCCGTCTCTCCCGAAGTAAATTGCAGTTATGGAGGTTCTTCTGTTCTCTATATTCTCAGCTATAAAGCAGAAGATATTTTATATAATCAGATAATCTGTAAAGATAAACGCAAAGTGCGAACCTTACAGCGACCTTTAAAAAGTCTTTATGGGTTCTGTTTCCAAGTGGACTCTTTTATTAAATCAACTTCATTACCGCCTGTAAAGTAATTGGCACTTTGCTGTAATGATAGAAATGCCACATTACCATTCTTCCTATCGCTGTGCCGTTTTGAGCCATCCTACGCGTTTTCCGATAATCGAGGAAATTAAACCGACTTCAAAAACAAAAGTAAAGCAAAGGGGAGACAAACTTCAAGAAGAATTACGGGTATGAATATTTTTACATAGTTACATTGTTTCAACTTGGATGAATGTAACTACGTATAGGCGATTCCTGTGCGATTTTTCTAGAACAGTGGTTTCCAGCTCCCTAATGAGCTAAAGGGGGTCTCAAATGTGGCCCCTGACAATACCAAAGGGCCACACTTGGGGCTTTTTTTTTTCTCTCAGTGAATAGGTGCAGAAACTCCTCTCTCCCAAGTCACCCCTTGTTTCTGCCCCCTACCCACCTCCAAGCACCGTCCCTTGTCTCCACCCCCTACCCACCTCCAAGCATTGTCCCTTGTCTCTGCCCCCTACCCACCTCCAAGCACTGTCCCTTGTCTCCACCCCCTACCCACCTCCAAGCACCGTCCCTTGTCTCTTCCTCCCCTACCTACCTCCAAGCACTGTCCCTTGTCTCCACCCCCTACCCATCTCCAAGCACTGTCCCTTGTCTCCACCCCTACCCACCTCTAAGCGCCATCCCTTGTCTCTGCCCCACCCACCTCCAAGCACTGCCCTTTGTTTCCACCCCCCTACCCACCTCAAAGCACCGTCCCTTGTCTCCGCCCCCTACTTACCTCCAAGCACCGTCCCTTGTCTCTGCCCCCTACCCACCTCCAAGCACCGTCCCTTGTCTCCACCCCCTACCCACCTCCAAGCACCGTCCCTTGTCTCCGGACCCCTACCCACCTCCAAGCACGGTCCCTTGTCTCCGCCCCCTACCCACCTCCAAGCACCGTCCCTTGTCTCCGCACCCTACCCACCTTCAAGCACCGTCCCTTGTCTCTGCCCCTACCCAGCTCCAAGCACCGTCCCTTGTCTCCGCCCTCTACCCACCTCCAAGCATCATCCCTTGTCTCTGCCCCCACCCACCTCCAAGCACCGGCCAATGTCTCCGCACCCTACCCACCTCCAAGCACCGTCCCTTGTCTCTGCCCCTACTCACCTCCAATCACCGTCCCTTGTCTCTGCCCCTACCCACCTCCAAGCACCATCCCTTGTCTCTGCCCCACCCACCTCCAAGCACCGCCCCTTGTTTACACCCCCCTACCCACCTCCAAGCACCGTCCCTTGTCTCCGCCCCCTACTCACCTCCAAAAACCGTCCGTTGTCTCTGCCCCCTACCCACCTCCAAGCACTGTCCCTTGTCTCCACCCCCTACCCACCTCCAAGCACCGTCGCTTGTCTCCACGCCTACCCACCTCCAAACACCGTCCCTTGTCTCCACCCCTACCCACCTCCAAGCACCGTCCCTTGTCTCCACCCCTACCTACCTCCAAGCACCGTCCCTTGTCTACACCCCTACCCACCTCCAAGCACCGTCCCTTGTCTCCACCACCTACCCACCTCCAAGCACCGTCCCTTGTCTCCGTCCCCCTACCCACCTCCAAGCACCGTCCCTTGTCTCCGCCCTCTACCCACCTCCAAACACTGTCCCTTGTCTCTGCACCCTACCCACCTTCAAGCACCGTCCCTTGTCTCTGCCCCCACCCACCTCCAAGCACCATCCCTTGTCTCCACCCCCTACCCACCTCCAAGCACCATCCCTTGTCTCCGCACCCTACCCACCTCCAAACACCGTCCCTTGTCTCCGCCCCCTACTAACTCCCAAGCACCGTCCCTTGTCTCCACCCCTACCCACCTCCAAGCACCGTCCCTTGTCTCCACCCCCACGCACCTCCAAGCACCGCCCTTTGTTTCCACCCCCCTACCCACCTCCAAGCACTGTCCCCTGCCTCCGCCCCCTACTCACCTCCAAGCACTGTCCCTTGTCTCCGCCCCCTACCCACCTCCAAGCACTGTCCCTTGTCTCTGCCTCCACCCACCTACAAGCACCACCCCTTGTTTCCACTACCTACCTACCTCCCAGTAACACCTCTTTTAGGGAAAACAGAGCCAAGTATAATTTTGTGGTACTAAGTAATTTGTATGGAATTTGATAATGATAACAAGAAAAGCAGTAAAATGGATCTCCCCTGCAGCCAGCAACAAGAGCCCCCCTCCAAGCAACAATAGATCCCCCTCCCCCCGCAACATTAGACACCCCCACAAGATCATCTTTAATATTGATTGGACCCTGGGCAAACATTTTCTTGCCCCCTATTCATGCAATTTCGCTCTGCACCTGCTCTGAGACATACAATTAATAGCAGCCACACTCAAAACTTGTTTACTGAATCAGATCAGGCAGCGATTGCGATTGGTTGCCAGTGGTATCATTGCTGCTCACTGACTGGCTGTTATAGGTTTCAGCACACATTATGGCTCACTGATTATTTGCCAGAAGTTACAGCACATGACTTCTGCTTGTTGATTGGTTGCTAGAGATTACTGTACATCGATACTGCTCACTGATTAGTTGCTAGAGTTTACTGGAAATCCTTACCACTCACCAATTGGTTGCTAGAGGTTTCTGCACATTCTTACTGCTCACTGATTGGTTGCTGGAGGTTACTGCACATTATTACTGCTCACTGATTGCTTGCTAGAGGTTTCTGCACAATATTACTGCTCGCTAATTGGTTTCTAGACTTTACTGCATATTATTACTGCTCACTGATTGGTTGCTAGAGGTTACTTCCAGTCTGCGACTATTTACATATTAATGCCACCGCTATTTACATATTAATGCAGGTTATTTATTTTTTTTTAAATATATTTTTATTAAGATTTTGAGACAAACAAACAGTAACACTTGGTTGCTACAGTACATCAACACCACCTCCAGTTACATTAGGCGTCTGACAGTGTGAGATGCCAAGTTACATAGCGAAAGTAAGGGTATACAAATGGTCCTCCTCAGAGGGAAGTAGACTGTTAAATACCATGAGATATACAAGCCTGGAAATGCCGACATATGGGTCTAGAAGCACGCTATGCTAATCAGTATCTTGCCATGACCGTAACTGTAAAACTAAGTTTATTATGAAATATTCATTTTCTCCATCCACTTACGCCAGACTCTATCAAATTTCAAGGGACAACCTCTGTTAGCATATGTGTCTTTGTATAGCGGGAGGTTCCCATTAACTAGATGTTTCCACTCCGTAATTGATGGAGGGTTAGATTTTTTCCACTGCATTGCAATATTTTTTCTGGCATAAAAGAGTAGTATACTGATCAGTGTGCGTTTGGCTATAGTAGGAACAACATTTTCTAACAGACCCAGTATACAGATCTCCATCCGAGGGGAAATGTTGGTTGAGGCCACCTTGTTAATTAGATCGAGTACCTCTCTCCAGTATTGTTGTAATCTTGGGCAGTGCCAGAAGATGTGTGCGAAATCTCCCGGAGATATACCACATCTCCAGCAATCTGGGGAGTGCTGAGGGTTCATAAGATGTAGTCTATGTGGGGTAAAATAGGCCCTGTGGACAATTTTAAATTGAACCACTCTGTCTCTTATGGAGACGAGTGACCTGAAGGGGAAATCCCAGACATCATCCCAGTCATCGTCATCCAGCGCAGGGATATCGCGTTGCCAACGGGACCAGAGTCTATCCAGAGGTGGTAGGGACGCGAAGACCAGGTGCACGTATAATCTCGAAGTAGGTTTTTCAGTGCATCCGTATCTGAGCGTCCTCTCCAGCTCGGACTGAGTCAAGGTGCAAGAGGAGTGAGGAAATTGGGCAGCAAATGCATGTGCCAGTTGAAGATAGCGGAACTTGTAGTGATTGGGTAGGTTATAGATTACGGACAACTGGTCAAAGGAAAGCAACGAAGTCTGTGGTATAACATGTGATATAATTTTGATGCCATATTTAGTCCAAATTTGGGGGTCTGAGAGCTTGAGGAAATGTGGTAGATTGGGGTTTGACCATAACGGGGCATTGGGGGAGGGTTCAGAGTGATTGTGTTTACTAATATTTAGACCGGTTCGCCAGGCTCGCAGGGTGGTGTGCATGGATGGGGTTAGTGGGTGAGGGGCGCGTGGACCTCTATGTATTAAAAGCTGGAGGGTCTCCCAGGAACCCACCACTGTAGCCTCCAAAGCTGAGGCCGCATTAGTTTTGTCAGGGACTAACCACCAAACCACAGTCACTAACTGTGAGGCTAGGAAATATTTATAGCAATCCGGGAAAGCCATGCCGCCCTGAGATGTAGGCCTCATCAAGGTAGACAGTTTGTATCTAGGTGGGGCGGGGCCCCACAGGAAATCTGAGAATTTTTGGTTGAGTTTGATGAAAAATGATTTGGGGATCCACTGCGGGGAGTGGCGGAAAAGATAGGTGAATTTGGGAATAATTTTCATCTTAAGGAGATTTACTCTACCCCAAACTGATAGGGGTAAATTGCTCCATGATTTGAGTTTGGGTCTCATATCATCCAAAACTGGATCAAGATTCAGTTTAATAAAATCCTGGGCATGAGACGAGACCTGAACCCCAAGATATTTGAAAGTGTCTACCCAATTTAACGGACTGTCAGGGGGAGCGGTGTTCCTAGCCTCCTGGTCTATTGGAAAAAGAGTGGATTTTGACCAATTAACCCGCAAACCTGTAACTTCAGAGAATGTGTCTAGAACTGAAAGTGCTCCTTGGAGCGATGGGCCCGCATCTGCAAGAAAGAGGACCATATCGTCTGCGTACAGGGCTACCCTCTCCTCCAGCAAGCCAACACGCAGCCCCTTAATATGGGGCGATGTACGTAGGGCTTCAGCGACTGGCTCAATGGCAATGGCAAACAAGGCTGGGGAGAGAGGGCAGCCCTGTCTAGTTCCCCTAAACAGTCTGAAGGGAGATGACAATCTGGAGCCAAGACGTATCGAAGAGGTGGGGCACTTATATATAGTCTGTAACCACGAAATGAACTTTAGTGGAAAGCCCATCCTCCGGAGAGTTTCCCAAAGGAAGGGCCACTCCACTGTATCGAAAGCCTTCTCTATGTCTAATAGGGCAATGGCCCTTGTCCCCGAGTTTTCATGCTGGGTATGGATATTTGTGAAAAGCCTTCTGAGATTCACATCAGTAGATCTCTTGGGCATAAAACCTGTTTGGTCGGGATCAATTACTGATGGCAGCAAAGGATATAGACGGGAGGCTAGGAGTTTGGTTAAAATTTTAAGATCGTTGTTCAATAGTGCGATCGGTCTGTATGAGGCACAAAGCTCCGGGTCCTTGGGGGGCTTATGAATTAAGGTCAAATATGCCTGGTGCATTGACGGAGGTAAATCACCCTTGGACAAACATGTGGTATACAGCTGAGCCAGAATGGGCGCCAGTAGCTCGCAGTGAGTTCGATAGAAATCAATTGGAAGCCCGTCAGGCCCCGGTGCCTTACCCGTGGGGAAGGAGCGGATAACATTTAGAACTTCCAGTGCCGTAAAAGGCTGGACCAGTGACTGTCTCTCCGCGTCCGAGAGCCAACCGAGTGCCAGCGGATCCAAGAGGTCCTGTAGTGACTCGGGTCGGAAATCGGAGGGGAGAGAGGAGTCATAAAGCTTCCCATAGAAGGCACCGAAAGCCTCCAATATTGCAGACTGGGATGTCACTACACCTCCCTCAGAGGAGCGTAGACTGGAGATAGTTGTGAGTGGATGGTCATGTTGAGCCATCATAGCCAGGAACCGACCATTCTTGTCCCCCTGCTCAAAGAACCGCTGTCTACCTTTGTGTATGTCTAGCCTAGTGACCTCTGACATGTGTATGTTCAAAGCGCTCTGTGCTGCATTCAGCGAATCAAAATGAGAGGGGGAGGGGTCTGCACTGAATACTGCACTTTGATCATCAACTGACTGTTGGAGTAGCTGAGTTTGTTGGCCCTGCTGTTTCTTGACACTGGCTATAGTGGAAATGTATAGGCCTCTGGTGTAGGCCTTGAATGTGTCCCATACTATTTGTGGAGATGAGGATTCCTTATTGTGGTCCCAAAACTCTGTCAACCCGGGCGGGATAACTTCAGCCACCTCAGGGTGAGAGATCCACTGTGCTCCCAGCCTCCACAAAGCCGCATCACGACATGCAGACGAGCGAAACTCCACTACCAGAGGGCTATGATCAGATAAGCCACTGGGAAGATAGGAGGCCTCTACTACGTCCGCTAACAGTGACTGATTAGAGAAGGCTAAGTCTATTCTTGAGGCGGTCTTGTGGGAAGCCGAGAAGCACGAGTAAGCCCTAAGGGCAGGGTGTCTCCATCTCCATATCTCCTCCAAGCCCATTGCCTGTGCCCAGGAGAGTAAGTCAGAGTTGTGGCTTTTAGGAGGGGTAGGTCTATCCATGTCTGGGGAGAGAATAGCGTTAAAGTCTCCCATTACCAGAAGTTTCCCAGGGCAAAAGGGGGCCGCTTTTTCCAGTACCGTATATAGAAGGCTTGGAGAAAAGGGTGGAGGTATATAAATATTAATCACAATATATTTCTGAGACCAATGTTTATACACCAAAATAACAAATTTACCCTGGGGGTCCGTGCATACCTCCTCAATCATACATGGGAATCTCTTGGCAATTAGCATTGAAACCCCCCTTGCATAGGAGGAGTAAGTAGCATGCACGGACCTCTGTATCCAGGGTTTTTTAAGAGTCAGAACCTTGCTGCCTGTGAGGTGGGTCTCTTGGAGAAGAATAATATGGGGGGAGTGGAGTTTCAGGTATTTAGTTAATAGTGCGCGCTTAAATTTGGAATTCAGGCCTCTGATATTCCATGAGAGGACAGTAAATTTTTCAGTTAGGGAGGTAGCCATACGTAGAGGGGGAACCAATGTAGATCAGGATTGTAGGGAGGGCATATGGGAGGGCAACTCACAGACAGCAAAATCCCTGAGTAACTCCACCGTGTGGCGGAAGCAATTGACCACTGCAGCAACCATTTAGACTCTAACAATAAAAACAACAAACTAAAACATAAACGACCCAAGCACCGAGTGCTTATCCTACTAATTCCCATCCCCTCTCCAAAAGAAAAAATAAAAATAAAACCGGAGAGGAGAGCGGAAGTAGTTTTACCCCAAAAAAGAACAACAACTTCTAACTGTAGGTGTACCCTTAAATAGGGTTATCACACAGTAATGTTTACTTCAGATCAGTCCGTGATCTTGGTAGGGGGTTGAAAGTTTTAATGCAGGTTATTTACATGTAAACACAGGGTCTGCAGGGGAGTTGTCTGTACACAGCAATAGGGCAGAGTTGAGCAGTGTTAGTAACAGAACTTCACACTGAGATATCGGGACACAGCAGTATGAAGTATGAGGCAGCTGTTTTGGACCCCACAACAATGATGGAGCCCAGGGCAGCTGCCCCTTTTGCCCTGCCTTAAAGACGACCCTGCACCCCCAGCAACAACAGATCCCCCCAGCAACAATAGACCGCTTGCAACAATATACCACCTTGCAACAACAGACCCACCCCAAGGACAATATACCCAACCAGCAACAATAGATCTCCCAGCAGCCAACATTAGTAAACCCTCCAGCAGCCACCAACAATAGAACCCTCCCTCAACAGTAGACCCCTCCCAGCGGCAATTGACCACCGGCAACATAAGACCCCCCCAGCAACAATTGACCCCTCCCTTAACAATAGAGTTTCCCAGCATCAATAGATCCCCCAGCAGCCAGCAATAATAGACCCCACCCTCAACAGTTGCAGGAATGGGGGTGCCCTGTGCTGGTTGCTTCTGTTATAAGCCTGGACAGGCTGGACAGGGGTATTGACAGTAGCATCACTGAAGACCCTAACCCTAAAGGAAAGAGGGGCGCAGTTTGGCATCTTTGCCCTGGGTGCTGGATGACCTTGTCCCATCACTGCATATAATGCTTGGGAGGACTGTCAGAGACTGCAGACCTAATAGAGGAAATGAGGGTCAGAGAGTGATAACAGGATACATTGTTGGTGGGGATATGCTGCAGAAGACAATACAAAACTGGGAAGATGTTACATGAGGCTGGTAGAGGTCAATCGTATTACCCTAATCAATGTTCAGACTACAGACTGCTGAGGTCTGAGGGCCACACATCATATAGCAAAGGGACACATGTGGCCTGTTGCACATCGTCCACTCAGGAAATGAGGCGGGAATCTATCTGGCTTGCTGCAGCTTCTAATAAACATTGTGAGGAGCTCACAATGTGTAGTGAAATCAGAGAAAGCCATTTCAGTCCAGGAGAGGAGCCGATGTAATTGAAGGGAAAGCCGAAGGTCAGATTTATAAACACTATATTGTCAGAAGTATTGGGACGCCTACCTTTACACGCACATGAATTTTAATGACACCCCAGTCTTCGTCTGTAAGAGTTCAATATCGGTTTGGCCCACCCTTTGCAGCTATAACAGCTTCAACTCTTCCGGGAAGGCTGTCCACAAGGTTTAGGAGTGTGTCTATGGGAATGTTTGACCGTTCTTCCAGAAGCGCATTTGTGAGGTCAGGCACTGATGTTGGATGAGAAGGCCTGGCTTGCAGTCTCTGCTCTAATTCAGCCCAAAGGTGTTCTGTTGGGTTGAGTTTAGGACTCTGTGCAGGCCAGTCAAGTTCCTCCACCCTAAACTCGCTCACCCATGCCTTTATGGACCTTGCTTTGAGCACTGGTCCAAATCATTTGGTGGAGGGGGAATTATGGTGTGGGGTTTTCTTTTCAGGGGTTGGGCTTGGCCCCTTAGTTCCAGTGAAGGGAACTCTTAAGACGTCAGCATACTAAGACATTTTGGACAATTTAATGCTCCCAACTTTGTGGGAACAGTTTGGGGACGGCCCCTTCCTGTTCCAACATGACTGCGCACCAGTGCACAAAGCAAGGTCCATAAAGACATGGATGAGCGAGTTTGGGGTGGAGGAACTTGACTGGCCTGCACAGAGTCTTGACCTCAACCCAAATAGAATACCTTTGGGATGAATTAGAGCGGAGCCTTCTTGTCATAAGTGCCTGACCTCACAAATGTGCTTCTGGAAGAATGGTCAAACATTCCCATAGACACACTCCTAAACCTTGTGGACGGCCTTCCCAGAAGAGTTGAAGCTGTTATAGCTGCAAAGGGTGGGCCAACTCAATATTGAACCCTACGGACTAAGACTGGGATGCCATTAAAGTTCATGTGCGTGTAAAGGCAGGTGTCCCAATACTTTTGGTATCACCTGGTACCACCCAGGACACCTTCACATGTAACAAACATTTTGTAATTCTTTTGTATCTCTATTTCAGAAAACAATATGCAGACAAAACGGCGTTCTCGTCGGTAGCCATATGCCGCGTGTAATCTGTTTTCTAGTTGAGAGGTTTAATACATTTCAGGAATATCAAGTATGTTGGGTAAACCTGCTTGCTATTGATCTTATTCAAAAACACTTGGTTTGACGTTATCCCCCAGCAGCACCTTTCCCAACAAACCACATGAAAGATGTAAGTAAATACGCCTCCCGCCGCCAGCTTTACCTTCCGTAATCAGCAGCCAGGAGTTTCAGAGACCGGAATGGAAAAGAGAATTAAAGACAGCTAAATGTGGTTTTTAACCGAACAAAAGAAAATGAAGACGGGTATGACGGGGCAAAGAAATGTTTAAGGGACTGGATTTGTCAGCATCATCTCAGCAAGAAACAAAAAAAAAAACAAAAAACAAAAAAAAATGAAGAAAAAAGTAAAAAAAAATACACTGAAATTAAAAAAAAAAAAACAACTCGTATTGCGAAACACTCGTAAACCACGTTACTTGCAATCCGAGGTTTTACTGTACAATATAATTGTAGCACCCTCTACCTAACTAGGTGCTAGAGGTGAGATTTTGTCAGAGCAGGTAAATTTAGACAGGCCTAGGTCTGATCTGTGTGGGCTGGGAGTGGCTGAGAGTAGGCTGGTGACTCACGGATAGCATTATCTTTCGGTTACCTCCCTCTGGCTTCTAGATGATTCTAGAAGAGAGGAGGGGAAGAGAGGTGGAGCTGTCTTAGGCGTCTCTTTTTTTAAATCAACTTTATTGCTATCACGAGGAACGAACAATGTCCCTTGTAATAGCATGTGCCATGACAGGTCCTCTTTATGGAGAGATTCGGGGTCTATTAGACACCAGATCTCTCCTCTGGCCCCCAATGCAGCCGATCAGAAATAGATCGGTCTGATCAGCTGCTTCACTGGCCGGTAACAGGATAGTAAACAAAGAACCGAAAACAGAAGTGACAAAATCCTTGGTTTCTGATCTCATGGAGAAGGAGGAACAACGTCAGTTCCTCTCTCTCTGTGTAATGCAGCTGATGCCACCGGTTGGAGCTGTCCTGGGCTCCCCAATGGGATGGAAGGGTATGGGAAAGGCGGCGGGAGGTGGGGGCACCCCTTCCACAGCCTGTAGAAGTGATCAAGTGGCTGTATAGCCACTCAAATCACTTCTACATGAACGGCAGGGCCAGACTGACCTACCGAGATAGCTGGAAATTTCCCGGTAGGCCGCCTGCCCTGGGGCCGCCACAAGGGTGACACCATTAAGTAGCGCTGTGGAGGGGGGAGCCGCGTCGACGCTCATAGACCGACCATACACTCACAGACAGAGGAGAAACTACAAATCCCACTATGCAGTGCGGGCCTCACACTGTGACCGAACTTCCCAGTCATTGAGCAAGTGGGCGGGTGTCCCCGCCTCAGAGCCCTGTCAATGCTGGCTATGACTGCTATAGAGGGGCTATGAAAGTGAGCCCGGAGTGTGGCCTGGAGTGCGGGCAGGCGATGGCAGAGATGGGGTGGGACAGGACAGCAACGTCTTCCCAGGCTCTGGAGCTCCTTCAGCATCAAGGAGCGCTGGAACTGCTGATCTTCAACATTTCAACATTTCATCCTCACCATCTGGCTCTTCAGGTTTCTGCATGAGAATGGCGGGGCCATGGTGGATGGTGAGTGCATGGGCCGGCACTGTGAGGGTTAAGCCTGGGGTGGCAGATTACATAGACGGGAAAGATAAGTCCTTTGCTGCATAGTAATCACCCCAGTGCTTCTTCACCCTAATCACCCCTGTACTTTTTCATCCTCATCACCCATGTGCTTCTTCACCCTCATCACCCCATCACAACCATCTCTTGTATCATGTCTGCAGCCTATGACATCTCCTATATCATGTCCACAGCCTCTGACATCTCCTGTATTATGTCCGCAGCCTCCCACCATCTCCTGTATCATGTCCGCAGCCTTCGACCATCTCCTGTATCATGTCCCCAACCTCTGACATCTTCTGTATCATGTCTACAGCCTCTGACCATCTCCTGTATCACATCCGCAGCCTCTGACCATCTCCTATACCATGTCCGCAGCCTCTGACATCTCCTATACCATGTCCGCAGCCTCTGACATCTCCTGTATCATGTCCACAGCCTCTGACCATCTATTGTATCACGTCCGCAGCCTCGGACCATCTACTGTATCATGTCTGCAGCCTCTGACATCTCCTGTATCATGTCCACAGCCTCTGACCATCTCCTGTATCATGTCCGCAGCCTCTGACGATCTCCTGTACCATGTCTGCAGCCTCTGACCATCTCCTGTACCATGTCTGCAACCTCTGACCATCTCCTGTATCATGCCCGCAGCCTCTAACCATCTCCTGTATCATGTCCGCAGCCTTTGACATCTCCTGTATCATGTCCGCAGCCTCTGACATCTCCTGTATCATGTCCGCAGCCTCTGACTATCTCCTGTACCAGGTCCGCAACCTCTGACATCTCCTGTATTATGTCCACAGCCTCTGACATCTCCTGTATCATGTCCGCAGTCTCTGACCATCTCCTGTACTATGTCCCCAACATCTGACATCTCCTGTACCAGGTCCACAGCCTCTGACCATCTCCTGTATCATGTGCGCAGCCTCTGGCATCTCCTGTACCATGTCTGGAGCCTCTGACCATCTCCTGTACCATGTCTGCAACCTCTGACCACCTCCTGTATCATGCCTGCCGCCTCTAACCATCTCCTGTATCATGTCCGCAGCCTCTGACATCTCCTGTATCATGTCTGCAGCCTCTTACCATCTCCTGTACCAGGTCCGAAACCTCTGAAATCTCCTGTATTATGTCCACAGCCTCTGACATCTCCTGTATCATGTCTGCAGCCTCTAATCATCTCCTGTATAACGTCCACAGCCTCTGACCATCTCCTGTATCACGTCCGCAGCCTCTGATCATCACCTTTACCATGTCTGCAGCCTCTGACATCTCTTGTATCATGTCTGCAGCCTCTAACCATCTCCTGTATCACGTCCGCAGCCTCTGACCATCTCCTGTACCATGTCCTCAGCCTCTGACCATCTCCTGTACCATGTCCGCAACCTCTGACCATCTCCTGTATCATGCCTGCAGCCTCTAACCATCTCTTGTATCATGTCCGCAGCCTCTGACCATCTCCTGTACCATGTCCACAGCCTCTAACCATCTCCTATATCACGTCCACAGCCTCTGAACGTCTCCTGTATCATGTGCGTAGCCTCTAACCATCTTCTGTATCATGTCCGCAGCCTCTGACCATCTCCTGTACCATGTCCGCAGCCTCAAACCATCTCCTGTATCATGTCTGCAACCTCTGACCATCTCCTGTACCATGTCCGAAAACCTCTGACATCTCTTGTATCATGTCCGCAGCCTCTGATCATCTCCTGTATCATGTCCGCAGCCTCGAGCCATCTCTTGTACCATGCCTGCAGCCTCCAGCCATCTCTTGTATCATGTCCGCAACCTCTGACCATCTCTTGTCTTTTGACATGTCTGTAGTCTCTGTGGGGGAGTCTGGAGAGGAGATTGCTCATATATATATATATATATATATATATATATATATATATATATATATATATATATATATATAGCCCTATGTGCTTTAATACCTGTCTTATCTATATATAAAACACTCTTTGAATGTGCTTTAGAATGCATGGTTCTCCCTTTTATGGACAAGAAAATAATGACGTTATGCTTTTGGACTGGTATAATAATGCTATGTGGCTGGTATGAAGTTATTTCTGGGGCTGGTTTTTATTCCCAGTCTGGCCCTGATAAACGGACATCGACTGCCTGTAGCTACATTGTACCCCTACCCATAACTCCTTTTAACACCCGAAGGGCCTAGTATGGATTGGGGGTGGGGCTTTGCCCAATCAGGGCTAAAAAGCACTGGGCAACGCGCAGTGCATTGTGGGATGCTGGGTGGGCAAATATCCCGCTGAGACCTGGAAATTCGGGTGTTCGCCGAACGTGCGGACAGGCGATGTTGGGGCCGAACTTTTGCTTGTCTCGAACTGTTCACCCAACACTTTTCGATGTCTTCCTCAGGATGCAGGATACGAGGGCTGTGGGCATTGTTAGAACACGTAACTGTAAGAGAAAAGAAAGGGAGAAAAAAAAAAGT
The DNA here is from genome assembly GCA_037952835.1 of Lithobates septentrionalis. NCBI lineage: Eukaryota > Metazoa > Chordata > Amphibia > Anura > Ranidae > Lithobates > Lithobates septentrionalis. Next base: position 319,983 of record JBBDGP010003864.1, read on the forward strand.
ATCATTTATCATTCTAAAACTAAAAGTTTTTTAAAAAAAGTTGTTTTTTAATATTATATTAAGTTCATTAGATTTTTGTCATTACTGTATAATAATTATTATCTCAATATAATATCTCAATTATTTTTTTCAGGAGTTTTACAATGTCTTTATTTGCTCAAATCAAGATTCCTAATTTTATTTTTGCTTTGTTTAATGCAGAGCTAAACTTTCTTAATGAACATGAACTATTTTTAATCCTTACACTGCTAGCATTAGTAAATGGATAGGAAGATATATTATATTTACTTGTTTTTTTTTTACTTTTATTCAGTTGATTTTTGGTTTCTGGCCTAGGCCATATTGAGGTTATATTTCCCATGAGTCTTTATGGAAGGAGAGGAGGAGGGGCTTTTTCAGCCTGCATGCCCTAGGACAGTGATGGTGAACCTTGGCACCCCAGATGTTTTGGAACTACATTTCCCATGATGCTCCACTACACTGCAGAGTGCCAGAGCATCATGGGAAATGTAGTTCCAAAACATCTGGGGTGCCAAGGTTCACCATCACTGTCCTAGGATAAGAGCTTCCTATTCAAGATAGTTCTCTCTTAATTTTTGAATTGTGTATTTTGATTAGCTGAAAGCAGTTATTTTATGTTCAGGTCATTTTTTTTTAATCAATTTCATAAATGTCCAATGTGAAACTTTACAATTATATTGATTTATTCATTCTTTTATATAGCCCTGATAAAGAGGGTGGTCTCTGGCCTGTAAAACATGTTTGCTTACCTCTATAGTCTTCTATTGATTATTCTGTTATTCTTTATTACATTGTTAATATATTATTTGCATTGTTAATATTACAATATTATTTACATTATTTATTTATTATATTAGTATTACATTATTTACATTATGATTTATTTATGATTTTTTTACATATTTTTTTTAATTTTTGTTGTTATTCATTTTATTATTATTATTATTATTATTATCATTATATTTACATTATTTAGTTATTACATTACATTATTATTTGTGATATTTGCAGTATGTGATATCATTTTTGGCAGGTCACGGGTCATGGCATTGAAGATTCTCCCTTGTAAAGACAATTGAGTTTATTTTTTGCTATATTGGTATTGCATTATTTACATCATTATTAATATTATGATATTATGTTATTTACATAATTTGGTTGTTATCTATTACATTGTTATTATTATTATTATTATTATTATTATTATTATTATTATTATTATTATTATTTATCTTATTTATTACATTGTTATTATTTATTACATTCAATTTATTACATGACATCTTCTATTTATTATTATTTATTTATTATTTTATTAATGTAGTCATGGGACATCATTTTTGGTGGGTTACAGGGTCATGGGAATATTGCCCCTTGTAAAAACAATTCAATTTATTTTTTATTATATTGTTATTGCATTATTTACATCAATATTAATATTATCATATTGTTATTTACATTATTTAGTTGTTATCTATTACATTGTTATTATTATTATTATTATTATTATTATTATTATTCATTTATTATTTAATACATTATTATTACATTATTATTTGTGATATTTACAGTATGTGACATCATTTTTGGCGGGTCACGGGATCATGGGATTGAAGATTGTCACTTGTAAAGACAATTGAGTTTATTTTTTGTTATATTGGTATTGCATTATTTACATCATTATTAATATTATGATATTTACATTATTTGGTTGTTATCTATTACATTGTTAATATTATTATTGTTATTATTAATCTTATTTATTACATTGTTATTATTACGTTCAATTTATTACATGAAATCTTCTATTTATTACTATTACATTGGAATACGTTTGTATCTGAACCCTTGACAGCCTAAGATTTCTACAGCTACATTTACAAATGTAGTCATGTGACATCATTTTTGGCAGGTCACGGGGTCATGGGAATATTCTCCCTTGTAAAGACAATTCGGTTTATTTTTTTATTATATTGTTATTACATTATTTACGTCAATATTAATATTATCATATTGTTATTTACATTATTTAGTTGTTATATTACATTGTTGTTGTTATTATTATTATTATTATTATTCATTTCTTATTTAATACATTATTATTACATTACATTATTATCATTACATTATTATTTGTGATATTTACAGTATGTGACATCATTTTTGGCAGGTCAGTCGGTCATGGGAATGAAGATTCTCCATTGTATAGACAATTGAGTTTATTTTTCATTATTATGTTATTGCATTGTTTACATCATTATTATTATTAGTATGATATTGTTATTTACATTATTTAGTTGTTATATTACATTGTTATTATTATTATTATTATTATTATTATTATTACTGACATATAATCACACACATAGGTTGGACTTGATGGACTTGTGTCTTTTTTCAACCTCACCTACTATCATGGGCGTCCGCAGAACTTTTTTCAGGGGGGGGCATAATTTTATGGACACCCATGCTCGGCCCCTTTTCGACAATGTCATGAAGGGAGGGGCTTAGTCACTGCCACTGTGCCATCAAACGCAGCCACTGTGCCATCAAACGCAGACACTGTGCCATCAAACGCAGCCACTGTGCCATCAAACGCTGCCACTGTGCCATCAAACGCAGCCACTGTGCCATCAAACGCTGCCACTGTGCCATCAAACGCTGCCACTGTGCCATCAAACGCTGCCACTGTGCCAAACGCAGCCACCGTGCCATCAAACGCAGCCACTGTGCCATCAAACGCTACCAGTGTGCCATCAAACGCTGCCAGTGTGCCATCAAACGCTGCCAGTGTGCCATCAAAAGGCTGCCAGTGTGCCATCAAACGCTGCCACTGTGCCATCAAACACAGCCACTGTGCCATCAAACGCTGCCAGTGTGCCATCAAACGCAGCCACTGTGCCATCAAACGCAGCCACTGTGCCATCAAACGCAGCCACTGTGCCATCAAACGCAGCCACTGTGCCATCAAACGCAGCCACTGTGCCATCAAACGCTGCCAGTGTGCCATCAAACGCTGCCAGTGTGCCATCAAACGCAGCCACTGTGCCATCAAACGCAGCCACTGTGCCATCAAACGCTGCCAGTGTGCCATCAAACGCAGCCACTGTGCCATCAAACGCTGCCAGTGTGCCATCAAATGCTGCCAGTGTGCCATCAAATGCTGCCAGTGTGCCATCAAACGCTGCCAGTGTGCCATCAAACGCAGCCACTGTGCCATCAAACGCAGCCACTGTGCCATCAAACGCAGCCACTGTGCCATCAAACGCTGCCAGTGTGCCATCAAACGCTGCCAGTGTGCCATCAAACGCTGCCAGTGTGCCATCAAACGCTGCCACTGTGCCATCAAACGCTGCCACTGTGCCATCAAACGCTGCCATTGTGCCCATCAAACGCTGCCAGTGTGCCCATCATATGTTGCCAGTGTGCCCATCATATGCTGCCAGTGTGCCCATCATATGCTGCCAGTGTGCCCATCATGATTGGCGGAGAGGCGGTTTAGTGTTAGGAAAGTGAATAGTCATTCGCTTTTCTAACACAGCTGAGTGACCTGCGAGCGCCAAGCATGGCGCTTGTAGTTCACCCTTTTTGACGCCTATTAGAGCCTATGGCTCTAATCGGGTGCTTAAAAAACACCCCCCGCCGATGTAATTCAGGCGTCCTGCCCCCGAAATAGGGGCCGGGCGCCTGAGTAGGGGGTGGCAGCGGCGGCCATAGATAGATTCATGCAATGCATGAATCTATCTATAGGTGATAGAGGGGTGGCAGGAGAGAGGGGGCGGCGCTCCCGTGCACCCTTAATGCACAGGCCGCCATTGTGTTGTGGCCATATTTTGATCTTGATGAAAACAGCTATACAGACTGTATAATACAGTCTGTATAGCTTTTTCCATCAAGATCAAAATATGGCCACAACAGTTCCAGTTGTATTGAAATACAAAAAAATTTTACATAGTGGTATACAGTTACAGGCACTGCTGTTACCTGTGGTTCTTCAGGGTCGGGATAGTCCAGGCACTGGCAGTCACTCAGGCAGTGTATTCCCTGTCGTCCCGGGCACAGGTCACGCAGCTGTGACCTGTGGGAGGAGCCGGCGCCGCGCCGGCCGAATCGGCATAGCAGGCACAACATATTTTACACAGGCAGAGGCAGCAGCCAATCGAGGCGGCTCAGTGTAACATTAAGCAGAGCGGCGAGCGCAGAGGCTCGAGCGGCAGGGCCAATCTGATGCTCGGCCAGGGGTGAGGAGGGAGGGACGGTCACGCACGGCACAGCAGGTGCATGTAGTCGGAAAAGACAGCCCCAGCAGCAGCCAGGCTTTGAGAAAAAACACCATGGCTGCCGCGGAGGCGGCCGCGGCGGCCGTTGCAAGACAGGGATTTCAACACACAGATTCCAGGGGGGGGCAAATGACCCCCCTTGCCCTATGGTGCGGACGCCCATGCCTACTATGTAACTATATAAATATGTAACTATTATTATTATTATTATTATTATTCATTTAATACAATATTATTACATTACATTACTATTATTTTTTTTTTAAATTCAATAATTTTTATTGATTTTTTTCAAGGTAACAACAGGGAAATACACACATTTGCAGTAGTGTACATTTAATCATCATGTATATATTCAAACATTTACACCATGACAACATTGGTGTATAATATTTATAACAGTACCTTCTCTAGTAACCTAGCTACTATGGACAGCTATATTTGTCCGTCCAAATTTCCAGTTCTTATTGAATGATGTACATGAGAAGGTATTAATAGCTAATAACCGTTCAAGGGTGTAATTTTGCTGGACTAACTTTAGCATATCTGATACATTGACAGATTGGGCGTCTTTTCAGTTGCGGAGTACTAGAGTACGAGCCGCTAATAGCACATGGGAGACTACCTGTCTAAAATTGGGGGTGTGGGGGGGGGAATCTCTCTACTCCTATGTGAAGTATTGCCAATTTGGGGTTTGGGGGGGGGGGGTGGTTATGACTCCCGTGAGTGATGAAATTACTTGAAATCAGGGGCGTTGCTAGGTCTACAAAAGATCTGGGGCTAGAGCCCATAGCAACGTAGTAAAGAAAGTCATACGCTTGGACGGGCATACACATGTATATAATATACGTGTGTGTGTATATATCCCCAGAGAGCCTCACCCTTAAATCAGGGTTCCCAGAGAGCCCCCCCCCCCCTAAATCAGGGTCCTCAGAGAGCCTCCCCTCCCCTTGGGGACCCCTGCAGAGACTCGGGGCTATGGGCCTGAGATTCGGGGCTATAGCCCCAAAAGCCACCCCCTAGCGAAGCTACTGCTTGAAATACTTGTTTAAAAAAACTTGTGAGGCTCTGGATATCCCAGAATGTACGTAGGAGATGTCCTGTTTGGCCCCAGTTTCGCCGGCAGAGAGATGAGGTAGCAAGGAAGTGTTTTGCCAGCCTATAGGTGGTATATTGCCATCTATTACTTATTCTGAGCATAATTTCCCAGTGACCAACACAATGGGACGCTTTATGGGTTTCCCGGAATGAGGTTTTCCACTGGTCATCTGTGAAGGTGGTACTCAGATCTGATTCCCATTTTATGAGTGCATTTGACTTGTGGAAGGTACGCTTATCCTCAATAAGGTTGTAAAAAAAAGTGAGATGCCTTTGGTAGGAGTAAAATTGCCATGCCTTATAGGGAATACATAGATCTGGAATAGGGTGTGTGCTCAGGAAGTGTAATATGCAGGCACATGAAAAGTGCATACTTCTTAGCAACCCCTATTCAGTATTAGCCATTCTATACTCTTGGGCTTGGAGTTGGTTAGGGAGTTTTGTAAAGTTGTTATACCGTATGATGGGAGTGCGTTTGTAGAGAGCATGGGTATCATGACCTCTAGTAAGTGTGGAGGAAGTTCATTATAATCTGGGAGTTACTATGTAACTATGGCTTAGAAGGGATCTTCATGCTTGTAGGGATGCGTTTGTAGAGAGCATGGGTATCATGGCCTCTAGTAAATGTGGAAGAAGTTCATTACAATCTGGGAGTTACTATTTAACTATGGCTTAGAAAGGATCTTCATGCTTGCATGGGGGTTCCGAATGTCCCATGGCTTCCAGAGGTCACCCATGAGGAGAGCAGTTAGGTCTGTTGATGGAGCTATGGCTTTCTCCACATCCACCCATAATGGGGCATCACATTCGCTAAACCAATACTTAGGTTGGTCCAATCTGACTGCCCAAAGATAATCATCTATGTCTACCAGCCCGACTCCCCACACATGGTGGGATTAAGCTAGGTCGGGAGCATCTAGCTTTCTTGCCGCCCCATATAAACTTCCACATGAGACTCAACAGGGTTTTAAGGTAGTGGGAAGGTATAGAGATCGGTAGGGCACGGAATACATAGAGAATTTGGGGAAGGATCGACATTTTAAATGCCGCTATTCTGCCTAGCCAGGACAGTTCCTTTCTCGAAATCTCTTTCATCTCTTTCATCTGCGTTTCCAGTTTGGCTATTAAGGGTTTGAAGTTGGGGTTAACTAGGGATGATGTTGTGGTTGTCAAGGGAACACCTAGGTACGGTATTCCATGGTTGCTCCAAGTGCAGGGGAGATTTTGTTGGAGCGCGCATCTAATGGACATCCCAGATTCAAGATGAGAGATTTAGTAAAGTTGAATCCATAATACGAGATGTTACCCAAATCCGTGGGAAGAGGAGAATTACATCATCCACAAATAACTTAATTACATGCGGGCTGGATTTAAATTTAAAACCTGTAAATTAAGGAATTTGCGAGTATTGCCTCTGCAAGAGGTTCTATTATGAGGTTGAAGATGGTCGGTGATAGAGGGCAAACCTGGCGAGTCCCATTGGATATATGGAAGGGTGTAGAGAGGAGGCCCAATGTGTATACTTGTGCTGTAGGGCAGGAGTAGAGTGCTAGGACTGTGGACAGAATGGGTCCCTGAAAACCAAACTTGGAAAGTGCCAGTGACATATATTTCCAGTGAAATCCCATCTGGTCCCATTGTACAAGAGAAGGGATAATATCTGTCAGGCGCCTGGCCAAAAGTTTAGCATCAACTTTGGCATCAGAATTTAGAAGTGAAATTGGTCTAAAGTTGGCCGGTGTATTAGGATCTTTCCCAGGTTTAGGTAGCGTGACTATGCAAGCTTTCAGCATCTCCGGGGGAAAGGATGAGGTTGTTGCGGCTTTTGCTAAATGTGCTAAATGTTTTAAATCAGTTGTTGGAGAAGCCATCTGGGCCAAGTGATTTACCATTCGGCAGAGTGGTTATAACTGACTCGATTTTGGATGTTGTGTGTCAGGGCTGGACTCAGCCCTTCCTTCTCAGAACTGACCGCTCTGCTGTCAGCTATTTGCCAGCTCCTATCTCTCCACAGTTACTCAGCTGTTGATGATATCCTACTCGTTAGTCCTGCCTACTTAAGCCGTTCAGCCCAGTGGATCTCTGTCTTCGCCTTGGTCACAGAAACTATCTCCTGCATTCCCGTTGAAGACTTGCTTGGCTGACATCCCTTCTGGCTCCAGAACCGTTCCGGCTACTGAACTTTGGCTATGTTTTGAGTACGTTTATTCTATTTACTTTTATTATTAAACAAGTGTGATTTAACTGTACTTCTGTCTCAGTCTGATTTCATGGTTTCTGTGCCTGGACAAATCCGGGAGCAATTGCAGTGTTGCATACTGGGGATGGGTGTTGTCTGCCCTGTGAGATGCCTGTAGGACTTGTTCCTTTAAAATGTACCCTTAGTAGCATGTCCCTGGGAGTCTCTGCGGGAAGGAAAAAGGGCTTTGGCACCCTGTAGATCCTGTCCACTATTAGATCTTGGGCTGTTAAGGATGGCACCAGTGTGGAGAACAGTGTATGAGCATACTGCAGTAGTTGGGTAGCTGGGACAGATTCCGGAACGCCTCTTATTTTAATATTGTTCTATCTGGATCTGTCCTCCAGGTCTGCGACTTTGTCTTTCAGCCAGGACAGTTCCACATTCTGGGCAATGTACGCGTCTACTAGTGTGTTATGAGAGGATGTATATTCCTCCATTTTGTGTTCAACGTGGTCTACTCTGTTCCCAATGGCTTGGACCTCTACTTGGCATTTGTTGATCCCCGCCATTATCTCAGATTGAAGGGATGATCGCAAGGATAGCAACATTTCTTTCATCATGGTATCAGATACTGGTCTATCTGAGGTTGGAAAGGTGGCAATGGGGTCAGTCATATGAGAAAGTGCTGTGGCAGTGGTGCTGCTATTGGACCCGCTTACCACCATGTCAGGATCTGCTTGTACCCGGGCCGGAGAGACCATGGGTGGTTTGGATTTCACCGGGGCTCCTGGTGGATGGGCTGGAGGTCCCAAATGATGATCCACCTTGTGTGTTCTCTTTGGGGTGAGTTTTACGTGACCTCTCAAGGCTTCCTAAGTGCGCCACGGCCTTGTTTACTGGTCGCTGTATATTGGCGCAGCTGCCATTTTGTTGTAGCCCACACGGGATAGGGGAGAAGAAACCCAAAAGCTTGTGAGGCTGTGGCGGGTTCTTTCTGCGCCGTGTCATGCTTGGGAGCTGCAGCGGGCTGTGGATGGCGTCTGTGCTCGTGGATAGGGCAAGGAGGCTCTGATAGATGCTTGTTTTTTCCGGCGGCGGAGCGGAGCTCCTAGTTCGGTCGCCACGCCCCCTACATTACATTATTATCATTACATTATTAGTTTTGATATTTGACATCATTTTTGGCGGGTCATGGGATTGCAGATTCTCCCTTGTAAATACAATTCAGTTTTTTCCTATTTTATTGCATTGCATTATTTACATTAATATTATGATATTGGTATTTACATTATTTAGTTGTTATCTATTACATTATTATTATTATGATTATTATTATTAATTTCTTATTTAATACATTATAATTACATTACATTATTATCATTACATTATTATTTATGCTATTTACAGTATGTGACATCATTTTTTTGGTGGATCACGAGGGTCATGGGATTAAAGATTCCACCTTGTGAAGACAATTGAGTTGCAGATTCTGCTCTTAGCACAGAGAGACTTTGGATCATTTATATCACCGCTAGCAGCCGGGATGGAAAGGACGTGTTACAAGTGACATTAGCATAAGGTGTTCTTTGATTTGATAATAAGACTTCATTTTCAAAGCCTCCTGACAACTTCATTACCGTCTCTCCCAGCAAAAGGGAAATGTTTGTTTTCGATGTATAAATTGCTTGTGTTACCAAGCAATTTTTGTTGCTTGGTAACACAAATTGCTAATCAGCCGTGTCATGTGACATCATTTTTGGCGGGTCATGGGGTCATGGGATTAAAGATTCTCCCTTGTAAAGACAATTCAACTTATTTTTTTATTATATTGTTATTGCATTATTTACAGCAATATGAATATTATGATATTGTTATTTGCATTATTTAGTTGTTATCTATTACATTTTTATTATTATTATTATTATTATTATTATTATTATTATTATCAATATTATTATTAATTTCTTATTTAATACATCATTATTAATATTATGATATTGTTATTTTTATTATTTGGTTGTTATCTATTACTATGTTGTTATTGTTATTATTATTATTATTATTATTTATCTTATTTATTACATTGTTAATATACCGTATATACTCGAGTATAAGTCGAATTTTTCAGCACATTTTTTTGTGCTGAAAGTGCCCCCCTCGACTTATACTCGAGTCAAGCACTTTTCTGCAGCAAAAAATTTCATTTTCTGAACCGACTTTGGGGCCCCGTATCTCAGGGCCACTTGGTGCTAGTAACCCCAAATTTGGTGTGCAAACCCAGTAGAACTGGTACCATAACATATCCAAAGCTAAAGTTCCTAGCACTAAGTGGCCCCGAGATACAGGGCCCCAAAATCGGTTCGGAAAATGTCATTCTCTGCTGCAGAAAAGTGCTTGACATTTTCTGAACTGATTTTTGGGGCCCTGTATCTCAGGGCCACTTGGTGCTAGTAACCCCAGCTTTATAAATTTTATGGTGCTAGTTCCACTGGGTTTGCACACCAAATGTGGGGTTCTTAGCACTAAGTGGCCCCAAGATACAGGGCCCCAAATTCGGTCAACTGTGTCCATCTGCAGCAATGTCATTTTGAGACCCTTTGGGTTCAGAGACCCCAAATTTTGGCTGCAGCTAGGGGGCATCTAGGAACCCTTAACTACCGAGTTTGAAGTTCAGGGGACCTATGGCTGCAAATGGGCACAGTGAGGCTGCAAATGGGCATTGTTGACCCTCTTTTCCACTTACAGTAGCTGTGCATTTCTCACCCTCGTCTTATACTCGGGTCAATAAGTTTTTCCCATTTTTTTTGTGGTAAATTAGGGCCTCGACTTATACTCGGAACGACTTATACTTGAGTATATACGGTATATGACATTCCATTTATTACATGATATATTTATATTACTATTACATTGGAATATGTTTGTATCGCAACCCTTAACAGCCTAAGATTCCTACACTTACATTTACCAATGTAGTCATGTGACATCATTTTTGGCAGGTCACGAGGTCATGGGAATGAACATTCTCCCTTGTAAAGACAATTCCGTTTGTTTTTTATTATATTGCATTATTTACATCAATATTGATATTATGATATTGTTATTTACATTATTTCGTTGTTATATATTACATTATTATTATATTATTATTATTATTATTATTATTATTATTAATTTATTATTTAATACATAGTTACATCATTAGTCAGGTTGAAAAAAGACACAATTCCATCTAGTTCAACCAAAAACATAAATAAAAATACAATCCCATATCCACAATCCTTTTACCCACAGTTGATCCAGAGGAAGGTGAAAAATCACAGCAAAGCATGATCCAATTGGCTACAGCAGGGGGAAAAAATTCCTTCCTGATCCCCCAAGAGGCAATCGGATGGTCCCTGGATCAACTTTACCTATAAATATCAGTACCCAGTTATATTCGGTACATTTAGGAAAGAATCCAGGCCTTTTTTTAAAGCAATCTACTGAGCTGGCCAGAACCACCTCTGGAGGGAGTCTATTCCACATTTTCACAGCTCTTACTGTGGAGAAACCTTTCCATATTTGGAGATGAAATCTCTTTTTTCCGCTAGACGTAAAGAGTGCCCCCTTGTCCTCTGTGATGACCTTAAAGTGAATAACTCAACACTAAGTTCACTACATGGACCCCTTATATATTTGTACATGGTAATCATATCCCTCCTTAATCTCCTCTTCTCAAGAGAGAATAAATTCAGTTCCTCTAGTCTTTCCTCATAGCTGAGCTCCTCCATGCCTCTTATCAGTTTGGTTGTCCTTCTCTGCACTTTCTCCAGTTCCCAGATATCCTTCTTGAGATCTGATGCCCAAAACTGAACTGCATATTCCAGATGAAGTCTTACTAATGATTTGTACAGATGATATCTCTCTCTCTGGAGTCCATACCTCTCTTATACAAGAAAGGACTTTGCTCGCTTTGGAAACCGCAGCTTGGCATTGCATGTTATTATTGAGCTTATGATCTACCAAAACCCCCAGATCCTTCTCCACTATGGATCCCCCAGTTGTCCTCCCCCTAGTATGTATGATGCATATTCTTAGCCCCCAAGCGCAGAACTTTACATTTATCAACATGAAATTATTAACATTAATACCATTACATTATTATTTATGATATTTACAGTATGCAACATCATTTTTTTGGTGGGTCACGAGGGTCATGGGATCGAAGATTCCACCTTGTGAAGACAATTGAGTTGCAGATTCTGCTCTTAGTACAGAGAGACTTTGGATCATTTATATCACCGGTAGCAGCCGGGATGGAAGGGACGTGTTATACAAGTGACATTAGCATAAGGTGTTTTTTGATTTGATAATAAGACTTCATTTTCGGAGCCTCCTGACAACTTCATTACCGTCTCTCCCAGCAAAAGGGAAATGTTTGTTTTCGATGTACAAATGTCATCGCGGGAAACTTTGATTAAGAATCGCCCCCGCCATGCAAACAGAGTTATTACCGGGTTTTTAGTCTTCTGAAAAAATGCAAACATCATTTCTATCATCCGACTTCCCTGCAATAATTTATGAGGCATTTACAAGAGATTGTCTCTGGCTTTTTAGGGAGAAGAGATTAAAATTTGCATTCTTCTGCATGTATTTACACCCACCGACGACTTTATTAGGGACACCTGTTCAGTTGCTTGGTAACATAAATTGCTAATCGGCCAATCACATGGCAGCAACGCATTTGGGCTGAAGTTCAAACCAAGCATCAGAATGGGGGAGAAAGGGGATTTAAGAGACTTTGAACGTGGCGTGGTTGTTGGTTTGAGTATTTCTGGGATCTTCACACACAACCATCTCTCGGGTTTACAGAGATGGGAGTAGGGAGTAGGGAGACAGATACAGTACTCATTTAACCCAGAATGGAAACCGAAGCACCACACCACTGCTTGGAGGTCCAGAACTAATTTTATTTCAATAAAAGTCGGGGGGGGGGGGACCAACCAAAAAGTATCCAACATGCTTCAGAGGTTTAAGATTTCTCCTTCATCGGGGCTTGATTGGCTGGACCATTAATGTTATTTTTTTCCCGTGTAAATGCCAAATATTGATGGGCTGTCTGTTGGGGTCGAACATGAGTTTGACTCGAACATTGGCTGTTCTCCCGTTCGCCGAATAGCGAACAATTTGGGGTGTTCGCGGCAAATTCGAAAAGCCGCAGAACACCGTTTAAAAGTCTATGGGAGAAATCAAAAGTGCTAATTTTAAAGGCTTATGTGCAAGTTATTGTCATAAAAAGTGTTTGGGGACCCGGGTCCTGCCCCAGGGGACATGGATCAATGCAAAAAAAAGTTTTAAAAACGGACGTTTTTTCGGGAGCAGTGATTTTAATGATGCTTAAAGGGAAACAATAAAAGTGAAATATTCCTTTAAATATCGTACCCGGGGGGGTGGTCTATAGTATGCCTGTAAAGGGGCGCATGTTTCCCATGTTTACAACAGTCCCTGCACAAAATGACATTTCTAAAGGAATAAAAGTCATGCTTGCGGCTGTAATGTAATGTCGGGTCGCGGCAATATGGATGAAAATTATTGAGAAAAACGGGTACAAATGTACCCCTACCATTTAACAAAAAAAGTGTCAAAGAAAAGGAAGAAGCGGGGGGAAGAACAAGATGGAGGAAGAAAACCAAATGAAGACCAGAAGCAGATGGAAGAAGAAGCGGGAAAAGAAGAAGACATTAATAAAGGAATTGTCAAAAATGGTCTCTTGTCTTTTTTTAACATTTTTGACACTTTTTTTGTGAAATGGTAGGGGTACATTTGTACCCCATTACCATTTCACATGGGGGGGCCGGGATCTGGGGGTCTCTCTATGTTAAAGGGGGCTTCCAGATTCCGATAGGCCCCCCCGCCCGCAGACCCCCACAACCACCGGGCAAGGGTTGTGGGGATGAGGCCCTTCACCCCATCAACATGGGGACAAGGTGTTTTGTGGGGGCTACCCCAAAGCACCCTCCCAATGTTGAGGGCATGTAGCCTATAACGGTTCAGGAGGGGGGGCGCTCTTTCATCCCCCCCTCTTTTCCTGCGGCCTGCCAGCTTGTGTGCTTGGATAAGGGTCTGGTATGGATTTTTGGGGGGACCCCACGCCATTTTTAAAAAAAAAATTGGCGCGGGGTTCCCCTTAAAATCCATACCAGACCTTTTATTTTGGTGCGGGGTTCCCCTTAATATCCATACCAGACCTGAAGGGCCTGGTATGGAATTTGGGGGGACCCCCACGCATTTTTTTTTAAATTTTGGTTCGGGGTTCCCCTGTGGGGAATTCCCATGCCGTTTTTATCAATGAACTTTTATGTGTATTGCTTCAGCTTTGCTTCAAAAATGATACACCATGTAGCTTTAGTGGTGCTTCAAAGCCTCCATAGAAGTCTATGGCAAAGCTCACTTGAAGCCCCGCCAAAGCCTCATCGAAGCCCCACAAACTTTTACCAAAGCCCCACCAAAGGCTCATTGAAGCCCCACCAAAATCTCCTCAAAGCCCCATTGAAGCCCCACTGAAGCCTCATCGAAGCCCCGCCAAAGCCTCATCGAAGCCCCACAAACTTTTACCAAAGCCCCACCAAAGGCTCATTGAAGCCCCACCAAAATCTCCTCAAAGCCCCATTGAAGCCTTACTGAAGCCTTATCAAAGCTCCACCAAAGCCTTATTGAAGCCCCACGAAAGCCTCATCGAAGCCCTACGAAGCCTCGCCAAAGCCCCACCAAAGGCTCATTGAAGCCCCATCAAAGCCCCACTGAAGCCTCATTGAAGCCCCACCAAAGCCTCATCAAAGCCCTATGAAGCTTCACCAAAGCCCCACCAAAGGCTCATTGAAGCCCAACCAAATTCTCCTCAAAGCCCCATCGAAGCCCCATTAAAGCCCCACTGAAGCCTCATCGAAGCTCCACCAAAGCCTCATCGAAGCCCCACCAAAGCCTCATCGAAGCACCAAGCAAAAGCAAGGTGTAAACAGGACTGTAAGCTAACCATTTTATTTAGTGACAGGAGCTTTGACTGGCGTTCAGAGAGCTTTAACAAAGCCTGTCCAAAGTCTTGTTTTGAAGCAAAGTGTAAACTAGCCCTAAAGGTCCAGTTCACCTGTAGTTTATTTACATTGTTGTCAGTTAAGCCCTTATAAAGAGGGCATTCTTAGGCCCCTGAAACTTGTACTTTTTGGATTGTCCCCCCTGACTTTTACTGAAGTTAAATTATATCTGGACCTCTTAACAATGCTGTGGCGCTGCAATTTACATTTTTGTTACATTACACTACAAGCCAAGGAGATCCTCTTGGGTGTGGAAGCCTCCTGCCTGGGAACCAGATCACTTACATCAACATCGATGCTTTAAGATAGAAATATCAATAAAATAATATTATGGGTCCATCGCTATTTTTCTATGTTCTGTAACCCACTTAAACCTGAAGCCCACCTAGGACATATAGTGATGGAAGTACTGCAAAGGGCAGCTCTGGATTGGGTGTAAGGGTTGCAGCAAAGGTGATTTTTTTTTAAATATTTAATGGGCTATACAATATATATACTCTGTTACCAAAAGTATTGGGACACCTTACACACACATGATGAACTTTAATGACTTCCCAGTCTTAGTCCGTTGGGTTCAATATTGAGTTGGTCAACCCTTTGCAGCTATAACAGCTTCATCTCTTCTGGGAAGGCCGTCCACAAGGTTTAGGAGTGTGTCTATGGGAAGGTTTGACCATTCTTCCAGAAGCGAATTTGTGAGGTCAGGCACTGAAGTTGGACGAGAAGGCCTGGCTAGCAGTCTCGGCTCTAATTCAACCTAAAGGTGTTTTATGGGGTTGAGGCCAGGACTCTGTGCTGGCCAGTCAAGTTCCTCCACCCCAAACTCGCTCATCCATGCCTTTATGGACCTTGCTTTGTGCACTGGTGCGCAGTCATGTTGGAACAGCAAGGGGCCGTCCCCAAACTGTTCCCACAAAGTTGGGAGCATGAAATTGTCCAAAATGTCTTGGTATGCTGACGCCTTAAGAGTTCCCTTCACTGGAACTAAGGGACCAAGCCCAAACCATGAAAAACAACCCCCACACCATAATCCCCCCTCCACCAAATGATTTGGACCAGTGCACAAAGCAAGGTCCATAAAGACATGGATGAGCCAGTTTGAGGTGGAGGAACTTGACTAGCCTGTACAGAGTCCCAACCTCAACCCAATAGAACACAGCGAGCCAGGCCTTCTCGTCCAACATCAGTGCCTGACCTCACAGATGGGCTTCTGGAAGAATGGTCAAACATTCCCATAGACACACTCCTAAACCTTGTGGACGGCCTTCCCAGAAGAGTTGAAGCTGTTATAGCTGCAAAGGGCGGAGCCAACTCAACATTGAACCCTACAGACTAAGACTGGGGTGCCATTAAAGTTCATGTGCGTGTAAAGGCAGGCGTCCCAATACCTTTGGTGACACTTTTTTTTTTTTTATTGTGAATGGAAATGCTTTAAAAAAACGTTTCGGGTTTACAAACCGGTTATTTTGTTAGCATCCTTGCAAACCTTCCTTGCGTGCTTCTAATTGTGGTCTACCGAAGGGTTTGCTCTCCTGAATTTGTACACCTTGGAGGTGACCAAGCTTCACGTGTCCTTAGCTGAGTAGGTACAATTTTTTTTTTTTTCTCTTTTTTTAAACCTCATTTATTTTCTGCATGTGGCTATCGCATTGAATCTGTAGAAAATAATTTGCATGCAACGATTTTGGCAATAAAAGGTTTATTTAAATCCAGCACACACAATTAAGTGAATGGCGATGTATAGCGAGCTGATTCATCACCGTCGCCGAGCTGCAGATGTAGAACATAAAGGCGGCTAATCAGCCCTTTTTATCTCAACGCCTTCATCGCTTGCTGATATAACAAGGGGAGCGCGATGGATGACCTTCATTTGTTGGAGTAAAAGGGATATCAGTTTGGTGAGAGAAACAGATTTAGATGTGTAATTTGTTAAGCCCCCTTTTTTTTGTGGATGTAATGAAAATAATTATCTCCGAGGGAAAGTGCAGATTTTCTTTTAAGCTTTAAATGATGACCCAGTTTGTCTGGAAGTTCAAAGTTTAATGTCTATGTTTTTCTCTCTTTTTGTTTGCTTGTTTTTTTAGCCTTTAGCCAGAGTAGAGACAGAGAGATGGGGCACTATTGTACCCACTTATACCAATCATGGGGCACTATTCTTCCCACTAATACCAATGATGGGGCACTAGTCCTCCCACTACCAATGACGGGGCACAGAGGCGGCTCTCTAATTAGGCAAATTAGGCGGTCGCCTAAGGCCTCGCACTCACTGGGGCCTCGCGGCCGCCTAATTTACCTGTTCTCACTCACTGAAGTTGATGCCGGCGGCTCCGCCTACCCCCACTGGGACTCTGTGGCTTAGGAGCTGATGTCAAATCAGATACTGCCCGAGGAATAGCGGCCTAATCACGGAGCGTCCCAGTGGGGCCTCATGTGTAAGTTTTGCCTAAGGCCTCACAAAGCCTAGAGCCGCCTCTGACGGGGCACTTTTTCCTCCCATTAATACCAAAGATGGGGCACTATTCCTCCCACTGATACCAAAGATGGGGCACTATTCCTCCCACTGATACCAATGATGGGGCACTATTCCTCCCGCTGACACCAATGATGGGGCACTATTCCTCCCACTGACACCAATGATGGGGCACTATTCCTCCCACTGATACCAATGATGGGGCACTATTCCTTCCACTGACACCAATGAAGGGGCAGTAATCCTCCCACTAATACCAATGATGGGACACTATTCCTCCCACTGATACCAATGATGGGGCAGTATACCTCCCACTGATACCAATGATGGGGCACTATTCCTCCCACTGACACCAATGATGGGGCACTATTCCTCCCACTGACCCCAATGATGGAGGCACTATTCCTCCCACTGACCCCAATGATGGGGCACTATTTCTCCCACTGACCCCAATGATGGAGGCACTATTCCTCCCACTGACTCCAATGATGGGGCACTATTTCTCTCACTGATACCAATGATGGGGCACTATTCCTCCCACTGATACCAATGATGGGACACTATTCCTCCCATGGATACCAATGATGAGGCACTATTCCTCCCACTGATACCAATGATGGGGCACTATTCCTTCCTATGACACCAATGATGGGGCACTATTTCTTCACTGATACCAATGAGGGATATTAAGATATGGATTTACGATATTAGCACAACTGTTTACCAGACCCCTGTATTTAGAAAAAAAAAACACTCAAATTTATTTTAGTGCGAACAAACTCAATATAATACCCAATAGCTTTCTCTGCACCCTTAGACAGAATTAGCAGTTGACCTGTACGGTGCGGACACAGCCCTCACTACATGGGAAACTATTTGTTTTTTGTCCTAAATTGGACTTGAATGCAAGCCAGCTCATCCAACATCAGGACCTGGCCTCACAAATGGGCACAAATTCCGACAGACATTATCCAAAATCTTGTGGGAAGCCTTCCCATAAGATTGGAGGCTGTTAAAGGCCACAAAGGGGCCAGCTCCATAAAGACATGGTTTGACCAGTTTGGTGTGGAGGAACTCAAGTGACCCGCACAAAGCCCTGACCTCAACCCTACTGAACACTTTTTTGGGATGAATTAGATTGCCAATTGAGAGCTAGGTCTTCTCATCCAACATCGTAGTTGACCTCCTCCCTTTCAGTAGAATGGGCACAAATTTCCACAGACACACTCCAAGATCTTTTTGCCTATGGTACGGTCAAAGTTCCGACTGCTGGTGCCATCTAACAGCAGTCAGAGGAGCATTCGAAAAAGAGCCAGCAGTACAGGACATATTCAAGTAGCTAAGAATAGACGCTGTTTTCAAACCTAGCTGTACCCCATTTGGAAGTCCGATTTGGTTGGCCATTAAGATACCTGGAGAACATCTGGAGACCATCGTCCGAGCTGCACCCCACTTGGAAGCCCCTCTTGGCTTGCCATAAAGACACCTGGAGAGCGCCTGGAGACCACTGGTGAGGACATCCTCTGGATCCATACAGTTCTACTGAGCCTGTTTTGACCCCCCTGAATAAGGGTGGTCGCAGGCTGTCTGGTAAGCCTCCAACTTTTATCCCTTGGTGGTGGGCAACAACTGCGGTGGAACCGAATTCTGTGCTGGAGTGTCACTACGTTTTGGGACTTGCTTTCATAATTTGTTTTTTGGGACTGTTTATTGACTTATTTCAGTTTCCTTTTCATTGGAATCACTAAACACCAGATTAATCAGTATTATTAGTGATCATAAGTTTGTTGTTGATGTCGTTAACCTTCACTCAATTTTTGCTGTCACACTGGTTCACTCTCATTCATTTGTAGTCCACTTATTTTTATATTCATTCCCACATCATTATTCCGTTTTTAGTATATATTGGTGCACTTGCCTAATTTCTAGTGTTACTACACACGCACATGGACACTGGAATATTTTAGATCAATATTATATGGTCTTTATTTACTATTTGCTTCATTTTACACATATAGGTACTGTTCACTTACATATAGTAATATATGCGTTTTTTCAGTACACTCGCATACAGGAATATATGCGTTTTATCAGTCCAGCGCTACACTTTTTTATTTTTCGTACACTCCAAGATCATATGGAAAACCTCCTCAGACGAGTAGAGGCTGTTTGAGTTACAATGGGGTAAAACTCCACATTCATATCCAAGGTTAAGGAATGGAATGTCCAATAAGCTCATATGCAGGTATGATTGTCAGGTAAACATTGTATTTTTGTCCCATAAAGACATGGATTGACCAGTTTGGTGTGGAGGAACTCAAGTGTCCTGCACAGAGCCTGACCTCAACCCTACTGAAAACCTTTGGGATGAACTGGAATGCCAATTTGGAGCCAGGTCTTCTCATCCACGATCAATACCTGACCTCACAAATGGGAACAAAGTCCCACAGACACACTCCAAAATCTTGTAGAAAGCCTTCCCAGAAGAGTGGAGGCTGATATAGATAGCCACAAAGGGGTCAGCTCCATAAACACATAGTTCAACCACTTTGGTACGGAGGAACTTGAGTGCCCTTCATAGAGCTCAGACCTCAACTGTACTGAAAACCTTTGGGATGCATTGGAACATTGAATGTCAGCCAGGTCTTCTCACTCAACATTAGTACCTGACCTTTTTGATGGAATGGGCACAAATTCCACGGAGACACTCCAAAACCTTGTGGAAAGCCTTCAGAGAAGGGTAGAAGCTGTTTGAGTTACAGAGGGGGGGGGGGGGGTGCAACTCTATTTTAATATCTGTGATTTAGGAATGAAATGTCCAACAAGTTCATATGTAAGTATGATGGTCAGGTGTCCTTTAAATTCGGACCTATAGTGTGTTTCACCCATAAAAACATGGTTTGACCAGTTTGGTGTGGGGGGACCCAATTGTCCTGCACAGAGCCCTGACCTCAACCCTACTGAACACCTTTGGGATTAATTGGAACACCAATTGAGAGCCAAGTCTTTCCACCCAGCATCAGTACCTGACCTCACAAATGGGCACACATTCCTACAGACACACTCCAAAATCTTATGGATAGCCTGCTCAGAAAAGTCTAGGCTGTTATCACCACAAAGAGATCCCATAATAAGATTCATTGCCGAACACATATCATAGACCAGGTGTGTTACTCCCTGCAAACGCCCCTCAGTGGGGTACCTTGGGTTTACAATAATGACTGAACAAAACCTTCTAACCTTTATTATCGTCATTTCCTCCAAGCGTCTGCAGGTGACCCAGAAGTGAGACCATATTCCTATCTGTCCAGAGTCAGTACAGCCTAAAAATACCAATTTCTTAGAACTAGACACGTGATCCCCCACATATATATTCCATACATTCCTCCGGGGCTCACTGTAGGCATGATCCATGGCCTCTTAATTACTAGATACGGTTCTCCACCCACCAGGAAAAATGCTTCTCTTTGACTTGAGTTGAATTACAATGTATCAGAGCTTGCATCATTAGCACACTGCACAAACAAGGCAACACTTGGGATAATGATACATATTATCCGTTGGAAAGCCCTAAACCTCACAGGAGGCCCTTAATCCTTTCCAAGAATCCAACCATCCTATGCCGACTAAATGATATACAATAATGCACAGAGTGACGGGGTATTAGTGAGGATGATACGTCTCTTCTGTGTTAGTTCCCATCTAATCAATTCCCTGAAGTTCCTCCCGTGATATGTCGAGCGCTCATAATGCTGCCGGGGCCGTTGGCTCTCACAAACAGGTATTTCTGTATTCAGCGACAATGGGCTCCCACAGGAAAGCTCGTTCTTTGCAATCCAAATAAACTCTTCTACTAACACTGACATTCATAAAAAAAGACAGAAAAACTAAAGTTCACAATTTAAAGTAGACCAAGCATTAGATATACGCCTTCATGTTAAGTGCAATAAACTACGTCATGCGCCAGTATTACACTCCCAGGTATTTATTACCTATTACGGAGATCACAGTACTGCCTATGACCTTCATCTTCTTTCTTCTCCAAAAAACATGGTGCCATCTTTGTTCAGGCACCATCACCTTGTCACTTGCTACAATGTTGCCGAACACTGGGGAAGAGGAGACTGAAGAAGTTCCCCCACCTTCTGCTTCAAGCGCATGGATGATCATCTCTAAGCAACATAACTGGAATGGAGCTCAAAGGGGTCGTGTTTTTTCACCTTAATGCGTACAGGTGAAAAAACATCTGGCAGTGACCCCCCCCCCCCCCCCCCAGCTCTACTTACCTGAACCCTCGAACTTGACCGGCGAGGACGAGCTGTCTCTCTGCCCGGCAATGGCGTCCCTAGGGGGGGCCAGAGGCGGCACTGACCCCCCCAACATTATGCTGTGCCCCACCATGTGCCCCCCAATTGAAAAAAATATTTATTTATTTTTTTAACAAAAAGGCAATGTCTTTTTGTTTGCATTTGTAGCAGATGCACCACATCTTACTGGGGCCGCCGCTGGAGTAACACAGTCTCTATTGAGAGGGAGAGTGTCCCCAGTCAGCTCCTGCAGGTGATTCCTCCCCCCTCCCTCTGCTCGCTTACACTGAATATTGCGAGCGCTCACACAACCACGGCCGCCCGATCTGCTCCTTCCCCTGCATCCTCATTGGCAGGGAGAAGAGCGAGTTGCAGGAAGGACTCCACCAGGACTCTCAGTTACTGAAAAAACAGACTGATTTCTCCCGTCCTTAGGACAGGAGAACCAGCCTGTAAATTCCAAGAGATTCCAGACCAGCGCTGTCTATAGCAGGGGCAGGACAGCAAGAGGAGGCTGGGGAACCCCACAGTGGCAGAACACCAGGGCCCGGTGGCAAGACAACCTTTGCAACCCTGATAGTTCTCCCACTGCTTTGGATCCTTATATTTTCTTGGTATGCTGGTGACATATATCTCTTGTTTTCTGCCACCCTGGGGGGCCCCAATACAGTAGGAAGGGAGCTCACTGCAGAACATGTGAAAGGGCCCGTTGTGGGATCGTAGTAAAGGGCCCCAGGATATATATATATATATATATATATATATATATATATAATTGCATTTTATAGTTGCCCCCCCACTTTTGTCCCTGTCCCCCCCATGCACCACTGCTGCCCGGGGTTCTCAGCTCTTGATTGGATAGATTGATAGCAGCGCAGCCATTGGTTCCCACTGATGTCAATCAAGTCCAATGACGCGAGAGCCATGGGGGGCGGGGCCGAGTCCTGCATTCAGCCTCTATGGGCGCCGAATGCTGGACTCGGAAGCCCGCCCGCAAGGTAACCCCCTCGGGGAAGCGCTTCTCTGAGGGGTTATCAGATGTGGGGAGAAGCCGCAAGAGCCAGTGGGGGGACCCCAGAAGACCAGGTTCGGGGCCACTCTGTGCAAAACGAGCTGCACAGTGGAGGTAAGTATGATATGTTTGTTATTTAAAAAAAAATAATAATAATACCTATACAATCACGTTAAACAATATAGATTAAAGCCAAACTCCACCCACAAAGTAAATCTTTGCTCATCCCTCCCTCCCACCCCCCCTCTAACCCCTCCCAGTATAAAGTTTTCCTTACCTACTATAGTCAGTTATACTCACCTGAGCCCTCCCATCCCAATACAGCTTGCAAGGTTCTGACGGCAGGACAAAGGTTGACAGGCCGAAGATGGCAGTCAGAATGAACTGCGGCTGACACAACGAAGGTGCAGATATAGAAGAGATTAAGATTGACATATCGCTTATAAGGCAGGATATGTCCAAACTTCGAGACTGAGGCCTGCATCAGCAGGGCAGAAGGCATCTTACGCCCCCTACAGCACACTAGGGAAAATGTCTAGTGCCAAAAATTTTGTTTTAATTCGTAAAATACATAATTTTGTTCTGTTATGCAGTGGAACCTTGGTTTACGAGTAACGCGGTTAACGAGCGTTTTGAAAGATGAGCAACTTTTTTTTTTTAATTCTGACTTGCAAAATGAGCAGAATTCAAGCTTTTGGGGTGTGCAGTACTGCATTTGGCCAGAGGTGTGGGGGGCGCCGGGGACACTCGGAACGGTTCGGAGCCGTTCGGAAATACTCAGAATCACTTGGAAATACTCGGAAATACGCCCTTCCTGAGTGTCTCCGAGCCTTTCCAAGTTCAGCCGAGCTGTCCCTGAGTATTTCCGAGGCTCTCCGTTGCCCCCCCCCCCCACCTCTGGCCACATGCGGTATTACATGTAATAGAGGTCAATGCGGAACGAGTTATCTTCGTTTCCATTGACTTCAATGGGAAAATTTGCTTTGATATGCGAGTGCTTTGGATTACAACCATTCTCCTGGAACGGATTATGCTCATAATCCAAGGTTCCCCTGTATTCATTATGTTTCGTTAATTTGTTTTCGGATAATTTGTTATTGCTATAGAGTGTATCAGGAACCATGAATCAGACCAAGACAGAACTATACTTAAATCACACTTGTTTCATAATAATGATAATAAGGTAAACAGAGTAAGCGTAGTCAAAACAAGCCAGAGTTCAATAACCGGATCGGGTAGTCAGCCAAGCAAGTGTCAGAGAGCCAGAGATAAACGTAGTAGTACAGCAAGCAGGATCAGAAGCCAGAAGGAACATCAGCCGAGCAAGTCTTCAACAGGAACGCAGGAGAAAGTCTCTGTGATGTTGACAAAGGTGAAGGCAGAGATCAAGTGAGCTGGACGACTTTAAGTAGGCAGGACTGACGAGCAGAATCAACAACAGCTGAGTAACTGTGGAGAGAGATAGGAGCTGGCAATTAGCCGACAGCTGAGCGGCCAGCTCAGAGAAGGGAGGGCTGAGCCCAGCCCTGACAGAGTGTCAATATTCGTTATACCGAATCGATTCGTTTTGTATGTACAGTATCTCACAAAAGTAAGTACACCCCTCACATTTTTGTAAATATTTTATTCTATCTTTTCATGTGACAACACTGAAGAAATGACACTTTGCTACAATGTAAAGTAGTGAGTGTACAGCTTGTATTATGCCCCGTACACACGGTCGGATTTTCCGATGGAAAATGTCCGATCAGAGCGTGTTGTCGGAAATTCCGACCGTGTGTAGGCTCCATCGGACATTTTCCATCGGATTTTCCGACACACAAAGTTTGAGAGCAGGCTATAAAATTTTCCGACAACAAAATCCGTTGTCGGAAATTCCGATCGTGTGTACACAAATCCGATGGACAAAGTGCCACGCATGCTCAGAATAAATAAAGAGATGAAAGCTATTGGCCACTGCCCCGTTTATAGTCCCGACGTACGTGTTTTACGTCACAGCGTTCAAAATGATCGGATTTTCCGACAACTTTGTGTGACCGTGTGTATGCAAGACAAGTTTGAGCCAACATCCGTCGGAAAAAATCCTAGGATTTTGTTGTCGGAATGTCCGAACAAAGTCCGACCGTGTGTACGGGGGCATAACAGTGTAAATTTGCTGTCCCCTCAAAATAACTCAACATACAGCCATTAATATCTAAACCGCTGGCAACAAAAGTGAGTACACCCCTAAGTGAAAATGTCCAAATTGGGCCCAATCAGCCATTGCCCTCCCCGGTGTCATGCGACTTGTTAGTGTTACAAGGTCTCAGGTGTGAATGGGGAGCAGGTGTGTTAAATTCAGTACAGAGAAAAAAAGAAAAAAATGTTCTGGCAAATAAACCCTAAACTAATAATATACCGTAATCAAAGCAGCAATTCTGTGTGCAACACAAACACCATCAGTAATAAAATAAATCAGAAATAAGAATCGCGCTAATTGGTGAAAAGTTCATATATGCATGAAATATATAAATGTAGAAATAAATAAATAAAGTGCATCAAACCATAAACAGTATTTGAATAATAATATGTACAAAAAGTTAATGAACAGGTGATCTATAAAGATGATCTATTAATGAACAATCTCCATCTTCCATCACCAAAACTGTTGTGAATCAACCACCAGCTGAAGAAACCACTTACCAGCTCCTGGTAGTCAAGTACAGCCTGTGGCTTATCACTCAGCCTGGGCCTTTCTCTTCGTCTCAAGGCTGCTCCACGCTTCCGGTGTCACTCGGTAAGGGAACGATGGAGTTTGGCACCCAAAACAGACCAAGAAGGCTTCACATAGTGTAAAAATCCTTTGGGTTTATTAAATCTAAAACGTAGCACTCATAAATTCAAAATTGAGTAGCGCCTATTGTTTGGTGTGTCAGCCATACACAACCAAAACACCCGTCCGTTGGGACACGAGAGTGGTGGTGACGTCAGCGCATGTTACATTTGGTGTTAAATTCGGTGTTATCGCTCTCACTCTCTCATACTGGTCACTGGAAGTACAACATGGCACCTCATGGCAAAGAACACTCTGAGGATCTGAAAAAAAAAGAATTGTTGCTCTGCATAAAGATGGTCTAGGCTATAAGAAGATTGCCAAGACCCTGAAACTGAGCTGCAGCACGGTGGCCAAGACCATACAGCGGTATAACAGGACAGGTTCCACTCAGAACAGGCCTCGCCATGGTCCACCAAAGAAGTTGAGGTCACGTGCTCAGCGTCATATCCAGAGGTTGTCTTTGGGAAATAGATGTATGAGTGCTGCCAGCATTGCTGCAGAGGTTGTAGGGCTGGGGGGTCAGCCTGTCAGTGCTCAGACCATACGCCGCACACTGCATCAAATTGGTCTGCATGGCTGTCGTCCCAGAAGGAAGCCTCTTCTAAAGATGATGCACAAGAAAGTCCGCAAACAGTTTGCTGAAGACAAGCAGACTAAGGACATGGATTACTGGAACCATGTCCTGTGATCTGATGAGACCAAGATAAACTTATTTGGTTCAGATGGTGACAAGCGTGTGTGGGGGCAACCAGGTGAGGAGGACAAAGACAAGTGTGTCTTGTCTACAGTCAAGCATGGTGGTGGGAGTGTCATGGTCAGGGGCTGCATGAGTGCTGCCGGCACTGGGGGAGCTACAGATCATTGAGGGAACCATGAATGCCAACATGTACTGTGACATACTGAAGCAGAGCATGATCCCCTCCCTTCAGAGACTGAGCTGCGGGGCAGTATTCCAACATGATAACCACCCCAAACACACCTCCAAGATGACCACTGCCTCGCTAAAGAAGGTGAGGGTAAAGGTGATGGACTGGCCAAGCATATCTCCAGACCTAAACCCTATTGATCATCTGTGGGACATCCTCAAACGGAAGGTGGAGGAGCGCAAGGTCTCTAACATCCACCAGCTCTGTGATGTCATCATGGAGGAGGGGAAGAGGACTTCAGTGACAACCTGTGAAGCTCTGGTGAACTCCATGCCCAAGAGGGTTAAGGCAGTGCTGGAAAATAATGGTGGCCACACAAAATATTGACACTTTGGGCCCAATTTGGACATTTTCACTTAGGGGTGTACTGACTTTTGTTGCCAGGGGTTTAGACATTAATGGCTGTGTGTTGAGTTATTTTGAGGGGACAGCAAATTTACACTGTTATACAAGCTGTACACTCACTACTTTACATTGTAGCCAAGTGTCATTTCTTCAGTGTTGTCACATGAAAAGATAGAAGAAAAGATTTACAAAAACGTGAGGGGTGTACTCACTTTTGTCAGATACAGTGTATCGATTTGATTTGATATCTATGTATGTATATATATATATATATATTCGTGATAACGATTCGTAGTTTGGAAAGTCGTTTCTTTATTGAACCCATTAACGCACACAGTGACGATATCTCTTCTCCTACGCTCATAAAAATACAACACAAAACCCTTCTCACTCAGTTCTCAGGAATGTCCTTTGCCAGTAATCCGACCTCCAGAACATGTCCAATCAATTGTATGTACCACAGGTGGACTCCAATCAAGTTGTGGAAACATCTCAAGGATGATGAGTGGAAGCAGGAGGCACCTGAGCTCAGTGTTGAGCGTCATGGCAAAGGCTGGGAATACTTCTGTACGTGGGATTTTTTTTTTTCCTTTTTTTTTTTTAATACATTTGCAAAGGTTTCAAACCAACTTATTTCACGTTGTCATTATGGGGGATTGTTTGTAGAATTTTGAGGAAAATAATGAATTTGATCCATTTTGGTATAAGGTTGTAACATAACAAAATGTAGAAAAAAGTGAAGCGCCATTGATACTTTCCAGATGCGCTGTATGCTGTGTATAGGAAGACTTGTCCCTGAAGTTGTTTTAAGTGGGCATCCCATAATCTCCAATCCCTATCCAAGTGATATCCCATGGTATACACGGCTCCTAAAGCGCCCCCGCCCATTGAAATCAATAGGCAGCGTCGCCGAAGCGCCTGCAAAGCGCCACGAGAGCGGCGCTTTGCGGGCGCTCTTAACAATTTATTTGGCTGCTAGCGGTGTTAAAAGTCCCCCCGCTAGCGGCCGAAAATCACCTCTAAGATGACGGTAATGCACAGCTATAACTAACGGCGCTTTACCGGCCCCCCCGCCTCAGTGTGGAAGTGCCCTTTAGGAGGTGCACTACATACAGCTTGTCTGAGCTTCCCAAAAGAAGGTGGGGGGGGACTGAAATTGCACTCTGGAGAGCTCATTAACCACTTAAATTGGAGTTCCACCCCCCCACCCCCCCAAAAAAAAAATTTAGTAATGTTCTTAAAAAAAAAAAAAAAAATTGGAGAATTTTTTTTTTTTTTTACTCACCTCTAAATGCCTGTTGCTAGGGGGTCCCTCGTAGTCTGCCTCCTTCGGGGGCCTGGGCTCCTGACGTCACTTCCCACAGCACAGGAAGGGAGATCGCCTCCCCCCCCCCCTCTCGTCAATCATCTGGCACGCGTGACCGGTCCCAGATGATCGCGGGGCCAGTGACGCCGCGTGGCGCGGTGCGGCTCGCGCATGCGCAGTGGGTGCCCGGCTGTGAAGCCACAGCCGGGCGCCCACAGTTGAAATGCCGGCGCCGACGAGCGGAGAGGGGGGGGGATGAGCGGGGCTTCAATCCCCCCCGCATCGCTGGACCCAGGGACAGGTAAGTGTCCGATTAAAAGTCAGCAGCTGCAGTATTTGTAGCTGCTGGCTTTTAATTTTTTTTTTTTTTTTTTTAAATGGGAACCCCCGCTTTAAGGACCGGAAGATTTACCCTCTTAATGACCAGGCCATTTTCTTTGCAATACGGCACTGCATCATTTTAACTGACAATTGCGCGGTCGTTGCGACGCTGTACCCAAACGAAATTGACGTCCTTTTTTTCCCCAACAAATAGAGATTTCTTTTGGTGGTATTTGATCGCCTCTGCGGTTTTTATTTTTTACGCTATAAACCAAAAAAGAGCGACAATTTAGAAAAATTACTTTTTGCTATAATAAATATCCCACAAAACTTTTTTTAAAAAAACCCAAATTTCTTCATCAGTTTAGGCCGATACGTATTCTTCTACATATTTTTGGTTAAAAAAAATCGCAATAAGCGTATATTGATTGGTTTGCGCAAAAGTTATAGCGTCTACAAAATAGGGGATAGATTTATGGCATTATTATAATAATTTTTTTTTTTTTACTAATAATGGCGATCAGCGATTTTTAGCGGGACTGCGACATTGCGGCAGACAGATCGGACACTTTTGACACTTTTTTGGGACCAGTGACATTTATACAGCGCTAAAAAAAGCCACTGATTACTGTATAAATGTCACTGGCAGGGAAGGGGTTAACATTAGTGGTGATCAAGGGGTTAAGTGTGTTCCCTGGGAGGTGTTTCTAACTGTGGGGGGGGGGAGGGGACTGACTGGAGGAGGAGAGAGATCGCTGTTCCTGATCACTGCGAACAGACGAGCTCTCTCTACTCCCCTGTCAGAACGGGGGATCTGTTTGCTCTCATTGACGGATCCCCGTTGTGCCTCTCTGTGGAGCGATCGCGGGTGGCCAGCGGATATCGTGCCCGCAGGCCACGCTCATCGGCTCCCCCACGCACGCCTGCTATAGCTCTTAACCACGTAAGGCCTCTTTCTGAGATTTGTTGCTTACAAGTTCAAAACAGTTTTTTTTTTTTTTTGCTAGAAAATTACTTAGAACCCCCAAACAGTATATATATATATATATATTTTTTAACACCCTAGAGAATAAAATGGCGGTCGTTGCAATATACGTCACACCGTATTGGCGTAGCGGTCTTACAAGCGCACTTTTTTTGTAAAAATACACTTTTTTAAATTAAAAAATAAGACTACAGTAAAGTTAGCACAATTTTTTTTTTTATATTGTGAAAGATGATGTTACGCCGAGTAAATTGATACCCAACATGTCACACTTCAAAATTGCGCCCGCTCGTGGAATGGCGACAAACGTTTACCCTTAAAAATCTCCGTAGGCGACGTTTAAAAAATTCTGCAGGTTACATGTTTTGAGTTACAGAGAAGGTCTGGGGCTAGAATTATTGCACTCGCTCTAACGATCGCGGCGATACCTCACATGTGTGGTTTGAACACCATTTTCATATGCGGGCGCTACTCACGTATGCGTTCGCTTCAGCACGCGAGCTCGGCGGGACGGGGCGCGCTTAAATTTTTTTTTTTTTTTTTTTTTATACTTTTTATTTTCTATTTTTACACTGTTCTTTTAATGTAGACATCCCTTGTAATAGAAAAAAAGCATGACAGGACTTACATATCTTAAATCTTAATCTTAAATATAATATCTTTAATCTTAAATATGAGATCTGGGGGGTCAAAAAGACCTCAGATCTCATATTTACACTAAAATACAATTAAAAAAATAAAAATAAATAAATAAATACATTTTAGTCATTTTGAAATTTTTTTTTTTTAAATGTCCCTTTAAGAGCTATGGGCGGAAGTGAAGTTTTGACGTCGCTTCCGCCCTGCAATGATATGGAGACGGGCGGGGGCCATCTTCCCCCTCACCCGTCTCCATATCTAGGAAGGAAAAGGATCCGATCGCCTCCGGCGCTACCGACGGCTCCGGTAAGCAGGGGAGGGCACCGGAGCACGAGGGGGGGGGTTGGAGTGCCCTCTCCCGCCACCGATAAAAGTGATATTGCGTCAAATCCGCCACTGAGACCACCATTATTGGAAACCGGACCGCCGGCCGAAGAAGAGGATACCGGAGGTTATGGTAGCTACCTGCTGCCATAGCAAAGATATCCCTCTTCAAAGTGAGGACGTAATATCGGCGTGCGGCAGTCCGCAAGTGGTTAAAAGGAGCCGACGTACAGCTAAGGCGATTTGCGGGAACGAGCCGACCTGCCGCAGTATAATGACGACGGCCGGTCGCCAAGTGGTTAAGGAGGTCCACTTTGGGGGGGGGGCTTGTTTTTTTTGCCCCAACAGGGACCATCCGAGCAACATGCGTGTGTTAATTAGCGCTTCTATGATCTATGACGTCATTGGATCTCAAGCGGGTCTCCGGAGAAAAGATCCCACCCACAGAGAACGCAACAAAACATACGTTTCCTCCGATGTGAGTGTCAGCGGCACAATTACTGCAGATCGCGGCGCTTGTCACAGCTTTTTAGCTTAATTCAGTGCTAATTACACCTCATTGTTAAGATTAACTAGGCGTGTAACCGCGCACTAACACTGAAGGTATCAAATGACGATCTGCCGTTTGTGAAGATCAAACGTGTATGAAGACACCAACTACACACAACACATGGAGGGGAAAAAAGATTACATTTTTATTCTCTTCAGTTAACAAAGATAAAGAAAACTTTGTTGGGGGGGACAGGAAAGAAGAAAACGTAAAAGTGATTTGATAATACAAAGAGTTCTTCTCTACATAGGAGTTGTAAATAAGTGACTGGCCCCGGGTGATACACAAATAAGTTGTACTTGTTTATCTGCAGTCCTCTCTTCTCTACAGCCCTTCAAAATATCAGAATGAGCTGGGGTCTGACATCACACACTGCACTGCACAGAGCAGGTAGCAGCCGAGTGTAATCTGAGACCTGAGTGGAGGTAATGGACACCCCCCCATGTAGGGAAACATTCAAAACTGAGGCTGTCAATCTCCTGCTGTGTGCTGACGGGGAGCGGGGGCACCACTTCTCTATGCAAGGCAGGCAGATTATGGCTGGTGGGAGGGGCCATGCCTGAAATCATCATAGCCACGTGCCCCAGTATTACTCTCCAGAGCCCTCCGTTCTGATCAGTGGTGGCTGGTGCTCAAATATACATAAAAAAATCATATAAAAAATGGCATGGGTGCCCCCCCCGCGCCAAAATTAAAAATAAATGGTGTGGGGGTGCCCCCCAAAATCCATACCAAGACCTTCAGGTCTGGTATGGATATTAAGGGGAACCCTCCGCCAAAAAGAAAAAAAATGGCGTGGGGGCCTCCCCCAAAATCCATACCAGGCCCTTCAGGTCTGGTATGGATATTAAGGGGAACCCTGTGCCAAAAAAAAATATAAATGGCGTGGGGGCCCCCAAAATCCATACCAGGCCCTTCAGGTCTGGTATGGATATTAAGGGGAACCCTGCGCCAAAAAGAAAAAAAATGGCATGGGGGTCTCCCCCCCAAAATCCACACCAGGCCATTCAGGTCATAAACGCGTGACCCCGCCCCCTCTGACGTCACATGACATCACATGATGTCAGCCTTTCAACCACTATCAAACCCCCGGTCCACCCGCCCCCCGTCGCTCGAGTGATCGCTGATACCCTCCCAGCAAACACACCACCCATCCCCCCCTCCCTGTCAATCACCGCTTCGCTCGCTTCGCCAGTCGCTCGCCAGGCCCCCTCGCCAGCCCCGCACTTACCTTTATCCCTGCATCTCTCTTCCGGCGGTCTCCTACTGGCCCATCTGGAGTCCTGGAATCTGGCCAATGGGGTCTTAGGAATCGCGGCCAATCAGGTCTCAGGACCCACTTCCTGATTGGCCGGGAGGAGAAACAGGAAGACATTAGCGAACATTTATTCACTATTGTCACACAACTGGGTGGGCTCAGGGCGCAGTGCTCTGTGCCCTGAGCCCACCCCTTTTGAAGCCAATTAGAGCCTCAGGCTCTAATTGGCTTAAAAAAAATGAATAAAAATAAAACAGAAATCCATGAGTCCGGCGCCCCGCATAGAGATGGTGGGGGGGGGCGCTCTCTGCGCCCCTTTACGGACAGGCTGCCGCTGTTCAAACTCCAGAATTTACACAGCATTTCTGTGCTCCAATAGGCAGGGGGCTGGGATCTGACATCACAACTGCACTGCACAAAGCAGGGAGCTTTGTGTAAACTGAGACCTGAGTCTCATAGGGAAACATGCACAACTGAAGCTGTCAATCTCTTGATGTGTACTGAAGGTGGGGGGGGGGGGCAGGGGCAGCACTTCTCTATGCAATGCAGGCAGATAACAGTTGGTGGGAGGGGCCGGCTGTTCATACCTTCCTGAAATCATCACAGCACCCAGGCCTCAGTATTCCTCTCCAGAGCCCTCTGTCCTGATGCAAGCAGGGGGCTGGCTTATGCAAATATAAAAATGCTTAAGTGGGTAGGTGTCAGCTAGAGATGGGCCGAATACCCCCTGTTCAGTAAGCAGCAGAACTCCCGACCAGGGGAAAAGTTCTGCCCCGAACCATGAACCCCATTGAAGTCTATAGGAGCCAAACATGAGAAAGTCAAAAGGGGAACATGTATGCCCTTGGGGACATGTATCAATGCAAATTTTTATTTTTCAAAAATAATATTTTTTTAAAGGAGCGGTGATTTTAATGATGCTTAAAGTGAAACAATAAAAAATGAAAAATTCCTTTAACCGCTTGCCGACCAGCCACCGTCATTATACGGCGGCAGGTCGGCACGATCCCGCGATCCGTTGTAGCTATACGTCAGCTCACGGGATCGGGATAGCAGGCACACGCGCTGCTGCTGGAGGCGCGCGCGCGCCCACTCCATTGCAGGGGCGCCGACGGCCAGCGATGACCGCCGGTCACGAGCGATCGCGGGCACGAGAGGCAGAACAGGGACGTGTGTGTGTAAACACACAAATCCCTGTTCTGTTCTATGAGGAGTGACAGATCGTGAGTTCCTAATAGCTAGGAATCACGATCTGTCATTTCCTCTATGTCAGTCCCCTCCCCCCCACAGTTAGAACACACAGTCAGGGAACACAGTTAACCCCTTGATCGCCCCCTAGTGTCAACCCCTTCCCTGCCAGTGACATTTTTACAGTAATCAATGCATTTTTATAGCACTGATCGCTGTATAAATGACAATGGTCCCAAAAATATGTCAAAAGTGTCCGATGTGTCCACCGCAATGTCGCAGTCACGATAAAAATCGCAGATCGCCGCCATTACTAATAAAAAAATATATATATTAATAAAAATACCATAAATCTATCCTCTATTTTGTACACGCAATAACTTTTGCACAAACCAATCAATATACGCTTATTGCAAAAAAATTTTTTACCAAAAATAAGAATACATATCAGCCTAAACTGAGAAAAAATTAGCTTTTTTTAAAAAAAAGGATATTTATTATAGCACAAAATTTGGTTTTTTTTATATATATTTTTGGGGGGTATTTATTCTAGCAAAAAGTAAAAAATATTGCTTTTTTTTCAAAATTGTTGTTCTTTTTTTGTTTATAGTGCAAAAAATAAAAACCGCAGAGGTGATCAACTACCACCAAAAGAAAGCTCTATTTGAGGGGAAAAAAAGCACATCAATTTTGTTTGGGTGCAACGTCACACGACCGTGCAATTGTCAGTTAAAGCGATGCAGTGCGGAATAGCAAAAAATGGCCCGGTCATTCAGAAACCAAATCTTCTGGGGCTGAAGTGGTTAAACATAATGCCTGGGGGGGGAGGATCCCCTCAGTCTGCCTGTAGAGTGGCGCATCTGCAGCAAATACAGAAAATGCTGCAGCAAAAAATGACATTTCTAAAGAAAAAAAAAAAGTTAATTTGACTCGCGGTTGCAATTGTCGGAACCTGGCTATTTTTTTTTTTCTTTTTTAAATGGCGTGGGTTCCCCCTCAAAACTCATATCAGACCCTTATCTGGGCACGCAGCCTGGCAGGTCAGGAAAGGGGGGCACTCCCACCCCCCCTTCCCGAACCATACCAAACCACATGCCCTCAACAGGAGGGGGTGGGTGCTTTGGAGCGGAGGACTCCGCCCCCCATCCCAAAGCACCTTGTCCTCATGTTGATGGAGACAAAGGTTTCTTCCCCACAACCCTGGGCTGTGGTTGTGGGAGTCTGCGGGCAGGAGGCTTACCGGAATCTGGAAGCCCCCTTTAAGAAGATCCTACCAAGCGGAGCGTTTTTTAGCAAGACTGCAACATTGCGACGAACAAATCTGACACCTAAGTGAGACTTTTTGGGGACCAGTGACAGTAATACAGTGATCAGTGCTAAAAAATGCACTGTCACTGTACTAATGACAATGGCAGGGAAGAGGTTAACATCAGGGGCGATCAAAGGGTTAAATGTGTTCCCTGGGAGTGCTTGCTAACTGTGTGGGGGAGGTGCTTTGACTGGGGGAAGACAGAGATCCGTGTTCCTGCTTAGCACAAACACAGGATCAGTACATTCCCCTCTCACAGAATGGCGATCTGCCTTGTTAACATAGGCAGACCACCATTCTGCCTCTCTTGGAATCGATCACCGGGTGCTGGTGAACATGGGGTCTGCTGCACCTGATGATTGTCTCCCGCTGCGTCCAATCACAGCAGGAGTGGATCGCCGGCGGTCCAGTCCCAAAAAAAAAAAAAAAAGACGTACAGGTACGTGATTTCGCTCTGAAGGGCCACCCTGCCACAGTGTATGGGTAGGGATGAGCCCGCGGTTCGAGTCGAGCGTAAGTTTGACTCGAACATAGGGTGTTTGTTTGTTCTAAAACGAACCAAACAATATGGGGCGTTCGCTGGAAATTTGAGCACTGTGGAATGCCTAT